>JAOUZG010031473.1:1223266-1234244 GCA_026289955.1 Argiope argentata | reverse complement strand
AAAATATTTTATTGATGGAAATATTCTAGTGAAAAAAATATTTTATTCATGGAAATATTCTAGTGAAAAAAATATTTTATTCATGAAAATATTCTAGTGAAAAAAATATTTTATTCATGAAAATATTCTAGTGGAAAAACTATTTTTTTCATGGAAATATTCTAGTGAAAAAAATATTTTATTCATGGAAATATTCTAGTGAAAAAACTATTTTATTCATGGAAATATTCTTGTGAAAAAATATTTTATTCATGGAAATATTCTTGTGAATAAAATATTTCTATTCATTTATAAGCATTTTATAGATGTTTTAGCGCTTCATAATGAGAAAAAAATTTAAAATTTCGTGTTCATTTTTACTTGAACCTAAGTATTTATAGAAGATATAGAAATATCTTATTTTTTAGTTCAGAATCTATATATTTCTGAAGTTATTCGCAACATTTTAAGAAAATTATTTGATGTATCTCTAGACTAGAAGATTTTCTTTATATCTCATTTAAGCTAATAAATAGCTGCGTTTTCCAATTTTTATGAAACATTTGCAATTTTACCAATACATTTTGGTTTCATAGATGTCTTTTCAATCTTTTGTAAGCAAATATTCAAAAATTATAACTGATTTCAAACGTTTTCCAAAAAAAAAAAAAAGAATCCCAAACATATTCACATATCTTAACAGTATACTTCGTTAAATAATAAGAAAAGATAATTAATAAGCAATAAGGGAGGATAATTGCATTTATTTCTCTAAAGTTAATTTTTTAAAATTAAAATCTGTAACATTGAATATTGAACTTAGAAAGGTTATGTCAGCGTTATTGTGGGTTTCAGAAATTTTCTAATTAAATAAAAATATTTAGGGCATCTAATCTTCGTCGAATTTTTAAATTCAAAAGTAATGGATACAACGTTATTTTATTACTATGTGCAATATTCTTCATTATATTTGAGAACGAATTCACCTACGTCATCATAGTAATTAAATCATAGCACTGTTGAAAGTCAGCAATTTAAAGAACGAAAAAGTGTCGATATTTCTCAATGTGTCGCATTTTAAATGCGAAATTCTGAAGATTAAAGGTTCTCCACGGCGAAGAATTTTCGTTCAGGTGAAGCCTTCGTAAAAGCAAAATGTGAAGGATGGATTTTGTTCCCCCGACGTCGTGCAGAACGTTATAGGATTACACGAAAAGAGGGATGATTCTATTTCACACTTTCAGTGCAACAATGTTGGAAAGGGATGGAAACTATTTGTTTGTTTAAAGGTAATGGTATATTCCGAAATGTCCGTTTTGCGTTAAGGCTTACAAGAAAGCGACTTTAGAAAAAAAAATATCATTATCCTTTAACATCTTTACTGTTTAAAAGCGTTTTTCCAGGCGCATAAGATATTTATGTTCAAAAGTATTTTACAACCCTTGCTAGTTTTTTTTAGCTTATTTTATTTTTTTAACTTGGATGCCTCAACAGAATTAAATGTTATATTTAAAATTTATTCGTGATATTTGTTTTTGATAGATGTTAGCACTAAGCAAATTTATATTTTTATGTTTGCACTAAGTAAATTTATATTTTTATGTTTGAAAAATTATTTTATATTATTCATACACCAAATACATTAGAGGGAAAGAGAAACTAATGTTGAAAATTAAAATTTAAAATATATATTGTTTGTTGAATCAACTAATATTGTTACAAGCGGGCGAACGCCACGAAAGCGCTTGGAAGGAGAGAACAATTGGCGACGGTTGATAAAGAGCTTGGCGCCAGCCGGGTTGTTTTAACGAAAGGAATAGTCTAGTAGCCGCTGGATCACTCGCGGAGTTTTCTGAAGCTTCGCGTGCTCGCTCGCTCGGCTATATAAGGGATGGGGTGCCGCAATCTGGCAGTTCCTCTCGGAAGAATAGTGACTCGTTGTAGCGAGCTGATTACTTTTCTCGGTTGTTATTAGTATTTATTAGTGAGATATGTTTACGTTTGCTATTAATGTTGTATTATTGAGCTCGCTGTGATTTACTGTTTGTTGTGCTATACGATAGCTGTTTTGCAGTCTGTGTTTATTGTGCGTAAGTCTTGTATTTACGCTGTTAGTGACTGTTGATTGCTGGATTGTGCTTATCTGAAGTTTTCTGAAGTCATCCTGTAAATAGCTGTAAACAAATTTTGCTTGTACTGTCCTCAAAAAGTAGAAATATGTTATTGATTAACATATGTCTACTACTAAATTAAAACAAAATCCCTATAGTAAAATATTCTCCCGCGAATCAATAAAGCTTTATTACTATAGCTAAATTAATCATTGAGTTTCTATGCTACTGCTTTAGGGTTGCCGTCTTCTTAGCCTTTATCAGACAACGAGGACACCATTTGAGACTGCATACCTTGCTTTTAATTACATTGCTTTAAAATAAACATATTTGAAGCAAAGAGGTGGATTCAACGTATTTCAAGCCTAAAAATGGGAATTTCTGACCCAAATTCTCATGTTTCAGATGAGGATTGAATTAAAATTAAAGACAAATTATTTATGTTTGAATCCTGAGCTCGGCAAAAAAATATTTATTAACCACGTGACATACGAATTTACTTAACTTCCTAATTATATAATGCCTCATATTTTGGATATTTGTTATTTTGATTCTTATAATGATATGAATGCATGCCTGCGTTCTGGCTTAGGAACACAATCTGGACATGCCAAGTTCGATTCCCAGTTCAGGCATGGTTATTCTTCTGTGTTTTTTTTGTGAGGTGTGTGAATGAAAGTCCCCCTGTAGAAAGGGGTTGTGAAAGGGAATGTGGGACATGAAGTAGCTAATTCGTATTCTTGGCCCTAGCTTGCGCTACTAAAAACATGAGACACTCAGTAGGCTTAAAATCGCTGATGGACATCAACGCGCTTGTCCATAGCAAGTGTTATTAGTCACAACAACGTATAATGAGCATTTCTAAGTGATTTTGGCTTCTTTGAATAATTGATTCCATCGCTTAATTAGGGAATTTAAAATTCCTCAATTTGATATGCGTGAAAGATATGGTATGCGGAAGGGTTAAAAAATTTTAAATTAACTTTAATAAGGAAAAAGAAAAAACATTTACACCTAAAGATAAAATGCACGTGCACATATAAGCGAATATTATTATTCAATTGTTATTAAGGGAATAATAATATATAATACACATAATTTAGATCTTGTAGTTCATAATGTGTATAATTGAACATTGTCTTAAAAAGATCTAATTCCTGTTCATTGACCGCTGGTCGATTTTTGAAGTAGATGGAATAATTCCTCCTGATTGATGACGCGAGTGAATGTGCAAGTAGGGTATTGATTGCATTGTGGATACGTTGTCTCCTAAGAATGACTGATGCCACGACGTCCCGATGTGGAACGGAATTTGAAATGAGGTGCTTCTTCCTCTAACCATATGTTTGAAAATGGTTTGGATTCATATTATTTGGACAGTTATCTTCAAGGAATTTCTATAGTTAAATGATTTTGATGATAAACTCTCTAACTAATCATTTTTCAACTAAAAGTATCTTTTGTCAACATTTTGATTAAAAAAAGCATTTCAAATATTTCATAAAACACATAATCATTCTATATTATATTATTGCGGAAATTCCGTTCCTTCGATGTTCAATGAAAAATCAAAATAACTTGATAACAAATAATGTTGCTTCATTTCTAAAAAAAGACAGATGCATTTCGGATATTTTTTTTCTTGTGTAAGAATAGTACTTTAATAGATTGATACATATGATGATATCTTTTTTTTAAATTCAATAACAATACGATAAAAAAATTCTAAGTTTACAGTTTGCTTTAGATCAACATTCCAAAAACAGAAATCATTCATTTGAAACCAATCGCTTTTAATATGTTGTCCGTTAGAACTTATTAGAATAATTAGGGATAGTGAGTCGTAGGGGAGGTATTGCCTTGATTCTTGCACTTTCGAGAACATAATTTCGAGATAATCTGTTATATAACAACTTTATGAAAGAATATGAGAGATAGTTTTAGGAAGACTATTTTTGCTGATTAAAATCAATAATATATCACTAGGTTATTTCAAGCAATAACAGTTCTTTTTGTCTAGCTTTCAATTTTCATTTTTAAATATTCATGCATTTAATGCTTGTTGCATCCATTTTAGAAAGCTTGGACACAATTTAAGCCAAACCTTTATCTAAAATGTAATTACATGTTTAGGCACCTGAGAGATTTACTGCTGAACTCCATCAAATTAAAGTATTCTGTAATTATTCATATACAGCTTATAATATGTCATATAAAGATACATTTAAACTCTATGACCTTTACAAACTAGTGTGGAAACTTTGTTATTTATATATTTTTTAAATTATATTATTTAATTTATGTTCTTTGTATTAGTTTTATTATTTATATTATTATTACTATATTATTTAAAATAATTTTGAAAAAGACTGACCACTTTTCCAACTATATTCATTGTTGTGATTTCGAGCCTTTTTATATAACATGATAGTTCGTGATTCCTGTCCTATCATCAATGGTGTCCTGTAACTCTCCGCATTTTATTTTTTAAACGAAGTCATGAAGTTTAAATTTATTCACATAAAATGTATAGAAAGACTCGATTTCAATCATGTTTAACTCATTTAAAAGCTTAAAAAATTTGAATACCATCTGTTCAACTTTATGCCGCCCATTTATTAGAAATATTGCCAAAACAATTACAGTCCCAGAATTAACATTAGGGTCGATTTCGTCAACTAATTTTATATTTATTGTGCAGGAACTATTTACACTATTTTTTGCATTATTTTTTAAACTACAGATGATCAATGGTAGTTAATACTGTTGAATAAATTCGCTTGATGATTATGATGTCATGCCCGCTTTTTATCACGGAAAGAGGAGTGCAGTAGATTCTGAGAGTATGGACCCCTGATCACTCGCAGGCAGAAGTCTGACTTCTAGCCCACCCACACGCTTGAACAACCCATTTTTATAGGGGGGTACATTCACACATCTCACAAATAGAACTCATGCCCGATCTGGGATTCACAGAATATGAGGAAGACGCGCTACCTCTGTGCCAGAAATTCGGCAAATAAATTCGCTTAAAAGAGGGGAAAAACATCTGACCTTCGAAAATCGGCTAATCGTCGTAAAATTTGTATATTGCAAGCACATCTATCTATCTATAACTAATAATCTAGATTAAAATGGACTGCAATTTTATGAATTGTTTCATTGCATAAATCATTTCTTGGATTCCCCTCTCAACCAAAAACAACTTATATTTTTCACATATAAGGGATATAAATTGGATAAGGTTAAATATTTATTTATATTCCGTATTTTAACCGCAAGTGCAATTGCTTCGCATGCTTTTCAAAACTCTCTACTTATTAGTCCAAAATTGCTTCTATAAAAGCTTAAACTAATGAGCTGAAAGAAAAGTATTTGATTGTGAACAGAATATTAAACTTTTGTGCAAATCTTATTCTAATAATTTAAAGTAAAATAATAATCAAAAAATACTGCGACTAGGCACTACTTTTATGAAACGGTACAAAATTTCCTAATTATTATAATTAGGTTCTAATTTTTACTAACAAAGCCTCTCTTACAAAATTCTATCGCAGTAAATTCCTTCAATACTAAAATTAGAGCATCAGAGAAAATCGAATATTTTAAACATCTAAGAAAATAATATATGATTGAAAATTCTAGGAATTTCTTTTTTAAAATTAGTTATTCAAGACGAATATGGTTTATTTAGAATATTTTTGAAGTAAACAATTATTAATCAGATAAAAGTTGTATTTCTAGAATGTTCATTGTTTCTTGTTAAATCTTAGAGACTTCAATACTTGGTAAAACCGCTGTGTTCAAATTATTTCTCGATTGATTTTGCTTTTAATCTTTCAATTTTAAACTATTATTCGAAGATTTTATCAACGATTTCAAATTAATTATAGTTAATATTAAGTAATTATTACGATTATAGGAAGGATGAAAAGGAATTTGAGAGAGGTTTGAAAGTACACAAAACTATAATATCCAAAATGTTTATTCATTTACTAGTTAAGTTTGTTAAATATTTACAATTACGGTCTGTAATTATTATATTAGTTTAAGTGACAGTAAATATTTTTGAAGCATCAAATAAGTCCTTTATTAAAATTTCGTTAGGAGAATTTCCTGAAAATGTTACTATTATATGTAACATTCATCTTATTAGAAAATTAAAAATATGTTAATTTTAACTTTAAAGTAAATCAATTTTGAATCGATGAAAAGTAGATCATATAAACAAAATTGTGATATCTGATCCATTAAAAAATTAATTATTCTGTAAATTTATTTTTTATTATTTCACTTCCTTTGGGGTACTAGCTTTACTTTCTGATTCTGCCTGTGAATTAAGTAAATAATAAAAAGGATTTTCTTCTGAAACTTTTAATTTTGGAAAAAATTAGCAATTAACTATATATTTTATGAAAGAATAATAAGTATTTGAATATTACAGCAATAATAAAAAATATTTTTAATAATTCTTTAAAATATAATTTCTTAAAAAGTATCAAGATTCAGAAAATCTGTATCTGTAATCTGTATTTACATAACTGCAATCCCTGTAATCTGTATTTACATAATTAAAAAGATAATGTTTCGAATTTTAAAATGGTGGAAAAAAATTCTTTCATACAATATTTTTAGATGTTATCAAAGTAAAACATCAAATATTATTAATCAAAATTTTAATTAATATATAGAATAAAGGGAAGATTCACGTTCTCTTGATCTAAAGCATATTTGCGTGAATTTAGTACTTTTAAATAGAATGGCGTTACGGTAGACACATATAGACAAAAACGTGATTTTACTTTATTATACTAAAGAAAGAGATATGATAATATGTATAAAAGTACTTATGTTTGAAATTCAAATAAGTTTGATAAGGAATCATTTAAATTTCATTAGAATGCACTTACATGAATAATGATTTTAATTTAAAATTTTCCTTTGTTTAAACACAGGTACAGCGACTTAAAAATATATCAGAAATGTTCATCAAAATTATTTAATTAACCATAATAATTAAAATACCATATGGTGACAAAAAATAAGATACACATTAAGACTATTCAACATAAGTTAATACGTGTAAATAAAGCAAATAATCTTGATAATAATTATTAGAAATTACTCTTTATTCTGAAAATATGTTATTGAAATTAAATCTTTACTTCTGTTATAAATGTGAAAGTTTGTATTAATGAATTGATGGATGGAATGTGTTTGTCAATCACGCGAGAACGGCTGACGAATTTGGATGAAATTTAGCTCATAGATAAATTATAGTCTAGAATAGTACAATGGTTACTATTTGTTCCGGTTAATTGAGAGTTTAAATTTTTACTAATTAAAAACATTCAAGCAAAAAATTTTCTTGCTGCCAAATGAGAAAGACTTCATTTTGTTTTTTTCCCAATCGAATGAGGTTAGGCTTAACATGTTTTCACCCGAATATTTCAAACAATTCTGTTTATTTTCTTAATGTTTGATGCATTTAAAATTAAAAATTGTTAATTAATCTATTTTTTAAATTCATTCTGAAGTACTTTTAAATTAAAATAAATCATAATGACGAAAATTAATATCTATTCTCTATTGAGTTACCGTAGAAAATTCCCGTATTTACATTTCCCCATTTGGCGTTGGACATTCAAATAAGAGCAATGTGTTCTTGACTTGATTTTGTTTTGGTCAGACTAATCAATAAAGCGATTTTGAGTAAACGGTTTGCAGTTTTGTTATATTTCAGGTACACACGGTTAATAAATTGTTTGTAGGTTAGGTGTGGGTTAAGCTCTGTTATATAACCATTTGGTGTTTGCGAGGTTAGTAATTTTTCAGTAATGCTTTGTGTGGGTTCAAATTGCTGTCATTTTTTGTTACTGCAATTTGATCTTTCATATTCATTTCCTTTGATTTTTTTTCATTCTGTACTTATTCCTTTCGCCTACTTTCAGTAATTTTGATTAATTTTTTGTTGCGTTTTTTCCATTTCTCTGCATTTTTTTTCTATATTTCCGTTAATTTGCTGCAGCGTTCCTCTAAACATTACGATTGGAAACCTATTGCTGCCATTCGCGCCATATTCGTTCATTTCGCTAAAATTTGGAGACAAATTTTTTTTGGCGAAAATTGTTTTCAACAGCGCCATTATCATACGTTTTAATTACATTTTACATTGGGATCAGTCGCCAGTTCTTGCGCATACACATCAAAATTTCCACACGTACGAAGTTGCGGGTAAAAGATAATTAAAAATAAATTTCAAACACAAAAGGAAATAATCCTTGATTGAAATCTAAAAGTTTTACCGTCAATATTATTCAGTGTAAAGTATAAATATGTGTTATATAACCTGCAAATGACAAACTGCCATTAATGATTTAAAAACCTAAATTAATAACTTTACTATATTAATGCTCTAAAATATATTTAGTCCGAATATCATAATAAATAAAAGCAAGTTAAACTGCTTTTAAAAATATATTAGAATTAAAGATTCAGCCAAATAATTGTTAGAATGCTTTCAAATTCTGTATTATTCAATATGTCGATACAGGGACAAATAACTCGCCTTTCAACATTATTTAACCTATATGCAATAAGATAAAGCAAACGTAATAGTAATTGTTTTAAATTGTCTCTTTATTACTGTAACTCATGGTTAAAGTTAAAATAAAAGAAATGTCAGGAACGAGAAATAAACACTCTATCATTGAAATCGAATACTTTCACTGGCTCCTTTACTTTATTATTCAAAGTTTAACCACAAATAGGTGTTATATAACCTATGGATGGGCTGCATAAACTGAGATGATGGTTTAAAAATCTAAACTAATAATTATATTATATAAAGGCTCGAAAGTAGATTTAACTTTTAATATCTGAATAAATATAATGAAGTTAAATTGTTTAGAAATGCATCAGAATTAACGATTCAGCCAAATAACTTCTGTAATATTTTCAAATTCTTAATTATACCATAAGTTGATTAAAAATAAAAAAAATAAATCAACATTTGAAAAGGAATTAACACATTTAAATAAAAAAAAGTAATCTTAATAAAATTATTTGAAATTACACTCTTTATTCCAAAAACGTGTTATTAAGATAAGATTGAAAATAAACTTCAGGAAAAAATTGTTCAAAGTCTAAAATTTTTTTGGCTTGATATGCAATAATATTCAGCATCAAACTATAAATAGGCATTGTATAAACAGCAAATAACGTAAAATATCTTTAATGATTTAAAAACTTGCATTAATATTGAATGCTCTAAAATAACATTATACTAAATGTTCTAAAATAGATTTAACTCTTAATAAATGTTAGAATTACTTGATAAATATTGAAATAAATATACGAAAATTAAAATATTTTTAGAAGTGTACCAGAATTAATGATTGCAGCAAATATTTATTGTAACTTTTTCAAACTCTGTAATTCCAGATATTGTTCCAGAAACAAAAAATTGCACTTCAAAAAAAGTTAACACATACAAAAAAAGGAATATTAATAGTAATTATTTGAAATGTCTTTCTTTATTCTCAAAAGACGTGGTTAAAGTTACTAGAAAATAAATCTCTGGTATAAAGTATAAACACTCTTTGATTGAATCTAAAGCTTTTACAGGCTTGCTATGCAATATAGATATTGTATGACGTAAACTATCATTAATTCTTTCAAAACCTATATCAATAACTATATTATATTAATGCTCCACAATATATTTAACCCTTATACAAAAATAAATGTACTGAAGTAAATTTGCTTTTAGAAATGTATGAGTATTAACGATTCAGCCAAATACATGTTATAATGCTTTAAAACTCTCATGTGTTGTTAAAGAAACAAAAAATTAACATTTCGGAATAAAATAAAACGTATGCAAAATATATATAGGTACAAAAATAAACTCTTTTATTGAAATATAAAGCTCTTACAGACTCAGTATACAACATAACTAAACTATAAATAGGCATATGTAATCTGTTTAGGACGTAAACAGTTATTAAGGGTTTAGAAACATGCAGTTGTAGTTATATTATACTAGTGTTCGAAAATAGACTTAATCCAAATTCAAGATTAAATAAATGCAAGTTAAATTGCTTTTAGAAATGCACCAGAATTAGCAAATTGTAAGGCTTTCAGATTCTTGCCTTAAAGATGTTATTTATATACTTTCTGGGAAAAAAACGTTATTCTTCACTAAATCCCACAACTTTTTGAACAAAGACTTTAAATATACCTAAAAAGTATTGCTTTTTACTCTCACAAGCAATTTATAAAATTGAATAACCACGGGTGAATAGGGAGAAGTAATTTATCTTCGCTCTGAAAATGAAAAGGATCAAAATGTTGCCGAAGGAAAAGTATTTACATAATATCTGTGTACACCCTCTTGTACACATATTGTTCCTTACGAATAATCCGCGTAGTTTCCGTCGAAACGAAGTTCTTCCTTAATAAACGGCAGTTGCATGAAAACAGTTTCTAATTTGGTGGAGAACAAATATTGGGTTTAGGAACTTACAAAAGTTGGAATGGTTGGGATGCAATATGAGGATAATCATATTTGTTACGTTTGTTGTCAGGATTTAATATGCTGGAAATGTATGTCAGGATGCCTGAATAGTGTAGGGTTGCATTAAAATATATTTCAATATCTGAAGGCATTTCTGGGTAAAATCTATAATTTTAATGAAATCAAAATTTTATATTCAGACTGACGGGAAAATAGATTCCTTTATAAACTTTATTGCACTAAAGGTAATATTTTGTACACGAGTAAGAACAGGATATTGGTAAGGTTTTAACTGGATTGTAGCACACTCAGATAGATTAACGAGTCACCTTCGGCCACCAATGCGGTGAAGGAAATTAATGGTTGTAAA
>JAOUZG010031473.1:1138813-1223256 GCA_026289955.1 Argiope argentata | reverse complement strand
CTAGTCACCTTCGGCCACCAATTCGGTGAAGGAAATTAATGGTTGTATATTCTATAGAGAGATTCCTTGGAAAAATTTATTGGATCAAAAGTTGTTGTAATTTTTTGTACATGAGTAAGATCAGAATATTGGGAATGTTTTAACTGCATTAGGGGTCATTGATATGGATTAACTAGTCACCTCTGGTGACCAATTTGGTGAATGGTATTAATGGTTGTCAATTTTGTATAGAGATTCCTTGATAAAAATTATTGGACCAAATGTTGTCAATGTAAAGTTTTGTGCACGAGAAAGATCAACATACTGAGAATATTTCAGCTACACCAGATGCAACTTATATTGATCAACTAGCCAACTTTGTTGAACAGTTGAATGAGTAAGTTTAATGAATGTTAATTTTGTAGAGAGATTCTTAGATAAAAATCAATCAAACCGGAAATCGCCAATGTAATATTTCGCACACAAGAGACATCAGCCAACGAGGAATATTTCAGCTGCACTATGGCCCACTGATATTGATTATCTATTCACTTTTTGGGACCCGTTTGTTCCCTGGGATTAATGGTTGTTAAATTAATAATTAAATAGTTTATGGAAGTTATCCTTATTATCTTCTTCGACGAAATATTATTTAACTGCAAATTTTATTAAACATATAATTTATTCTATTTTAAGAGACTTACACAGCACTGTTTATTGCACTAGGCCTTTCCCTAATTTTACGTAAATATCTTTTTACTTATAGAAAATGGTAACAGTTTTAAAATGAATGATTTAAAAATTTGTGTTAGTAATTTAATTCTATTAAAATTTATATGCAAATACAACTTAATTAAAAACTTTTATTAAACCTATGCCTTAATCATTGGTTGCAAAAATTTAAAAAATGTAATTTTTTCACCATAAAAGTATAATCTAAATCCTCATACGTGGATTATCAACCAAATCCCGGATGAAATATTAATAGCAGGAATGAAATCAATTTGTCTCATTTAAGATATGAAATATACTTTTCTAAAATACACCTAATTCTTTGTTAAAAATTTGGTTAAGCTTGATTGAAATAGAAAACATATACGACAAAATTTAATATCATTGAAAAAAAAATTATTGAATGATTAAAAAAATCATTTTAATGCTGTTAGACTCTCAGGAGTTATTGCAGAAAATTTAAAAAATATCCTTAATTCTGATTAATTAAAATTCTTTATAAAATTTCAAAAGCAACGTTCTGAGATGTATTGTACAATACTTCAAAGTATATGTGTTCTATATTTGGTTATTGTAGATTAGGCAGTAAAGAGTACCAACGCAACCAGATACACAAACACAACCCTCGAGCACACAAACACATAACCCTCTCTCTCACACACACACACACATAACCATCATACACATTGCTCATACATACACTAAGTGGGAGAGAGAATACACACAAACATTTTTGTAATAAAATAATCGCACCAAACTTCTTTGATGTATTAACTTTCACACACGGATCACCATATTATGAGTACTGCAATTTATCTTGGCATTCTTAATGCTTTTAAAAAAAGGGGTTGGCAGCTCTTTAAAAATGTATCGCCAACTCTCTAATAGTTTTTATCTCAGGAAACGTCTTCTATGTAATTAGCATGTAAAGGTTGCGAAATATTGACTTTTGGTGTGAATTTAGAGTTTTTATTGGATTTTTTTGAGAATTAATCACTGACATTCAGTTGCCATTATTCGAAAATCCAATTTGAGTTTTAAACGAGTTTTTTCCAACCAATTAAAAAATTACACAAACCCTTATTTGGCTTTAAGTTTTTAACTTATCGTGTTAACGTATTTCGGAAACTACTTATCGATAGATGGTTGATCCCTTGTTGTATTTGATATAAAATTTGATTGATGTTTACACTATAAATGTTATATATCTGTACATATAATGTTATTTATCTGTAAATTTTATACTTCTTGTTATCGTGTTAATTTATATGCAAACGATACTAAATAATATAAAATTCATATACCTAGTTCAAGGCGTTTATGAGTTATCTTTGTCACAGACCGATAGACACACATTTTCCAAAAATAGGGTTTTCCAAATCCTCTATTTGATTTCAAAATGTGGAGATTTGTGAAAATCTCAAATTCTTTTACAATTTCATTACTTTCTCTTTTGTTGTTGTTGTGTCAAATGGCACTTGTCATGGGCAAGTCCGCTGCTGAGCCCAGCAGCAGATTAAGCGGAATGAAGCGTCTCTTGTATTTGAGTAGCGCCAACTAGGGCCAAGAGTACGACTTTGCTACACACTCACCACATTCGCTTGCACAGCCCCCTTTTACAGGGGGGCACATTCACACATCTCACAGATAACACACAGAAGAACAACCATGCCCGAACCGGGACTCAAACCCGGGACTTCCAGAACCCGAGGAAGACGCGCTACCTCTGTGCCAGCAAGCCGGCAATACTTTCTCTACATTACCTATACGAGAAATTAAAAAAAAACAATCCCTGAATTTATATTGATTTCTTCATAAGCCAGATAACATCTTTGGGACGCGAGTAATTACTTTTGTTTAGTGACTGTTACTCGGCTACAAATCCTAATGTTGAGAGTTCGGTCCTCGGCCAAAACCTACACATTTTCCCTCAAATTTTGTATGTATGAATTATTATCTTCAACTGAATAATAAGGAAAGTTTGCATAATTAAATTTATGTTTGTATATTATAATTACTAATCCCCTTTTACACCAACGGAGCAATAAACTGAAATATAGATGATTTATGCAACATTTTCCCAAAATTAATCTTCCTATGTCTTCTTAAGCCTGCATACAGAATCTGGCTTTATTCTGTTCGTTAGATTCGGCTGCAGATGCCTCGAAGCAGGGAAAGTTGTTTTATGATCTCTCACTGTACTTTCTGGTTGCCGGCTTTCTATTTTGTTTGGGGCAGATAGTCGGCGGTTAATTTGTTTTATTGGATGCCAACTCGGCATCGAAAGTAGTAAAGAAAGATTATAGTTTACTTTCTGGCTCATTGATCAAACTTTCTCCTCAACATCATAGTTAATAATTCCTTAATCTATATCTTCATTTATGTGTCAAGATCAAATATAGTTAGCAAAAGTATAACGGGACTTAAGTTTTTCCAATTTCTGTATCATATGTAAAAGAAAACAAGTTACAAAATTTCGGTTCAGGATATTTGTGGTGAAAGCTACATAAGCCATATAACATTTACTGTACGCAAGTAATTAATTTTGTATAGTAGTTATGTTACTAGACTAAGCCCTAACTTAACCTAACCATTCACTATAGATTTAATGAAAAAATTTGTCTAACGTACATACTGGTAACTAAAAATAAGCCATGAATCAAATAGATGTTTAGTTTTTACGACTACTGAAATATAGTTAGGATTTTATTAAAGTACAATCAAACACATAGCTTTTAAGTAATATGTATCGATATAAATAATGTAAAGATTCTAATATTTATGTTTTGGCTACGTAAGTACATCAGGTGGGGAAAAGGTTACTTTTTTCATACTGAGCACTTGAAGAAGTCATATGCTTTAATATAGGGTCAACATTTTTTGGGAAAATTTTGACATGCTCTTTTAATGAAAATGTATGTGTTATATTTCTGTTTAGTTGTTGATGATAAATACTTTGTATTATTTGTTCCTCAACTCTGGGATCTTTATAGAATTGCTGATGGAATCGATAGATTTCTTTTTCAACATGTGAAAACATGATGTTGTTTTGTTGGGGTTTTTCAAGATTCAAGATACGCAGGCCAAAATTAAAAGACAGGCTCGTAAGAAGTTATCGGCCGAAGAAACACGGAGAAGAAAATGGGAATTAACACAAAACGAGACGAGGTATCAAAAGCTATATATATAGGCATGTAATGATATTTTAAACTCTCAATTTAAATTCAAATTAATTTTTTAATTTTCAATTTAAGTTAGCCATAGTAACTTCATTCTAAAATATTCTCTTACTTCCTGATCCATTCCACCTGTTCTATTAATTACTTCAACAAAAGCTTTGTAAAATTGCTGAATCAGCTAAACGCCGGCTACTTTCCCACAGCCCAAGTGTAGGGATAGAAATAAACCAGATTAGCACATTCCATTAAAAGATCCCTGCGATTCGCTTGCACGAGATGGACACAATTGATTGACATATGTCAAAGATCCTTATTAAAATCTAAGGGTATATATTCAGAGTGATAAAAACTTAATCAGCTTTTTGTCATTACGTTTTGTGTCGTTCTGTGTTGTGCTCGTCATTTTTTCTTGTACATAACGGCTGTTTTCCGGTGATGGAATAAAACGAACTTAAAAATTCAACCTGTCTCCCCCATGATATCGGCCATAACTCCACATTTTGCTTTCAATAACTAATAATAAAAAATTCATAACATGTATATATATGTATATGTTATAATGATAATATTATAATTTTTTAACTTTCTTTTTCCATTTTCCTAGCAGGCGAAAAAAGTTTTGGATCTCGAAAGATTTAAAGACGTTTAAAGACGTTTTTAAGACGTAAAAAACGATCGCTATTCTAAAAATTAATGATTGCGCAATACAATAATCACGCGTTCACTCCAAACCAATTTAAACTGGATTTTGTCAAAAAAAAATCTGACCTCAAATAAGTCTTAGAGCTTGACAGATTTTTAGATACGAGAAAAAAGAAATTCTAAATAACGTCTCATATGTAATCTAATAGTCCTGTGATTGCTTTAAACTGGTTTAAGCTTGTTAATGACTTAAATTAATGAGGAAAAATAATGACTTAAAAATAATAACATTCTCATTTATAACTTGAAATTTATAAATTGCACCATTAAAAAAGCATTTAGTTCCATCTTCTGCTTACTTATAAATAACTTTTAACCATTTTAATGATTTAAATCTTGAATTTAAAACGTTTCAGATTTTAATTAATACTTTTTAGGTATTTTTTTTCAGGAAAGTTGTTGAGAGTGGTTTGAGAAAAATCGAATAAGGAAAGCGGTTGTGTGGGTAGACTAAAGTTTTAAAGTACTTTTTTTCTCCATTCTTCACGATTTGGATAAGACAAAACTCATTGATTCTGATATTAAAAAGATGCATTTCCTTTTTTTTTCAAAACAATAAATTAACACGACTTACTTACAAAAAGGTGAGGTGTCATGAAAGTGGCATGCCTATGAAGAGTTATGATTCAGCGATTCCAAAACATTTTCGGGTATAAATAATTCTGGAAATTAGGAAACATCGCCGCTAATTTGTGAGTTTTCCTAAAAGATCACGTGCATAATGAAGTAGGAAAAAAAGCTTTATATGCATATTTCGTAGTAGATCATTCACGATCTCTCCACGCTTCACGATTCTATTAACTATGTACCACAACTTGTCGTCAAACGAAAAACTGGTCAAAAATTGTTGAAGCGTGTATTTGGAGCTTGAGTATAAAATCCAACTGAATATTTGCCGCTCGATCCAAATCATTTATAATGAAAGCTGGTAAAGTCAGATGGAAAGAGAGAAACTCAAATACAGAGGAAAAAAGTAGTCTTGCGATATACTTTAGAAAGGCGTACGTTAAGGGGTGGTTATGTTGGCGTAGTGTTCAGCGTCGTTGTTACTATGCGTTTCAGGAAACCGAGGCTATTTATTTTGGACGGTTTTTCGACAACAGAAGTATAATATGGATTTAGTGAAATGAGCACATTTATGGGTATTTTTTGCTGGGCCTCGCCATTGGCCATAGAATATACATTTCTTTTTTTTCAGTTTTTTTCAGTTCCTACAAGTAGTTCACCCTCACTATATATATATATATATATATATATATATATATATATATATATTCATTCATTCACTGAAGTTTAAATATATATTCAACTATACTATTTAAATATATATTTAACTTATAGTGGATGGCACTTGACGTTAAAACAAATCTTTTTAAATATTAATTCATTAATTTGGTTAATTTTTATTAATTATTTAGTTGTTACTGTATTACGTTACCCAAACTGTCGTAGAAAATTCATGTTTCCGTGGTGTATTCTGATTTATTTTCAACCGATAAGGACTTGATTTTGTTTGGAGCAGACATAATTTTTTGATTAACTATTTATTTTAGTTTTAACTGTTTAATAAAAAGTAAGAAAAATAAGAGTTTTCATTGTTGACCTAAGTAGAAATTGATTTATATATATATATATATATATATATATATATATATATATATATATATAATATGTGTTACTTTTCTCTCTGATTTAAAACATTATCTTATTTTTATTAAAAACTTGGATCTTGATTTTTTACTTTTTCGTTTTTGAAGTATATAAGGAATATAAAAATCATTATAAAATTCTAACTTGATAATTTGATGAAATTCTACATGTTAAGACCTACTTAGGTCCAAAAAAATATAAGATTAACGTTCGGTTAAATATAAGATAAAACGGTAGGAATTTTGAGATAAAAAGTGTTAATTTAAAAGCAATAATTAAGTTAAATCCGGTTTAAATACGACATCCGGTTTAAATTCGTGTGTGTGTGTTCACAGGGTAAGTTGTTAAAGTTTGTAAAATAAAATTTCATAGAAAAAAAGTTTGATTATCCATTTTATTAAAGATTTATGCTTCTGTTTCAAGTAAATTTTCGAGATTTATTTGCGCAGTAAATTAAATATATATGTATATATATTCTATAGCTTATTTTTTTATTCATTGAAAAATTTAAGAAAATTAGAAAAATAAATTAAATTAAATTAAATTAAATTTCGAATTATAATAGTCCTTTGATATCCAATTTCATTTACAGACCAAATAAAATTTCCAATTATTTCTTAGTATATTTGAAAAATAAATTTCTGTAATTATAGTACCTACACCTTGTCTGAAGCAAAACCAAACTAGAAATGGGAGTCTGAGGCAGAAATTCAACATGAAATTGTAATATTAGAAGTACAACAATGGACTTCTATAATGTGATTTTTGTGATAAAATTTGTATGCATTAGATGAATGCATCAAAGAGTTGAGATCTCCTTCAACAATTAAATTAGAGGTGCAAAAGGCGTTAGTACTAAATTAAATATCGCGACATCAGTAAATTGCAAAATGAATACGGAATTGTTATTCTTAGATTGTTATATCTTCATTTGTAGAGATGATAATAATAGCAAAAATCTATTATTCCATTCTTTTTCTTCAATATTGTATTGTCGATTCTCAACAAATTTTGATGTTTAGTAAAAAATTAATTAACGATGGTTTTCGGTAAATCAAAAATAAAATGGCAGAACATCCATTTCATATAAAAAACATAAGACTCATTTTTAAAAAGTTACATGATCAACTGTTACTACTCAAGTGTTTGAAAAAAGTTCCGTAACTCACAAAATACACACGAATATTTTAATAGTATATTATAGAAACTACATTTTGTATAGTCGCAATCAAGGCAGTTAGAAGTTGTATTAGTAGTTTTAAACAGTTTAAATGTGAGAATTAAAAGCTCTTTGTTAAATGGTTAGTTTTTAACTGAAAATGAGCCAGGTAATCACTTCAAAACGCATTCTCTCCGAAAGCAAAAATTCAAGAGGAAATTTTTTTCATCCAACTAAATAATAAAGGCATGGAAATTAAGGGAAAAAAAGTAATATTTATCATTGTTGACATTTTAAACTCATGCGTCAATAGAAACTTTTTCAATTATAGGAAATCTTTAACTGCAGTTTTCTTAAAACTTTATTTTCCATAAAAAAATCCCTTCTCTTGTAATAAGATGATTTAAAATATGATAGAGATAACTGCATTTAAGTTTTAAATCATGTTTTCTATGACAAAACAAGACAAAAATTTTGCAGTTGGTGAAAACCTTTTTTTCTGTTATATGCATTTATATAAAATTTCAATCCTAGGTTAATGGAAAAAATTTATATTTTCTCAAAATTACTCTCCTTTTACCTTCAATTTACAAGAATTTCAACCTTTTTCTTAGATTCTTGGGCATTCTACAGATCATTGATTTTTATAATTTGTGTTAAAGAAAACTACTATCGCGGCATTAAAATTATAGCCGTTTTGGTTAAATTTCTTTGTTCTACTATAAAAAAATGAAATTTTACTATAAATTTTATATTAAAATGTCTTATTTGTGCTTATAATTTTCAATACATTTAAAAATATTTAAATTTAATTTTAAAAAATTCACAACTTTCAAAAATTTTCTTCCAAATGTATTCAGACATCTTAAGACTGTTCTCATAATAAATTCCTCTAAAAGTATTCTAATTCACAATTTTATTTTGTAATTTCTTTGATTGTACTTGATTTAATTATTGTGGCTTTTTAGAAAGAGAAATTTTATTATTTTACCTATAATTAATGAAATAAATTATCTGATAGAATTATTAAATAATTAAATTATTTTTTGTATTAATGAAATAAAAATTGACGTATTGCATAAAATCATGTTCTTTATTTGATTTAACTAATTTGATTATCACAATTCACAATTCATTATGGCTAGAATGAAAGAAAAAAATTGAGTAATACATATTCAATATTTTGAAAAAAAATATTTCAATAATTTTTTTTATTTGTCCATACATTTTCTTTCCCATTGCCATTTAAGAATTAAAAAATTCAGAAAGATGTAAGATTTTTCTTATATTATCTCAGACGATTTTTTCAATCATCTTTCATAGACACTTCATAAGTCTGAAATTACGCAAATCAATTTCGAAGTAGTTAAACTTATGTAATGTTCAACAAACTCTAAAAAGAAAGCAAAAGCTATTTAATTGTTATGTAAATAATAAGACTAACAATAATTAATGGTTCATTATTCTCATTCCTATTCGTTATTTTTTAGGATACAAATTTTTATGAGCAATCAATTTGCATGTGACTGCGTAAAATTAATTTTTCAATATTAATTTTCTAGGGATACTTAATTTAATAAATTTTGAAACTGGTTGGATGCTCTCTTTCTGAAATTTAATAAAAGTTCTTATATTTATAGCTTTAAATTTGTTATGTGAGAACTTATGTGAGACGTTTCTTTGGTTAGAGAGCTTCGATGTCTCCGAAATTTAAGGGCAAAAACTATTTTTATCTGCTTTTATTAGTAGTGAATTATTAATATTATGTATGCTTCTTCAAAAGCAAGTTCGTTTTTTAAAAGTTTACTTGTTTTTACCAGTATTACATTGTTAGTATTAGTAATAGTATTATTACGTATGCTTCTTTGACAGCAGATGAATTTTTAAAAGGCTGACGAAGAACTAAGACATCATAGATGTTATTTCATCACAAAATCAGTCGAACTCCAAAAATTGGTTTACAATCTAGAAAAATTGAAAATGAAAATTTAAAAATAATTTATGTATATATATATATTTATATATATATAGAGAGAGAGAGAGAAAAAGAGAGAGAATCTCATGATTGTTCCAAAAAGGTGTAAACTGGTTAATGACTTTAATGAATTAAAAATAATAATGCTCTCACGTGATAACTTGAAATTTGCTATCATAGACTTCATTTTGTTTGATATTTTTTCTAGTGTTGTAATATTTTTTTCGAATTTGTTTAATTTCTTAATATTTTGAAATCTGGTTTTGGGGATCAACATATCACTATTAAAATTGATAAAATAAGTTATATAACAAATTTGCTTTATTAATTAGGCCAAATTAATTTAGCGTAATTAAGTAAGTAATGTTTAATTTTAAGTGAGTATCAGCTTTTTTTTATTGATAGTGATTAATTTTTTCCATATTCGATGTTTCAATCAATCAATTAGAAATACAAAGAATAAAAAATATATAAATTTCCAAAGATAAATGGCCTAAATTGATTTAATTAGAATTTTTATCAAGGTAATGCAGCAGAAGAATGTTTTTATTTTTAATATTTTTTTATTTTAATCTTAGCTTTCTTTTTTACTTAACCCAATTATCTATTTTTTATTTTATCCTTCAAGATAATGTATATAATTTTTTACAAATGTTATCTTTGATATTTCAGTAGATGGGTATTTTTATATTTCAGGATTACCACGAGAAAGAAAAAAATGTGTCACAGATAGAATTAGGTTTTTATAATTATATAAGACATTTTTAGTAATACCTAAAATATTTATTAAAAATTTTGACATGATTAAAAAAACTTACACATTAAAGTGGCTCCTGAATAAATGTTGTAAAAATATTATAATCTTAATAAATAATAAAATCATTGTAAGGACGAACAGTCCTGGAAATATAGATATACTTAAAATATTAAAAATGTACACCAAATTTCATTTAAGTAAATTGGTGTGTTTTTGAACTAATCGTGTTCTATATCTGTGCACCAAATTTATTCAAGTATAGCTTTATATTTTCTATTTTCTCTTATATGAAGTGTTCGAAAATATTGTAGTCATTGAAAAATTCAAATATTGCAGATTTCTCGGAGTCCTAAAAACATGCTTTTGTCGTAATTTTTCTGCCTGGACATCTGCGAACATAATAACTTAGAAATACTTCAAATGATTAGATGTACAGCTTCAACACAGTCAACGAGAATAAAGTAGACAGGGAGCAAGCTCTGTAGGAGTTTCCAGCTTTTTAAGAGAGGAAAAGTTGAATTTCGATTAGTCGGTCTACAGTAGTAAGTTTAGCTTCCTTCATTAAATTTGTTTTGTAGTATTTTTTTCAGCTGGTATGTTCTTATATATTATTGATATTTTATATTTTATTGAAGTTTTCTGTTTGTATTGCTTGATATTTGTCTTGTAGTAGTACCGTTTGATTCAATTTCATTGGGTTTTGCTTGGATTTCTATTTTGAAATAATATTTTGTTAGTTGTATATTTTTGAAGTCAATGTCTTATTGATATTAATTATAGTCTTCAAAAACCATAATTTCTTGGAATTTCCATGTCATGTAGGATCAATAGTTGGAAGAAAGAAACCACTCGCAGAAAAAATTCTTTACTTTATTAATATAAATTCGAGCTTTCAGAAAACCTAAATTTCTTGATTTTCGGATCACTGGCGTTCAATAAATGGATAAAATTTAGATACCACTCACAGAAAAAAAAATCCCCGATTTGAATCCCTGTCTCTTGGTGATGCCAGATAAAATCTTCATACCGGATTCATCTTTTGATTACTTTTTATTCTATTTTATTCGGGGTTGTTTTTGAAATTTTATATTTGTTCCTGATTTGCTTATATCAATTTGTGTTTTATAGGTGGCAGCATAATGCACTCTAAATACAATGTATTTTCCGTTAAATAATTTTGATTGAGAAAGTATTTACAACTTAGTTTTTTAAAATATTCCTTAAATTTTGATATACATGATAAGATTTTTGAATTTCATTACAGTATGTTTTTTTTTATTTTCGACGTAAAACGTTTAATAATTTTAGTGTTTTACGTTGAGTTAAACGTTTAATAATCGAATTTTGCTTTATTGTAATGTATTAGGAGATTGAAATTATTAAATACTTCCATACATTCAAATTTTGAAAAATATTTAAAACGTAATTTTTAAAAAAATTCAAAAAAATTGCAAATAAATTCCATATGATATATGAAATTTGAAAGGCATGTAAAAAACAAGACTTTTTACGGTGAAAAGCGAAAATAAATTTTTTGAAAACTCAAACACTCCGAAATATGTAATCTCAAAAATGACAAATAAATAAATGAGCTGCAATTAATAATCATTTTAATAGTAACGTTTCTGATGGCAAATGTCCCCATTAGCTGGAAAATAAAATTAAAACACAATAGAAAACGATAAAAATTTGTACGAAAAAAAAACTATGAAAAAATATTAATTATTTTTGTGACTCGTGCTATGAGCAGAATAATTATTTTCTTTTATTACCTTAATTTGGATTTTTTTAACACTTTAATGATGTATACTCAGTCTAAACAGATAATAGTTTAAATAAAAAAATTATTAATATATGCTTTTGTTTAAAAAAAGGTTAATGGAATTGAATTTTTTAAATGTTTATATGTATAATATTTAAAATATCATTAAAGAAGACACATAGTAATGTATATTACAGTAATGAAGAAGTATAAGTAACTTCTGAATTTTTTTAACTTCATTGCGAAAAAAATATCAACAAATGTTTGTATATGAAGAGCTTACAAATGTAAATTGAGTTTATTAATTCATACATCTCTACTATTTATATCAACAGAAAAATTCTACTTTCTATAACTGATTAATATCGTATGATTAATAACATACTAGAATACATACAGTTGACATAATTTATGGTCACATAGATATGGACACTACATACATACTTTTAAGAATTTAGAAAAAAAATTCTCTTACTTTTTTCGTGTAAATATATACAAAGAGAAAGTAATATAAGTTGTATCCTGCTCATTAATAGAATTGCTGCATCTTTATTAACCACTTAATTGTTTTAATTTCTTTACTGTCTAATAAGGTGACATCTTCTATTTTGAGAATATATATTTTTATTTTGATTCAAATGGAAAGTCATTGAATACTTGACTTATTTACGTGTTCGAAGAAATTTTAATAGTGAATTATAATCGTTATAAATGCTTTATTTTTAACTTACAGCTATCAAAATTCGTTAAATCGATGCACGAAGGGCGCTCGGACAAAACAATTGAGAGGTTAATAAGATTACTGAAAAACACTTGGAGGTAGACAAATAAAATTATATTTGTATATTGCATTTACACTAAATTTGTAGATTTTTTCATTCAATCCTGCGGTAGTTTGTTTAGATTGTTATTCGAATTAGTTAACAATGTAACTACAAAATGAAGAGAGCTAGATGGATAAAATTTAATGAACAAATTTAACATAAAAAGTGGGGATGTTTATCATATTGAAGTTAAATAATCTAAGGGTGACCTTCTCTCGGTCTGCATTTTTATATAAATATAAAGACAATTATACAAATGTCTAATGAATTGTATATGTGCTATTCTATATGCGATTTTGTGATAATATTTGTAGTTCTAAGTCAAATTTTCTATCGTTTCTGTGGGGAAAAAATCACTCCTACCGGCTTTCTGGCACAGAGGTAGCGCGTCTTCTTCCTTCGTGTTCTGGGAGTCCCGATTTGGGCATGGTTTTTCTTCTGTGTGCTATCTGTGATATGTGTAACTGTGCCCCCCCTGTAAAAAGGGGCTGTGCAAGCAAATGTGGTGAGTGTGTAGCTAAGTCGTACTCTTGGCACTAGTTGGCGCTGCTTTAAAAACAAGGGACGCTCTTTTAGGCTTAAATCTGCTGCTGTATCTGCGGAGGGCTTGTGGCAAGGGCAATAAGCAACAACAACAACAAAATCTTTCCAAAATGCAAGTTTAGTTTTCTGTTGCTCATGTATTAACCGTCATCTCATCGATTAATAACGAAAAACAAAGCACTAACAAGCATACCAATGTGGAACTTTGTTTGTCAATGGAATGCCATTAATAATATCCAACTATATCCATTAAAAAGGATTCAAGGAAATTTCTGAGAAATTCTTTACGTTAATTCTGTAATATAATTCAAATCACAGAAATTAATCATTTTTAAATTAATCATTTTTTCAAAAAATTAATTGAAGAAAAAGATAAATTGATATAAAAAGGGCCATTAATAAAAATCAATTCTAATTTTAATAAATTTTAGTTCATTTTGGAATAAAATATTATAACTCATCTAGAAAGTGTAAATTTTATATGTTAGAGATTGTTTGCCAATGGATTCTTAAACGCGCCATTTTTTTTGCGCATGTCTTAGGATGAGTTTGATTCAAAAAAATGAGGATGAATTTTGTTTCAGTTTATTTATATTAACGTTCCATTATAAAGCGACTTTAGTACTGTTTTGGGATCGGATCTTCTAATTTTGAACCGCGGTCAGATGAAGAGGGCGTCATTTGAGCTGGCACCCTTCTCTCCACACCACATCAGTTGGAGGACGTTTCGCCTTGATGAACAGACTACTTACACGACGATTCTTCGGTAAAATTGAATCTCTAACTAGAAACCCTGCGGTTCACAAGCCGGAACCTAACCACCAAGTCATTCCGGCCTAAAAGTGAGGGTGAGAGGAAAGAAAAAACAAAGAGGTGTTTAAATTTAACAATAAAGTATATTCTATAAATATCTCTTTTTAAATTAAATTATACTTTGCACCAAGGTTTAATGAATTATTGACTGATTTGTAATAAGGTAAATCTGGAAGATCTTTGTCTTTACTTTTGAGTTGGTTTTTTTTATCATATGAATTTAAATCGATATTTTTAAATGAAACTCATATTATTTAAAATATCGTACTTTTGATCGATGATATCAGTGCAAACATTTGAAGTTCTTTTACAAGAAAAGAAATTTACGCTTATCGGATTTGGTAATTAAAATACTTTATAAGAGCCTTTAAAAAATTTAGAAAGGCTCATTTACCATATAATTGATTTTTTTTGTATTTAGTTCAATGAAATAAATTTCAAAAGAAATTACCCGATTCCTAAAGAGTTTCGTAATGTAAAATCAATGACACCATCCATTCAGAAGAAAATTTGCATTGTTTTTCTATTTGCCTCCTCTAATCGAAAACATTGCATCAATTTTATTTTTTTCCCCTCAGAAGGATTAAAGAAAAGTTTTGTGAAAAACAATTTTTTTTGCTTAAACTTAAATAAATAATCTATACCTTAAATTTTTAATTAATAAAAATTAAACTTTCGTTTCAATACTTTAAATGACTTTTTCGTACACGCATAAAGTGTGTAGTAATCGATAAGGAATTTGAGATTTTGACGAATCCTTTTTCCAGATCTTCCAGAATTCGAAAAACACATTTTTAAAAATTATCCTCTTGTCTGTCTATGATAAAGGTAAGTCAAAAACGCTTTGAGATGGAGATAAGAAATTTTGTTTATGATCCTACCACCAAATTTATAGGTATTTAATATTTTGGAAAAATCTTTGCAGAGAAAACACTTCTATCTGGCTATTCGAATGTAAATTAACCATATAATTACAAAAACAAACAGTTAGATAAAATTCAGTACACAGATTTAATATCTGCATTGTGAGCCCGTATCAAATTTTGAGTCAAATCCAACAAGCGGCAAGCGTCTGTCTGTCTGTACTTTTAGAAACACGTAAACGCGACAGCTCAAATACAATTCTTCACATCTTAGAACTCACTCTGTTCAAAACCCCTTTTTTTTAATATTAGTCTGACAAAGATGACACAAAAACGCTTTGATCTAGACAGAGGAAATTTGGTATAAACATTTGATATATATATGAAATTCGGTATAGGGTATTTATACCAACTTGTAGCTTTCTATCAAACTTTCGCAAATTCCCTTCACATATAACTAAATTAGCTAAATTATAGCTGTTCGAATATAATTAAATAATAACAAAACCAAGAGATTTAAACAGATAAAATTCGATGCATAAATGTAATATTTAAATTGTAGGCACGTATTAAATTTTGAATAAAACTCAACAAAGTGTTGATTCGTCTGACGTCTCTACTTTGAAGCGATAGCTCAAAAACGCTGACTAAAATATATAACATTATCTGATTTGGTGACTATAAATGTACTCTTATGTCAAATTTGTATTTCGATCGGTTGAGAAAAATGCGTCTGAAACGAAATTTCGATTTTCGATTAATTTCAGAATAACTCGTCCAATGTGACACGATAGTTTCAATAAAAAATGATAAATTGAATTTATAAACAATGTGGGCATACTTACATTTTGCTCAGATATTACTTCGTCACGAAACAACTCGAGGTTTCTGGTTTTAAAAATAATGATTTATTTTGCATCTATATTACAATTAAGTTTTAAGAACTTCATCGAGGGTGGGGTAAAAGTGACAAGACACAACCTCACCACATCTTGTCAAACCGTAAAAAAAATGATCCGCTCTTTCCTTTATTACGTTTGTTTTCTTTTAATAGTTTACAAGCCAATTATAGCTCCATCTCTTGGGAAATAAGTGAAATAAATTTGGATTGTCAAAAATTTAAGTTTAATATTTCGTAACTGTTCGAAACATTTTAATAGGGAGTATGCGAGAAAATTTTGAGGATACCACTGCCACTGAATTTGGTCACTGCATTATAGTTTGTGTATTATAATAGCATTTACCTTCTTCGCATCATAAATCTTCGGATCAAGGTCTAATCTAAAAATAATTGTTTTTTAAAACAACAATGCTTCTAAGAAAAAGGTTCTAACCATTTGAAATCGTATGATAGTCAATTTCCCTTAAATTTATGTTTATTTACATCATATTTAACCGACTACGTTAACCGTTTCCTCGTTCTTTTAACAACTATGCATTTCCCCTATATGTAAGCACGAACCAATCATGCACATTTTAGCAGTCATAACATCCATCCATAAATTCGCCATGCAATAAACTAAATCCCTGTCCTTCTATGTTTAATGCAAATAAATCACATTTAATAGTCCTTTACGAGATCCTTCAAGGTTTAGTTCGAATCAATTATATAAATTATCTCGTATCTATTTTTTAAACATAAAACGTCTTTAAGACGTCGCACAATAAAATTCCAACAGCGCAATGAATTTGTTAAATCCTTTTCGTAAGGAACGCAGAAATTTCCTACAAATTTTTCTTCGAAAAATCTCCGAACTTTTCCGTCAAAGATCAAACAACTCCTACATCTCTTAGCAATGAATGATATTTTATTCAGTCTTCCGCCGTCGTGTGTACAGCGCATGCGCGTCATCTTTTCCGAGAGAGATGCTCTTCAGTCACTTAAGCTTCAAAACAGATCTCACTTGAAGTTGATGCGAGTTGGTTCTCTTTCTCTCTAGTTTCTGATATTCCGTTTTAGTCGTTGCCGGTAGAAGTTGACGCTATTGAGGAAAAAGTTGAAGAAAAATTAAAATTTGTTAGATTTTTTTTCCTTTATTGATTTCACAAGTTGGAAAAGATTTGATTCTGTAAGAAATAGCAAGTATGTGGAAATTTAATATTATTCAAATTTTAGTTTGTATAACTTTTTTATGTGAAAATAATCATGATCTATTGCATGAACATGTGTTGAAACTTCATTAAGTTTAATTTAGAGAGATAATATCAATTATCATTATCGAATTCAATTATTAGACTTGAAATAAAATATTCTTTGATAAATTAAATATACATCAAAATGTCTAATAAACTAATGAATTAATACTAAATTAAAGTAAACGGAAAAAGTTTATTATTAACAAAAATTCAAGAAGAATTTTTTATTGGTGACGTTTTTAATTATCCGATCTTGAAGAATTCTTGAAAACTTGCAATTTAAATAAAAAACATTTTTTTACAATGCTATAAAATACAAACCGTATGATAAAGCAAATAAAATTAATTAACTACTTTAACCTGACAGTGTTAATTTGAATAATTTTTAATCAATATAAATTTTTTTTATAAAATTAGGATTTAAAATTTTAATATTGCTAAACTATAAAATTTCATCATTGAATTGAATTAGAAAAATTTTATATGCACTTTCAATTCTTCCTTTTTGACTTTTTCATTCCTGTTCTACAGATAAATTACACGATTTGTTATATTATTTTTATTTAAAATGCTTTAATAAATACCGTTTTGAAAAAATATATTAACTCAGAAAGTATTATTTAGAGTTTATAAAAAAATATTATATATTTCATACAATAAAACTCTTTGAATTTTCTAAAATTAAAAAAAGTTTACCCTTTTAGTTTATTTTCATTTCATTGTTTAATGATTTACTATATTTTCTTGAATTAATATGCCTACACCATTTCTGAAAATCAGATTTAAATTTTATTAGAACGGAAGATTTTAGAAACCAATTCTATTGCTTTTTTTGCATAGATTTCAGCTCTTTATGCCAGAAAAAAGAATTAAAACTTTGATTCTTTGAATAAACTTTTGGTATTGTTGAAATTTTTTAACAGATTTTTTATCAAAAAAACTAAATGATATAATACAAAAGTAATTATTGAAAACGCGGGTTTTTTTAATTTTACAATTTCTTCGTAATTTTAAACGGAATTATCGTGAATTTTAATTCTTTTATTATAAAATATTTAAATACTACAAAATAAGTTATTTAATAAATCAAACGAATAAAAATTATTCAAAATTTTGAATGCATTGAAATTAAATTATTAAACATTTTACAAATTATTATTTAAGATTATAAAAAATAAAATTACTAAAAGAATGTTCTGACATTTTCTCTGATTTTGAATATTTGAGGTTTCATAGAAATAGAAATATTTATATTATTGTAGTTGTAATTAATACTCAAATCAATCCCCCAGAAATTTTTATTAGAACAATACATAAACAAATAAAAGAATGAGAAAAACGATAGAACTATTTCAAACCATTTAATTTTCCAGAAATTATAGTGTATTTATCCCTAATAATAATTAAACTACATAATACTGTCTTCGGTTATCAATTTATTTATGGAGAATTTTAATTGTATTTAATTTCCTTTAACTCTCTCATGCTTAGTTTAGGTTTAATTTTTCAGTCAACATGACATTCCGCGAATTATATTTGAATTTCACAATGTGATACGTTTAACAAGTACTGTTAAACAAATCTTACTCTCATTTTATCACTTACTCTCATGGACATTTTCAATTATGAGTTTTACGTTTTACTTAAAAATTCTAGTCAGTGTTTCAGAAAATTTTAAAATTAAAACTATTTTTTCAGAAATCAAAAATATAACGATTTATTTTATCCTCGACCTGTGAAACTTTTGAAAAATATTTCTAAGAAAAAAACGTTCTTAAGAAAGGAAATATATAATATACTCAAATGATAACACACCACTTTTGAATTAATAAAAAACTCTAATTAAGTAGATTTAATTTCTAATCATGTAGGGTAGTGACTGAAGTGACACGAATCGCTTGTTTGCGCATTCGCATTCTTCCTGTGTTGTTACCGTATGTCTCTATAAACATTTTAAACTCACATTAACTATTTAGAAAATTGTAGGGAAACGCATATACCACCAATCTTCCTGTATATCCGGTATATGCTTTCTTCATATACTCGGAGTTCTTCTTTTTGGATACAATCAAGATTTTTCTCTATTTTCCAAAAATCGTTCGCTACTCAACAAATGATTGCGAATAATCATAATTAAGAAATTACAGTTTTATTGTAAAATTTAATGGGAAAAAAATGACTAAAATTTGAGTAACAAAACCAAAATTCTTAAATTTAATTATGCTCATAAAAATTAAACAAGTTAGAAAACTATTAAGAAATTGAATTGTATGCGTAAAATAAATGCATGTTCTATTTTATGTATTGAATAAAGCACGTTTTGATTTTCTTTTTTCAATTAAAAATTTTATTCCATGCCATAAAAAATGAAAGTATTAAAATTTTGACTTTAGGACTTCATATTTAAAAAATATTATATTAATTTTGGGGCCATACTAGGTAGCACGTCGAAAGCTATTTTTTTAATTTCTTTAGAAGCGTGAAATAATTTTTTGAAACATAAAAAAATATTTTTTCCAAAATTCGTCAAATTACAGAAATAATCTCTCGAAGAAAAGTAATACCAGTGAATTAGTACTTGCTAATTTTTAGTATGGCGTAAAAATTATTTGTAATTAATAACTGTTAATATTAATCAATATATTATTATATAAAAAATACTAAAATATAAAAATTCTATTCAAAGTATTGAAAAAAATCGCATTGAAATATTTATTGCATTCGAATTCCTCATATTAGTGTCCGCTCTTTATATATATATATATATATCTTGTTCAAATTTTCAATCGTTAATAAAACACTCTTTATTCATCTACTCAAGTTAAAATACATTTTTATTAACTTATAATGGATGATACTCGATGTTAATACAGTTTTTTTTCAAATACTAATTCATTAATTGCATTTAATTAAATTTTAAAACGTTACAGTTTCAGCAGTTTGTAATGAAAATTGAAATCAACAGGCAGTAGCTCAATCGGTAAAATGCGAGGATTTCAATATTGTTCGCGTGAAGGTGAAGAATGCGAACTCAATTCTTGCGAAAATCAATAATCTTTTTTATAAATTATTTAATAAAAAGTAACTAAAAAAAATTTTCATTTGTGACCTGAGAAGGAATTGACTTAATTTTTTTTTAAATAATACTTTTTTTTGTTATGGTATTTTAATGTCAAGTTGAGTTCATCAAGTACCCATATTTTACTTATAGATCCGTGAAAGTAGAGTACACATCAGCTTTTATTATTTATCTGTAATAAATGAATCGTCTTTTTTTAGATTTATTCATTGAAATTATGTCATTTAATTGTTGTAATATTAACTTGTGTATGAGACTTTACTTTATTTGACATCTTCATAGAAAAATTAAGGATTTTAAATGTATGCCTTTTTATAAACCTTGCCATTTGCACATGAAGCATGATAACTTATTGACCCTTAAAATTGGCATGAAATATTCCTTTTTCTTCACTATTTATTAAAATGTGATCAGATTTCTGCATGAGAAGAATCATCTTGTAAATGGACTACCCTCTATTTATTCTGTACTTCTTTGGAATATTTTTATTTGCTTTTATTCGAAGTACATTAAAGGTGTATAGTTAATCATTAAAAAATTCGAATTCGAAAATTTGACGAATATGACGTTACAGAGTTCTCCGAATTCGCAATTTTTGAATTATTACTATCTGTCTGTGAACATGTAATCTATGAGTAAATATCTATGCGCCAGACAGATGAAATTAGGTGTATAGTTAAATATATTGAAAATATATAGTATTTTAGCATTACTATCGTTAGAACATGTATAGTATGGAATATATATTTGATATATAGACATTTGGGTCAGTTTATGTTTACATGATTTGAAAGCAGCTCAAATTTGCTGTCTTTCCTAAATAATTTTTGTTTCTACGAAATGGATCATTAATACAACTAAACTTAACAATTTGAGTCTTTTTAAATTTATAAATTGTAAAATAACTTTCATACGATAATTTAAGAAATATTTGATATTTTTAACATTACTATAAAAAAGTTAATTTCATATAATATTTATTTTGCATTTTTAACATAGTTACTTCGTAAGTTTAATATCTCTACGAAAAAGGATTATTTTATAGATATGAGAAAAAGAGGTATTTAAAAATGTACAATTTCTACTGACGTATCATAGGAATCGTCTTTTCCTTTTATCATAATTAAAAACAACAAAAAAATTTTAATGATAATTCAGGTTGTGGTCTCACCGAAATAGTCCGTTTTACAATTAATAGCTTGAATTCGGTTATTATACAAACAACAAATGATCGATTTTGAATTTCATTGGAGACCAAATGAAACCAAATCTCATTCAAAACTTAAAGTCACTTAAATCATTTACCAAATTTCATATATTTAAATTATTATCATGTGAAAACATGATATTGCTTTAGTTTGAGGTTTTTGAAGCTTTACAATGCGTAGGCAACAAATTGGCAGTTAATCGCTTTTGAGGCGTCCAATTTTTCGCTGTCGGGTTATCAGAAAATGGTAAAATTTGTCGCCAAATTTGGAGATTTGTCACGTAAAAATCATTTAAAAATATAAATTTAATCTGTAATAAGTTTAAGTCAATGACAATGGTATTACATTTTTGTTGTGGTTGTTAAAATGTTTTTATCATGTGAGAACATATTATATTGATTTAAGGTTTTTGAAGCCACAAAATGAACGCGTAGAAAAGTAGCAATTTATCGCTCTTGGGGCCTAATATTTCTACTTTAAAGATTACTTAGAAATGGTAAAAATGGTTGTTCCAATTGGAGACTTATCACCAACAAAAAGTTTGGCACGAATGTCCGCATTGTACCCATTCTCGAAATATCGACGCATGCACATACTTTTACTTACATGCTTGCTTCCAGCCTATTTAAATTGGTTAATGACTTAAATTAAGACACACAATGCCTTAAAAATAATAATGTTCTCACATAATAGCAGGAAATTATAGATAGCAGTTTTCAATTTTTTAACACTTAAACATTTTATTTTTCATTTTATTTTATTGAGTTTTCTTGCATGTGAAAGTACAAACTAACAGATAAACTTTTCAAAAGGTTTTATCCACGTTTGATAGATAAGGGCAATTTCAGTGTTAAATCTGCCCATCAAATTTTATCTATATAATTATTTTTATTTCGCAGTTATGATGTAAAGTTATATCTGGACAGCCAAACAAACAAAAGTATTCCTCTGAATGTGTTTAGTTCAAAATTTATCCAAAATATAAAGATCATCCCTCCATCTAGCTCAAAGATTATTACTGTGTTCCCGGAAAAATAGTCATAATTCAATAAACAACTTTTTCGTACTCAGAGGTCTAAACTGAGATTTCTCAAAAAACACGTAGTTTTTTGATGATTATAATAATTTCTCTTCTTTACTATTGTAATAAATTTGGCAGAAAGGATTTGAATAATTCTATCCTATTTTATACGAACTGGAAGTAACAGAAGTCCCCGATTTGTCTTTTAATTTAGAATATTTTCCATTTTAAGATATGAAATAAATGCAATAAATAAGAACTCTGAACAGAATATTTCTTTTGCAATATCTTGTTTTTTTTATTTTTAAATACGAAACGGAAGAAAATATAAAATTTATCGAAGTTTCTTTTGTAATAGAAGTATAGAGCAATTTTGCCTAGAAATTACTCAAAGTTGATAGAATTAAGGTCAATGTGCTGCTTGAGTCTATCGAGTTGCGTGAGAAAAATTGCTACTCACATGGGTGAATTGCTACTACAATTACCGACTCGTCCGATTGAAATCTGACAGAATTCATGTAGTAGACTAAGTTGAAAGAAGATCTGGGTCCACTTTAAAAGTCAATCTTAAATTTTAAAGGAAAAACAAATTCAAAATATAACTCAAGGTATTATTAAATGCATTATTTTGAATAAGTTTTGAGCGGAATCCATTATTTGATATTAACAAAATGTTATCCAAGGAAAAAATTGATCTGTAGACGAGTGATTTCGTTAAGATATCGACAAAATAAGGCCCTTTTTATGCATATTTTCTCTTTATACATTCATATAAGACCCTTTTTTATTAATTTTCATATTTTCTACTTTTTTTACTCATATGCATTCAAACACTTTTTCTGTTACCTTCTTTTTTCCAAAGCAATTTTCTCAGCAACAATCTTCTATTAAATTCTAACGTATGTGTATGTAACGATAAGTCTCGATAAACGATAGAGCATTATTTTGGTTATGTTATTCCATCAATAGAACTCATTCTATGCCTAATTTTGTCAGGGAATTTTTATATTTCAGCCTGCTTAAGATTTTAATGAATATCTGGGTTCTTAAATTGCTTTTTTGAAAAGTTATTTGCCAATTATATGGAATTATATTTTTATTTATTTATAGATTTTAACTTTAAAAATTCTAGATTTTGATTGGCAAGTCAACCACATCTTCGCCTCAGATGGAATTAACAGCCATTTTATACTTAACACTTGTAATTAGGATTAAATACTTTTACAATGAAACGAATTATTTCTATTTAACGCTTAAAGGCATATCGTGGTAAAATAAATGATGCGTTAACCGCGGTATTGAAACTAAAAATGCTCTTCAAATATTCAATAATAAATGATAAATTAATATTTTGCTACAAATGCAACAATTATTAGTACTATTTGCATGTTAATGATAAAAAGTAAGACAGCAGACATCTATAAAAGCATTTCTACTGCTTATCAAGTAAAAATTACATCAGTAAGTCTATTACAATAGTTATAAAACTTTTCAAAACTCTTGTACCTCCTCCTGATTATTCCACCTCACAATGAGACACGCTATAAAATCTAGATAGAACATCCAAAAGCTTAAGTGAAAGATATGGTGGAATTATAAGAAAACTATCAGCTTCCATGGTAAATTCCCTCCAGTAAAAAACAGGTTCGGTCTTCGATAAGGCGTATCCAACCCAACACCATTTTTGTATTATCTATAACGGTGAAATCCAACCACCTTGATAAAGCTCATCATTCCCAATTTTGAGGTACATCTTGAGGGGATTTCTTATATATGCCTTTATCCGATTAAGTTGGAATGGAAGTTTGCCAAACATGTCAGATGGATTTTACTATCAAACACATTTTAATTGAATGCCCATGTTTTAACTCGTGTCGATTCCACTGTTTTAAGTCATTATCATTAACCATACTGGACTTGGTGGATGAAAAACATCACCCAAACATTTTTAAATTTTTACAAGCCATATGCTATTATAATAGCATTTAATATTTTCCTCATTTTTTTATATAAACTTTTCATCAATTTTTGTGTAAGAATCATTATTCAAATTTCTGTTTAAAATTTTACAACTTTTAAAAACCTTTTCTTTTATACGAATCTTTGTACTTAGCTTTATTTTTAGACCTTTTTAATGTTTGGTTCTTTATGATCTCGCAGGACTCCGCACCATACGATTGGCGCAGTTTGGCCAATTGTGGCTCTTGCGCCAAGAAAATCGCACCAACCAACCAACCGATTAAGTCGAGATTATAATTTCGACCAATTTGAATAGATTAAGTAGACATTAAAGATTTTTAATCCTACGCTTTTTGCAATACTTGATGTGCAATATAACGCAGTTAGTGCATATCATTACTTGAAATGTCCTATGTTTTTTTATATGAATACTTGATGTACAGCGCCAAAAAAAGCACTAGATGTTTTGAAGCCAATTTTGGCCGCTTACAAATTTTTATTTGCAACCATGCAAAATGAAAATTCCTATTAAGCCACTGTTTTAGATTGTATCCATTTTGGCGATCATTTTATCATGGCGACAAAACCGGTGCTGAATTCTTAAGCCTAACTAGTGATTATGACTAATGGAATATTAAACTTCAATATAAAAATAATTCTTAAATCTCAAGGTTTATAAAAAAATGTTACTTCCGTTTTGAAACTTTTCCTATGTTCCGATACATACAGTAAATCCGAGTCCGGATGACGTTGAGCCGATTTCACCAATTCCTTCCAAATGAGATTTGCGCGTAAGGGCTCTACACTAGGGCCTAATCTACTCCCGTCTCTATTCAGTGGCTTACCCAGTGTGAGACACGTGACTTTGCGCCATTCGCAGATTTGCAAGGTTGAGTCGAAGATTTTTAAAGCGGCGATTTTTTTATTGTTATTTTCAAGCATTCGAAGTATAAATGGGGAAGGATTGTAAATGCCAATTTTTTATTTTACACACTTGGATGAATTTTGACGTTTTGGATTTCTTTGAGTGCTAGAAATCTATTTTTAGTATAGTGTCCTTCTTTGACTTGGTCGGTCTTCCCCGAGCAAAATCTCTCAAATAAGGAGAGAATTTTCAGTATTTGGTCTAATAAAAAAAACCATTTGTATATCTATCCAGAAGGCATAGTCGGTTTTCTTCAGTGCACCGGACACAAAAAGCATATTGTATACATTCAAGGTAGGAATACTTTTATTTTTTTCTCTTAGTTGTTTGGTTTGTAAAACACTATTGCAAGAAGTTAATAAAATTCTATCAAAATAGGCTCTGTTTTTAGAGAAATATTTTATATCCATATTAATAAAAATGCAACTCGAAATGCGTTGCTAAGCGCAAAACTGGAAAACGGCTTGACCGATTCGGCTAATTTTTTTAAAAAATATTTTCGTTAAAACACGAGGATGGTTCTTATGGAGAGAGAAAATTAAAAAACTGCGGGAAAAATAGTTAAAACGACACTTTTCTTACTTTCTCGCCAAAAATCTTCATTTCCTTCCCCCCTCACCAACTGAGTAAGATAGCAGGAAGTAATAAATTATGATTTGTTTAGAAAGAAATACGCGAAGTCGGTTGGTTTTCATTCATAGGTTTTCATTTCATCAACGAGATGTTTAAAAAAAGAAAGAAAATAGTTGCTTTTATTATTAGTCGGTATGAATATTTAATCTATGCCTGCTCAAAATAAAGTCTGGGCAGGAAAGAAAAAAAGTAATAACAAAGGGAAAAAAGGGTTTATAGAAAGAAAAGTAGTGAAGAAAAAAAAGGATAGAAAAGAAAAGAAGCGTGTGTGTGTCACCATTATTTCGTCTGTGCGAGGCATATTCCTAGCTGTTTTTAAGCTTTTGCATTTCTTGAAAACCAATTGTGTCTTTATTTGTTTAGTGTGTTTACATTTATGAAAATTTGAATCTAATTATTCTAAAAAAACAGAATTTTAAAAATTTCCCTCCACCATTTAAGCAAAATATCAATTCCGGGACAATCATTGCTCGGATAGAAAGAGAAAGATGAGTAGTACAGTGAACAGATCATCTGAAGAAAATAATAATAAATAATACTATAAATGAATTATATGATTATCAAAATTTGTTTGGTTTAAAAATATTTTGGTGAAAAACCTGTTATGAGACACAGTTACATAAAATATTAGCGAGCAAACTTTAGCGAGCATTAATACTGGCGAAACGACTGGTCGCCAAAGGTGGCTAGTGGATAGTAAAAAAAATAAATTCAAAAAATTATATTTAAAAATAACACAATAGAATTAGAACGAAAAGGGAATAAATAGGTAATAAGGTATAAAAGGGTACAAGGGTAAAAAGGTATAAATAGGTACAAATATAAGAAGAAAAAACTTCTCCAACCATTAAATTCAAAAATTGACCGCTTAAGAATTGCTGTAACACTAAAAAGTTAGATAAAATTTGAAATTTTAGAACGCTCTCAAAATATTTATTTTTAACTCACTAAAAAAGTGTAAAATTAAAAGAATAAACATTCAGTTACCCATAAAACTTTAAAGCAGACGAATGGGTAACGTTCAGACCATATATTCGGTTTTCTTCAGTGCGCTTCAAAGCATAAAACATCATACTGCTCAATTTAGAAAGAAATACTTTTGTAATTTTTCTTTTTCTTAAATTCTTGATAACTAAAAAAAATGGAAAATGTCAACAAAATTCCTTTCAGTTGAATTTTGCTTTTCGAGAAGTATAAGATTAGAATGACAAAAATCGGCACAAAAAATTACGAGCAAAAGTATTTAAAAATATTCAAAATAAACGGTGGACAATTAGAAGAAAAGAAACTGCTATTACCGAGAAATTAAAAGTTGACCGCTTGGAAATTGTCATTATACTAAACGTTAAATGAAATTAGAGTTGTTAGTACCTTCTAAAAATTTTAATTTTCAACACATATTTAAAATCAAATTGCAATTTTCAGAGACATTTTTTAAAGTTTAATTTAACATAAATATTAATTATTTTTAAAAAAGATAAAGACCTTATGATATTTTCTATATTTTCAAACTTAATTTAAAAAATGAAAACGATATATTTTTATGACCTTTAACTTCAGTTTTTGAGAGTAAGAAAGTAGACTTTTTTTTTATTTATGAAAGAGAAATTCCGGCATTCTAAAGTACTTGAACTCGAATGATCTTACGGATGAGAGATTCTCTACAAAATTAAGATAAATATTTAAATTTTACAAAATAATGTTAAAATTTTAAACTCTACACTTATTTAAAAAAAATTCTAAAAACGCACTTAAATTATTGCACAAAACATATATTCTCTTTTCTTATTTCTATTTGTAAATCAAATTTTTAATTCATGTACTATCTATCTTAACGGGTTTTCAATTAAATATCTGATTTAAAAAATTCATGGGGGCCAAAGTATATGAAAAATTATTAATTATTTCAGTCTAAGAACTCTTAATTAAATTCCCAAACGACTAAAATTATCAATAGTAAAAAATGTACAAAATTCCGAAAACGTAGAGCATTGGGAAGTGAGTACAAAACCGATCGCAATTTTTTTTAATTGAAACCTTGAAACAAGCAAACCAATAGATGTATTTCATAATGTAAGATAAATGTAATTCATAAATGCCAAGTCTTTGATGCTTTTCTCTTTTTGTAAAAGTTTATAAAGTTTAAGTTAAAAGTTTTAAAAAAACATTTAAGCCTAGAACTAACGTAGAATAATTTCTCCATATACTAAATGAAAGTTTATTTCAGATAGAATAAAAAAATATTTATATAAAGAATTGTAAAATAAAATTATACTCCATAATTACTCAACTATAAGAATGCTGATTTACTATTGTGAATTCAAATGCCTTCATTATTATGCTAAATTTTTAAATAAAGTACTAAAAAGTGTAGAGTTATAATATTTAAACAAATTTTGATGCAATTTTATTACCTAGCAAATATGAAACAATTCAAAAGAAATGAAAAAATTCCTTCTTGGAAAACTTTTTATTTTAAGTAAATGTAAAAAAATTATTTTATTAATATCCCATTAATATTTTAGTACATAAAAAAAGTTGTGAAATTTCTTCACTGTTTCCTCTGGTGTTAAACTTATTACCTTTTAAATTTTATTTAAAAAGTGTGTCTGCAAAAGCTCATCAACTAACTCTTTTTCCCTTTAGTGTGATAACTCGACTGGAAAGTCTTTCAAAATTACTGCAAATAGAAAATCTCATTTTTACAAGTAAACAAACATCTATCTTAGCGTTTCTTCTTCAAATTCTCCCACGCATCTTGAAAGAAGAAAATTATCTTTTTTAACTGAAATGGTACAAACAAGGATGATTAACATAACATATCTTGTCTCAATTCCAGACAAACAGAAGTTATTTTTAATTTTCAATTCTGAAATTACGTTCAAGAATGTCATACATAATACACTTTTAATGCCCACGCGAACAGAGATTTCATGTAGGTTTATCAGTTCAGTTAGAGGTAAAGGAAAATATTACTGTACGCTTAATTACCTTTATATTTATTCAAATCTGTCTATGAAATATTCAAATATTTAAACTTTAATCTATTTTCAGAAAATAAGTAAAAAACTTTAAGGAACAGAAAAGTAATAGTAAATGCATCAGAGTATGTGGTAGAATAAATTCCTTGGTGAAGTGTAAAATTTGAGACAACTCCTGAATGTTAAATTCATGCATTTAATTTGAAATGAAACTTGCTCATTTTTTTTTTCAAATTAATACGACCAAGTAGAATTTTTATGAAAAATCGTCAACAAAAATAATGGGACGTCTTTGCAATTTTGGTATTTTATTAAGGTATCTTCACAAATATTTTGCCGTTAAAATTTGAGATATAAGTATGATTTATCCTAGATTTATTTAGTTTACTAACTGAATCTGTTTAGATAATTAAATCTAGCTAAATTTATTTGGATGATTTTTTTTATTTTATTAGATTAACTAACACATTTAATTTATCAGTATCTCGTAATACTACTTTTATTGAAATCAAGATTTTTGTAAATAATTAGATTGCGTATATCTTTTCTATATGAATATGTCAAGTTCGTAGTAATTCTGGAGACAAAATTCTACTTATTTAATAAACCACATAAGTTGGGCAACCTACTGAAAACCAGGCATTAAATAAATATGAGATATTTAATGGCAAAAAGAAGTAATTTTTTTTCATTTTGTTTAACCGAGATTCGAAAAGATTAGCCAAACATAACTCGGATGGTTAAGATCTTCAGTATGGGCATTCATTTTCCAACTAACATACTAATTTTTATTGGAAATTTAAGCATTCCATCATTAAAAAAAAATTGCAATTTTTCCTCTGCATTTGATCTTTCCCTAGACTTAATATCCGGAAAATTTTTATTGAAAATGAAAAAGCCTTTTGGTTACAGTGCTTTTAAATAAAATTTCATTTTAATAGTAAAAGCCTTTTAAGCCATTGAATTTATCAGTCGTTATTTAAAGGGAAGGGAAATTTTAATTTCAAGCGAAAAGGATAATTGATCAGATAAGAAATTCATTGAGCTTAAGAAAAGTATTTTTTGTGTATAATAACAATATTGCTCCTTAATTTTAAATTTCAGTAATATTTTATCTGTCAAGAGAATGAAAGTCATACTAGAGATTCTGACCCCCGGTAGGCACAAGGATTTAAACTATTAAGACTTAATGGCTGGACCGCCACAACATCAACACTGGCGGGAACTGGGATTATACCGTGGCCATCACCGACCACGGTACAACCTTTCCCTTAGGAAGTACGTTCTGTCATCAGTGGGAGGTCAGATCCTTACCTATTAGTGTACCCCCCCCCAGGTGGAAAGATCCAAGCAGCATATCAAAAGCAACTTATCCGCCTTTCTAGGCACCCCGCCGGGGGAGGGAGGATGTCAATACAGAAAAAAAATACTTCCGTCTATTTTCGAAAAGGGAAATTTAAAAATGGGATGAGTTTATTATTAAAATTTCGCATTTCGTTTTTACGCGAAAAAATGGTATTGTATCAGATATGAATTAAATTTGATTAAAGGGATTTATTGTATATGTATATCTTACCCCGAGCATTGCAAACCCATAATTTATAAAGGCAAGATGAATGAAATTTGGTATATATTTTTATATTTTTTAAAAAATTATATTGAATATTGGAGAAATAGATTGGCCAATGATTGACTCTCTTAATATATTAGATTCTATGGCTTCCAATAATATTTATTAGAGATGCAACGAGTTAAAAATATGAAAATTTGTACGCCATTTTTCGTTAAAATTGAAACCATGCGTCGAATTTTCGATAAACTGTACCCGTGTGTCGAATGAATAAGCATTATTGAAATTATGGACTTTTCCTTACTTTTTCTGTACTTGAACTACCTGTTTATAGATATTACTTATAATTATTAACAATGATTAATGAATCGATAAATTTTGCGTAAGAAATAATAGGCTCATTGAAAGACTTAGCAGCAAAAATTATATAATATTGCACGGAAATACAAGCACTAATGATAGCTTTTTTAGCACGCTCTATGCATATAAGCTTGCAACCAAATTTTTTTAGTCCAGAAAATAACGTATATTTATTAAATTATTCATATCGATTTGCAGTTGATTGTTATTTTGAGACAAATTCACTTTATCCGGATGATACAGATTGTTAATCAGTTTATACAGGGAACACAATACATACTTCGGTAAATTAAATCATAATATCTAAGATTGCACTGCAATTGGCGTGGATCTCTTTTCTGGTTTCCTCGACTGGCGAGAATAATCTATTTTCACAAGAAACGTCTCCCGAGAACGTAATGAATTAAGTAAAGAACAGAAGAAACGAAGAGTCAGACATGGAAGGAGGAAACCGATTCATTGCTTATCTTACGGAACCCCAGAATAGTTACGAGAGTGTGTCTTTGTTTTTAGAATATTAGTAATGGTATGACTTGAGGAACTGGAGTTAATTATAGAAACATTATCATAAAGCATATTGGTGATAGTAAATAAAATATATGAAATATTAAAAGAGAAAAATGAGCTGCTTTGTTTCGTAAATATATTTAAACAAGGATTTGAAATATAATACAAGCAATCACATTATCATAGCCAGTACTACTGATAAACTATCTGACCAAAAGTATCCAGACACCCCTTGAAAAGTGGTTCTAACAGGTCGACGAAATTTGATATGTAATCGGAAGCTATAAAAACGTTAATAGGAATTAGTCAGGTTACCTTTATGCGTTTGTGAGGCAATAAGTAAGTCAAGGGAGCTCAGTGAGTTTGGTCGTGGCAGTATAGAGAGTTTGTGGGAAATCATTTCGTGAGATTGCGGTAATTCTAGAAAAGCCGAAATCCGTTTTTAATGATTTAATTGTGAAGTGAAAACGTTGAGGCATCTTAACTGCAAAAAAGGAAAAAAATTGGTAGACCTAAAAAACTTGGTGAAAGCCTCAGAACTATGAAAAGGTTAGTGAAACTAAATTCCAAGTCCTCTTTAGTGGTTTCAAAGATCATCAGTCCTTTATGTTAACAACAGGATTGTTCATCGAGAGTTAAAAAAAACTTATGATTCCATGGTCGTGTACCCGCACTCAAAGAACATCTTTGGGACGAATTGGAGCCAGCACAATAGACCACATCTCATTCCAAACAGTCACTTCTGATCTAATTGACGCCTGGGAGTCAATTCCTATTGCCATCTATTGAAAGCTGGACGGAAATATTACCAGATGTGTGTAGGCTGTCATCGATGCAAAAGGAGGACCAACATTATATTAATATTTGCCTTATTACGCTCCGAGTCCATACCACTGGGTGTTTTTATACTTTTGGCTAGATAGAGAATTAGCTTGAAATATTTTGGCCTCCTTCGGTATTGCATACAACCAAATTCAAGACAAATGGAAAATCATGGAATGTCTGAACAAATCAATCATTTGATGATTCGAATAGAATAGTTTATTGCATTAAGATTCTCTGGAAGGGTAAGCAAGTGAATATCACCACTGTTTCTTCTTTACTTTCTAGTAGACATAGTATTGAGAAAATGTAGTACTCGTTAAATGATATTCAAACTCGGGATTTTGAAGAATTTATCGTTTTAGATCTCTCGAGTCCGAAAAGCACACTTTTGGAAAATGTTATTATGTCTGTATTCTACAAAGATAACTCGAAAACCTTTTGGAGCTGGACGAGTGAAATTTGGTATGGAAGTTTAAAACAAAATGTGTAGATTTCAATCAAATTTTGAGTCAAGTCTTTTCAGCTGAAGTCCGTCTATCCAAATATAAATACACTCATTGATTACAAAACAAAGAAAGTAAGATATATAAAATTTGCTAAAACAATATCTTAATATTAATATCTGCAGTGTAGACTCTTGTAGGATTTGGCTCAAAATTCGACAACAGGAGGACTTTTTATCACTGTATAATTTCAGAAACATGTAATAGGTTTAATTCAAAAACTCAGTAACTTAAATATACGAAATCTGGTTTACAATTTGGTAAAAAAGGGGCAGTTTTGTACCAGTCTTTTTGTTTCAATCGGATGTAGAAAACATATCTAAAACATAAATTCGATTTTTGTAAGTAATTAACACATTTCAGACATTATTCTTGAAAACACTCGTCCAGGATGACACGATAGATTGAGTAAGAATCCTAAATTTATGCCAAAAGTTAATATTTCGAAAGTATTGTACTCCAATGCCATGCATTGTCATGTCATGCCACGCCACGCATTCTCTGGCTTAATAAGCTTATTAGTGTGCTAAAAAGTTTGGAGTGTCCACTCAACTAGTTTACAGTTTTGTATAAATAAATTTTAGATATTCGTAGAAAAGAAATTTTTTTCATTTTAGTTGAAATATTAACTGTACTACTTTTAATATTTTAAAAATCAAGTGAAGTTTGCAATTAAGTAAACTTTAATACTTTAAAAGAAGCTTTCTTTTATGATAACTGGAAATGACAGTGCCAACATTGTTGCAAAGAAAGCATCTGAAGGACAAATTCAATTTTCAAATACTATTTGAAAATATTTTCAGATTTTTGAAAATATAGTCGGTCAAAGATGACGATCCATGTTGGATTTGGCATCAAATTTGAAAGGTGTCTGCATAATAGGGCGGTAATCCTGCATATCGAATATTAACCATTTAACTCTTCGTTTTGAAGCTATCCTGATAAATTATATTTGAACAGCTTGGACAGATAGACTTTCTCATAACAAATTCAGCTCAAAATTTGATAGAAATCTATTAATTGAGTGTAAATGCCTTACAAAATAAATCATCATATCAAAATATATCAATAGCTGAAGCATTCTTGAGTTATCTTTGTTACAAACAGTCCGACGGACATTTTCTTTAAAACGTTAAATTCATCAAAATCTCAAGTTGGATTTTGGGGGGGGGGGATTTTATTTAGCGCAACGTGTACAAGGAAATAAAGAGTCTGTCAATTGCTTCAACAATAGCAGACAAAATGTCTAATCGCGTTTTTATAAAATGTTGCCTTTTAGTGTGCAAGTAACAAACAATTTTAACATTTTAAAATTTAATATAAATTTTTCCAAACATCAATAACTTTTTTCCCACTTTCGTTAAAATAAAACAATCCTCCGTTAAATTGAAGAGTAGAAAATCGAAAGATATATAAATAATTTATTTAAATTATATTATATTATTCTTAATGCTAACAATTTTCTAAAAAACTGGAAGCCTTCGAATTTTTCATCCAATTATTTCTTCTGCTGTTCGCCAAATGGATGCGTAGTGCAACACATAATCCACAACTTAACGAGCTGACAGACAATTATGAAGACTTCTTGGAAGATGACTTCGATACATTAATGAGATAAGTTATTTTTAGAGCTCTTGGCTGTCAAAGCTAATTATTAAATGATGTTAGGCGCTTAAAGCAGACAAATACTTTGATTTGGCGACAATTGTTGAAAATTGACCATCGAAAATAATTGATTTGCTTTTGTTCTTATTTTCTACCCATGGTTTTGATACTGAGTATTATCGCAAACGTATAAGAATTTCAGATAAAATAATTTATAATTTTGGAAGAATAAAAATTTGTACGATTGTAGATATTATTACAACTTTAATTTGGGAATTTAAGACTTTTGTTTTTACATTTTATGAAAATTATTTATGATTGTAATGTTATCGCCTTTATTCTTTTTATTTTAAACTATTTTTACATTTGCAATGAATTATTTAACTAAAATTGTATATCGTAAGTACAAAAAAAGATTTTTCTTAAAATTATATCAATGATTCAATCCGTTTCTTAAGAAAGTACAAAGTATTCTCTTGTAGAATATTTAAGTGATACTTGAAATTAAGGTATTTAGCATAAAATGCAATATGTTCTACATTAACCTTAATTTTTATATAAATTTTTGAATTATAATATTCAGAGACAGGGAAGTTACAGATTGAATTTTGAAACAGAGATTTTCATTCCCTAATTGAAAAAAATAAACATTATTTGAAATGTTTTATCTGATAATCATTTCTTAACATTATATTCTATAGTATAATCAAAAGTTATGATTTCATTTATAATAATTAAGTGGTTATAATTGTGAATAATTTGGGTATTAAAAATTTAATTTTAAAAACATTTATAAACGGCTGATGAATCAAATTTAAAAAAATGGATTATTGTTCCCAATTTTCTATTTCAGCAGACGATTAATAAATAATAGATTCTTGATTTAAGTCTTTGCTTTTATGAGTTATTGCATTTGAATGCTAAAATACTTTCAGACAGATCCAGATAATACAACAATGAGTGGTAATTTTTTTAATTTGTTAGTAGTCTATATAAGTCTGTGCACCAAATTATTTTTTATTTAACTCTGTGTATCTTGTAGTTATCGAATACCCACACTTTAAATTTGAATAGACAGACAAGAATACATTTTATGTAATTTACCTTTCCATTTGTTTCAAAATTTGATACAAATCTATAAATGTAGTTGTAAGTGCGTTTACCGAATTTCATGCGTCTAGCTCAAAGTAATTTTGAGTTATTGTATTCCCAGACAAACAGAAAAAAAAGCAGACCTAATACTAAAACTGTGTGTTTTGGACTCTGGGAGGTCACTAATAGAAATTCGTTAAAATCTATTACAGTTCCATTTTATTATATTTCTCCAATGCTTCGTATACGAAAAAGTAAGAAACTTTTGATGCAAAAACAATCCTTAGATTCCTTTCCTTAAAGCTAGCAATTTACACTAAATAACCTTCTATAAATAATTTTTATAAAAGGTAAAACAAATAAAAGTGAAATAATAAACATTTTAACCTCGTTAAAATCTATTTTCAACACAATTCTTAAATATATGATCAAAACAAATATTTATTTTTCAGGATAGAATATACGAAAGAAATTTTCGAAATTTACTTTGCATGAAATATAAAGCTGTCTGTATATTAGATATTCGAAAACAGATATTGGATTATTATAAACACTTCGTTATATCATTATTCATTTAAATATATTTTGTCAAATTGGTAATTATTACATTAAAGTGTACGTAAAATTTTCTTATAAAATATGTATGCTAATAAGTCTTTTATTTTCGACATTTTAAAGTTAAATTTAAAGAAATGTAAATGAATCGGGATTTGTTTAAATGTAATGATACAAAATGATATAATATTAGATTATATAAAAGCCTGCAGAATATATATATTCTTATATACATTTTCAGGTTACTTTTTTAATTTGTGTATCGCTAGCTTTAATTCTTTTCAAAACGAAACAAATCTGTTCAAATTTTATTCCTTCTGTTTCATTCTTTTGTAAAAAGTCAGTCTTGGCGCTATTTCTGCAACTATATTTTTAAACATTATTCAAAATATCTTACGTAGCGGTAACATAAATCTACTATTTCCTCTTTTGATGCAACAGATGGCGTTACCTGATTAACATCAAGACATTTTTAAGACATTTTATTAAAATTGATCCTTCTTGGAGGCCATCATTAGATTGTATTCTGAATGTCGTGTATTTTTGTATTCGTTTCTTTTTTTATTATTAAATGTGGGACATAGAAAATAATTAAATAGATGTTAATGAAACTAGTCTATTATTTTAATCGACATCATAATGAAATACCAAGGAGCCTCATCCCTCAATAATTATAATTTTGGGAGAAAAAGATTAATTACATAGTTTGAATTAAATTGAAATAGAAGGTCCTCTCTGTTAAAAACAAGAAACACCATTGAGATCAAACCAAAGCAATCGAGAGCAAAAGTAAAGCGGTTATTGCCGATTTGAGGGGTAGGATCACGGAGTTCTTGAACTGAAGGCTCTTAACCTCCGAGCATAAAGGAAGAATAGATAAATGATATCTCAATGAAATTATGTATAAGTGGTTGTCCTTAGATAATTAAAGGTATTACCTAGAGGAGTAATAACTACTAATATATCGAAATGCTGCAATTACAAATTATCATAAATAAAGAAATTACAATGAATGCAATATAAAAATGTAATGACTAAGATTGAATATTTAACTCCCTATTACAAATATTTCTTCAGATCCGCATAGGCATAATATAAAAAATATTAGAATATAAAATGACATCTGAAAAAAATTAACCAAGCGAGATACAACGCATTCTAATATCTATAACCTTGCTAAGAAAAAAAACTAGACAGTGAATTACTATGAAAAAAGTAAATAAATAATTACTAAATATCCAAGTGATAAAAACTGCAAAAGGTGATAAATCTTTTCTATTCATTCATATCAGATTTAAGGTAAACTATTAAATCTAGTTACGATTTTTGAAAACTTACACTTCGTTATTTGATAAAACTAAAGTACATTAATTTAAATGGGTAAATAAAAACAAACTATAACGCACGTAAATTAAAATAAAACTAAAAAATGTAATCCTTCTTCGGAATTAATATATAAAGAGAATTTATTTTTAATCTTAATTTCAAACCCATAGATCGAGATTGGATGTTTTGATGTATGTGGATAATTTCATGATATTAAAAATATATTATTACTTTGTGTATTGAATCAAAAGGTTATTGAAGATTGAGGCAACGCTATTCAGAAAAAGCTTGATTAAAATTTTAAAAAATGGGATTTTTGGAAAGTTAAAATAATGCAAAAATGATTTTTATGAAATAACTTTAAATAATATGATTATCAATATCCATGGATAAATTATATCATTCAAGCATTTGGCAACGTTTAAACCTATTTCTGGATTAGATTAAGATTTATTTGAAGCCTATTTCTTGATTATTTTTATCATGCGAGATTATGAAGTTGTTTCGATTAAGAGGTTTTGATGTCTCCGAAATTTAAGGGCAAAAAATATTTTTACCTGTTTTTACCAGTATAGTATTATTATGTATGCTTTTTTGAAAGCAGAAGTGTTTTTAAAAGGTTGACCAACTTTTACCAAAATTGCATTATTATTATTATGTATGCCTCTTTGAAAGCAGGTATGTTTTTAATAGGTTGAACCGATTTTAAAAGTATTGCATTATTATTATGTATGCTTCTTGGGCAACAGATGCATTTTTAAAATTCTGACAAAGAACTATGACATCATAGCTGTTGTTTCATCTCAAAATCGGTCGAGCTCCAAAACTTTGTTTGCAGTTAGAAAAATTGAAAATGAAAGTTTTAAAAAAATATCATAATATATACATACATGAGAGAGAGAGAGAGAAAGATGTCCCATGATTTTTTCAAACATGTTTAAATTGATTAATGACTTAAGTTAATCAAGCTAAATAATGACTTATAAAATAATGCTCTCACGTGATAACTTGAAGTTTGCGATCGAAGATTTCTTTTTCTTATTTTCAGTTAACATTTTCTTTCATCATATTGATTAAAGTTTTTAGTGAACTTTCTCTAAAGCAATTTTAATGATATTTTACTGCTTCGTTAATTAACGAGCGTTAAATCAAGTGCAACTATAAAAATATTCAATAAAGCAATCTGTTATACTCTCATTGTGCTCAGGTACTATTCAATAATATGAAATAAGAACGATTTTTGAAGACTAACCTGTTAACCTGAAATATTAATAGAGTTTATTTCGATTAAATCTTTTTACGCTATGATGTTCAAGATTTTTCTCAATAAAGTATATTTAATCTTCAGATTTATGACAAACATTAAAAAATGTTTTAACAGTCAATCCTATTAACACTAGGATTTGCCTTCTTTATAATGTAAATAAACGTCATAATGGAATCAAGTTTTACGACATCAACTAGCAAATAAAAAAAATGTTTTTCGTCTTATCGATCTTATAATTAGATGTTATCTTTTGCAAACACTAAAATATTTGCAGAGAATAAACAGAAGTTTTCTTCTTTAGTTTTTAACAATCACATAATTGAATATTTCTTAAAACAATTTAAATGCTAAGTTCTGTATAACAATGAAATCCATTTTTAATAATTAAGCAAATGAACACTTTTTTAAATCCCTTGCGATAGTCTCACCAAAATTTTCTCACATGCTCTGTAATAAATTTGTTGTCCCAGAGAGCTCACTACATGGTATTAGTGTACAATAGTTTCAAAATATTAACTTTGGGTGTGAATTTATGATTTTTATTATACTTTTCTAGTTATTTGTTCCAGCATTCATAAATAGTGTTCAAAAGTCAAATTTGTATTTTATACATTTTTTACTCTCAACCAATTGAAGCAAAAATTTAATACAAAAATACCAGTCACAGAATCCCGTATCAAATTTGATATTTTTAAAACGTTACATTTTAGAACTATCGCATTTACATTATTCTAAATGTGATGTTTGACAAAGAGACAACACATTATTGAATTTGGCTCAAAATTTTATAAGTCTAAGTTATGGATGTTAAATATATTTATCGAATTTAATCTATCTAGTTTTCTACGTCTTGTAGTTATCACGTTAACTAATTTTCTAATCTCAGACAGATGGATTTGTCTGGAATCGATTTTGTTCAAAATTTCATAGAAATAGAAAATTTGATGTGAAAACAATATAAAACATTTCAATCTTCAAGCCCAAAGCTTTTTGGACTAATCATTATCACAGACAGACATTTTAAAAAAATGTTCGCATTTTTCGAGGAGGTTTCGAATGTGTCTATTTGTAAATATTCTGAGCTCAATTTTTTTGGCAATACTTATAGTTAACGTATGCGATAAATTAAATTTTCAAAATTCAGAATCAAAATTTTACAAATAATGAGTAACACAATAATAAAAAATGATTTGTAAATTTTAATCAATTAAAATTAAAGAGAATAATCACGCTCAATTGCTTATTTTGTACAAGTTATGATACTACTAAATTTCCTATCTCTGAGTTACACATTTGAGCATATAGACGACAATAGATATACACACATATTCATATCTACTGTTTTATTATTAGTAGACACAATTTTTGAACTGTTGCCAAATTTATTCACTTAATTTTTAGAATCTGTTGGGATATGACTTATACATTTATCAGATATACTCTAACTTTGCTTCATACTTCAAAATCTGAGATCGTAGATTTTTCGTTTCCAACAATGAAGTTAGTCTGTCATTTAATTGATAGTATTAATATGGATTTCTTCAATTTATTTACTTATTACTAGAAGAAAGACAATTTGTGTGCATATATTAAATAAAAAAATTATTACTTTGATTTTGGAACTAGGTTGTAAATAAATGCATTAAAGCTGAATATTGAAATCAAAATTAGAAAAACGAGCAATATATAAATGTAATTTTTAAACTAGTGATTTATAAAAATTTGTGCTCGCTTGTTAATTTTCTTGTTTCTATTAGAGAAAAACTATCTTTTTTGTTATTCCATACAGTTTGTAGTGACATTTTTATGTTGTTGTTATTATTACTTATGGCACTTGCCTATGTACAGCAGATTTAAGCAGAAAGATTGTTTTGAAGTAGCACCGACAAGTCAAAAGTACAACTTTAACTACACACTCACCACATTTGCTTGCACAGCCCCTTTATACTGGGGGGCACAGTCACTCATCTCACAGATCGAACACAGAAGAACAACCATGCCCGAACCGGGACTCGAACTCGGCACTCGCAGAACACGAAGAAGACGCGCTGCCTCTGTGCCAGAAAGCCGGCTGACATTGTTATAAAAGCACAAATAACATTCAGACTACAAAAGGGGTTTATACCACTGGAACTGAACTATCATATTTTACTCAGATATATTTTAAAGATAAAGAATGTGCACTTTGACAGATTTTGATTTGGAATTCCAATTAGTTTGTGGGGAATTATGATATTTTTCACCAATAAATTTTCAGAACTATTGACTTATAATTTTCGACACAAATATTTATTTTTTCTTTTGAAATACTCAAACAAATACCTTTTTAGTAACAATTTGTCTTATAAATTGTTCCTTATAAATGTTGTAAAAAATAAACATTAGAATAAGATATGCATAATCTGTAATGATTTCCATTTCGCATTTAAACTTTGCAGCTAGAAAATTGAATCTTCTAATGATGGAAAAAATCTTAAGATTAATTATTTAATTATGCCAAGAAATAGACTGTTTAAGCCTACTAAAACATTGAAGAATTGTTTAAATTTCATTGCAACAATAAAATATATTGTTAAAGATTATGCTTCGTTATAAGTAGAAATTTTGCCTGGATCAAAAATAAATTCAAATGAAAGCTAAAAATGTAACAAAGTATTGTTGTAATTATCTGTTTGAAACTTTAGCTGTTTCTTTAAACCCCTAATATAACTTTATGTACCAATTCATAAACCAAAAAAACAGACTATTTACGCCTACTAAAAATTTTGTAGGTGAAACATCTTTTATCGATTTTTTTTCTTTAATATATCTTATCTCATATCTTACTTCTTGTCGGCATTTTAGTCAAAACAGTATAAGGCTCTAAATAACATCATAATGATGCATTTTAAATGCTGGGGGCGAAGTTATGACTTGAATGTTCTTTTCCAGACTAAATTACTTCGCTCGCCTTATTCTTGGTTGCCCTACATAAATATAATTTACAGTAATAGGTCACGGAAATTACTCTAGACCTCATCAAAATGCATCATTCTTAATCCGAGAGAAAAAGCAGTAAAAGAGCGTGAAATATTGATCGTAGCCTGTTCTGTAACTGCCCACGATTCCTTTTCATCATGGCCTTACACGTGGCGTGAAATGAGCTTTAAATATTAGCCGATGTCGACATTGTAACAACAGTTAGAAGCTCTGCATTAAAATTTAATAAGGGTGTAGGCCCAAAAGGTGAAAGATCTTAAAAGTCCTAATATTTGTATTTAATTTGTAGAATATTATGTGAACTAATTACTATTTTAGAAATTATGGTCCATGTACGAAGTTTGTGATTTATTTTAAGAATTATTTTCACTTTACTTTTAGAAATAATCTAAAAATTAAACAAAATTATTTTAACCATTTACTGCGTGAATTAATAAAACGTTGGAAAAAAATTGTTTCATGGTGTAAATAGCTTTATTTATCAATAAGAATATCTATTATGAAATTTTTTTATATTTTTGTTTTTGTCACGGAACCATATATTAGCTCGTATATAGTATGGAAAACAGTTGAAAAAAGGAACAATTATTATCAGCCAAAAAAGATGAGTATATCGACTATATGAATTTTTTTTTTGTCAAAAATATATTTGAAAATATTTTGTCAGTAGTTACATTTTTATCTGCTATCGTTTTTTGAAAATGAATCATTCGCACTTGAATTCTGTTTTTTCATCCACTTGCACAAAAGTGAGGTTATTTCGAAATGTCATAAAATCCTAGACAATTTTTTGCGTTTTATTATTGCTAAATATATATTTGATGGATTAAAATAGTTTGAATAATTTTATGATAATTAATTTGGAAATAAAGTTGAATCAAAACTGCAATATCATATATGCGGTAAAAGATTAATATTTTTGGAAATGTGGATTTTTAGCAATTAATTGTGGTGTTTTTTATATATAATTTTTTATATGAATTAACCATTCGGAATTTTGCACGATTTTATGTTGCCACTAAATAAATTTAATATTTTGAAAATTAAAGTCTGTATTCTAAAATTGAGTATATTGCGTTTTAAAGTAGTTTCTGTTCTTTTAAATTGTTACAGATATTAATTAGAACAATATTGTTTGAACTATATTTGATTTTCGTGATATTCGTATATGTAGATATCACAACTATGAAGAAACTACTCACAAATTTAAATATTCTCTTCTCTACTTTTCTGCTATCTCTGTCTTTACGCACACTCACAATGTAAAACATTTTAATTATTTGATGAAAGCTGATAGCACAGTCATGGCCGAAGTCAAGGAGAAGAATTTTTAAGTTCGTTTTATTTCACCACGGGAAGCAGACATTATGTACAAGCAAAAGTGACGAACACAACACAGAACGACAAAACACGAAATGACGATAAAGCTGGTTCAATTTTTATCCCTCTGAACTTCAGTTTTTAAGAAGGATCTTTTGACGCATGTCAATCACATGTACAACTCGTGGAAGGGATTCGTAGGGATATTTTAATAGAATTTGCAAAGCTGGCTAATTTCTATCCCTACACTTCGAGTGTGGGTAAGTAGCCGGCGTTTAGCTCATTCAGTAATTTTACAAAGCTTCTGTTGAATCCATTAACTAGTAAAAGTGGAATGGATTAGGAAATAAGAGAATATTTTAGAATGAAGTCACTATGGCTAGCTTAAATTGAAAATTACGAAATTAAATTACATTGAGAGTTTAAAATACCATATATAATTAATATAAATTTTTTAAACTGCCATTTTCAGTTCTTCTAGTTGACAAACAAAGTTTCAGAGCTCGACCGACTTTTGGGATTAAATAACAGCTGTGATGGCATAGTGTTCCGTGAGCCTTTTAAAAACACATCTTCTTTCAAAGAAGCATACATGATAATAATAATAATGCAATGCTGGTAAAAGCAGGTAAAAAAATTCCTCGTACATTTCGGAGACATCAAGACCTACAAAACAAGACAACATCATGTTCTCGCATAATAATAATTATTGATATAAGAGAACCGATTTTTTTAACTTTCTGTTTATAATTTGAAGTGGGTGGAAATATATGCTATAAGACACATCTCTTTACAAAATATGATAATTTAAATACTCTATCGGCCATTCTGCAATAAAAATATTTCCCCATATAATAATCATATGTACTGTAATAGATAAGGCTTCATTTCAATTTAACTTCCAAGATTTCTTTAATTTTAACTTCTGTTTTCTTCAAAGAATGTAGAGCGACTGAACAAATGGGGAAAAAACTATTTTCTCTTTATCGCTTATCTCAGTTGTTTGTAAGAATTGTTGCTATGTATCATCTTGTGGCAAAAGAGAGATAATGCTTATTTAATTGTAAGAAAAGTAAAAACGCGATAAACTTTTTTTTCTTAATGATAGTTAGTTAATCGTATAGTTAAATCAGAAAGTATTAGATAAAAGTTGCTTTAAAAGGACAGAATAGTCAAATAAGATTATTCTTTATAAGATTACTATCCTTACAAACTAAATATTTCAATGTCGGAGTTGTTTATGAAGATTTGTTTGCTAGATTCCGCTGTTAATATAAGATAAACAATGTTAAATATGGGGAATTTTCTTTTAGATTCAAATTAAGTTGTGATATTTTATTGTAATAGTCATTCTCAGTTGTAATATCGCAAATCAGACTTGAGTTTTTTTTTCCTTATTTGTTAAATTTGCTGAAACAGTAAAGTTTTTGAGCCAGATATCGTGGATTAAACAAATTAAGTTTGAAATGTTTCATAAGTTTCGAGTATGTTATTAATCCATTTCTCGACGTAATTCAAAGATTCAAATACTCTTTTTTATAATTTCAGAGCATGATGTTGTTTTGGGAATAAGGTTTGTGGCGCCAACAAAAATACATTGGCGAAAAAATAAAAAATTTGTTATCTGCATGAGCATCTCACAAAATCGTCTTTTAATAACGCGTTATCATAGCATTTACACAAGCTCTGATTTAAAATAATAAATTAGTGACTACGGCAAATAAAAACCTAGAAAAATGTCATTTTGAACGCGTGATTATATAATACGAAACAAATAGGAAGTGTGATATTTTTTAAACAATAAATGCTAGACAAATTGTTTTTGGATCGCTTGCAATACTAAAGTGATTCATTCAGTGAAACCATTAAAATGAATAAAAATATAATTTAACTCGCACGAGCACGTGGTGCTTGGCCGTTCAAGAAATTATATTCTGACATGATACATTGAAATATGCATAGCAGATTTCATTTTGATATTTTTATTTAGCTTTTTAAAATAAAAATTGTCCCAAAAAATGTAATCAACTTAACAAGTTTCGTATTGCAAAATTTTTGAAAAAAAAATGAAGCTTAAGTGTTCTATTCGTTGCATGGTTTCAGTTCAATATCACAGGATTATTTACAAAAAATCGGTTTGGATTTTCTATTTTTGAATCTTTTCCATGCTGCTCTGCAACAATGACCCCTAGTCATTACCTGGACAAATAGCTATGGTAATTCAATCTCGCAGGTCATGGATAAGAATAGACGCAAGTGATACGTACCCACTGTCTTTTATGAATCTCCGCAGATAACTGTTTTTCTTAAGAGTACACTTGAAGACAATTCTGTCACCTGCAAAATTTACATCTGATGCGTGAGAATACTTGAATAGGCAAACACTGTCATCGAATTTCTTGACCCAACTGTGAAGATGTTTGTGGCGATGTGATCCCTCGTATGCTTTACAATAAGTTGTACATCAGCAAAGATTCATGGTTATTTGCTGGACAACTCAGTGCAATTCGATCTCGCAGAGCTTAAATATTAATGGTTGCATGGGAAATACACTCATTGAATTTTTGGTGCGGTTGCAGATTTGGCTACATTTTCAAACCAGTGCATTTCTAATAGATTCAAAAGTTTTATCTGACTTGAGATAGTTACTAATACTATTTTTATTTAAAATGCAAAAGCTTTTTAAGAATTTCTTGAACCAATTGTAAATTTATTTCTCACGAAATTGTTTTTGTTTAATTTATAAATCTCCATAGGATACACTAATAACGGATTCATTATTTACATTATACCGTAGACAAAACAAATTTTCTAAGGTGATACTTTTTGTATAGAAACAATAGCTTCGCTTTCCACTGGGATTATTAGAATTCTTAAAACAGAAATTTAAATTCTCTTCTATCTAATGATGTATCGTATATTTCTCTAATTGCTGTCGGACATCAAAAATAAGGATTTTAAATCTGCTCTTTCTTTTTCAATAAACCTTTATAAGAAGGTACAATTTTTGTCTGTGTAAGTTATATCAACACATTATTTAACTGTAACATCTGAATATTCGCAAAAAATTTAAATTCCGCTGTGTAATAAATAATCAATAGTCTTTTACAACATGTATTTTAACTATCAAAATAGTTGATATACCTAATATTTAATTGATTTCTTTACTCAATCGTAGATCAAAAATCAATGAATTGTGAGTAATATGTGGAATATCCTTTTAAACTAAAAACGATTATTTCAGAAATCGAAAATAATCTGGCATCAAACCATTTTTTTTTCAAAACATTAATATTTAAGAATTTTAATTTTATTTCTCTCTAACGTTTCGCTTCTTTCAAAGTTTAGGATCAAACACATTTCCGAATGAAAGATTTCCATGCCATAAATCATTGTCATTTGCTCTTTTGCATTTCAAAATGTATAAAATCTGTTCAAAATGTATAAAATCTATTATTTTTTCACTTTTAGCAAACACAGACGATCTGCGTCATTTAAATAATCGATGCGAATTTTCAAAATTAATATTTGCAAATTATTAAACACTTTTTTTTTTGTTTCTCATTTTGTATTCATTTATTCTTTCACGTAAAATGAACGAGTTTTGATAATTGCTTCATCTATTATCAAGGAAATCCATCCTATAGCTAAAATATTCTAAAACCATAAGGATAAGTCACATTTCGACTCTTGGGATAAATGATATGTATTCCCTCCAGAGAAAAAAAAGAAATTAAAATTTAAGGGATAAAGTTCATCGGGAAATTTGAATTTTCAGTTTTATACATTAAGCTACAAATGATTGATTGTTAAAGATACCATTTCAAATCTTGTGAAAATTCGACATTTATGTACACATTTCAATCTTTAGGCAGATTTATGGATTCTAAACACCACATAATAGGGGTTACAGAAGTGTGAAAAGGAAGGTTTAGGATTCGGGTATCGTTCCCGACAATTTTCCATTGTTCAGTGTTTCATAATTCATTTCCCAAAACATCTCAACATCTGAGCAGTCGAATTAATTGTCTAAAATTTGGGATTGGAACATTTTAAGTCGAAAATCCAATCTAAAGGAAATCTATCATATATATAATTCAATTTATTACAAGTTCTGAAAGGAAGTTACATCTAAACTGCCTTAGCGCATAAAGCAGTCGGGGATAATGATTACGATCTGTTTTAAGCATAAGAGGCATTCATTAATCCGTCTAAGATATATTTATGGGATTACATTTTGTTTCTTTCAAAGGATATTATTATCATGTCAGAACATGTTAATTTTATGATGAGGTTTTTGGCGTCAACATACATCCGTAGGCGAAAAATAAAAATTATTTTATCTGCACGAGCATCTCCAAAAATCAGCTTTAAATAACGCTTTGCTATTGAATTTACAAAAGCTCTGATTTTAAAAAAAAGTTAATGACTACGCCAAATAAAACCTAGAAAAATGTCATTTTGAGCACGCGACTTTAAATGCGTTTATTAAAACTTGTAGTGAATGACACTTTATGTAAATACAATATTTTCAAATATTAATTAATTTATTAAATGTAATGAATTAATTAAATGCAATTTGTAAAAAAAATGAAATCAACAGGCAGTAGCTCAATCGGTGAAATGCGAGGATTTCAGTATTTTTCACTTTAAAGTGAAGAATGCGAGTTCAATTTTTCCGAAAATGAATAATTTTTTTTCTAAATTATTTATATTGATTGTAATTGTTTGATAAACAGTAATTAAAATAAAAAATTTCTTAGTTGACCTTAGAAATTGACTTAATTTTTTATATTGCTTGTTTCTTAGGATTTTGAATAAAATTTAAAGATTCATTTTAAAGAACTGGGTGGAAGATATAGTTGTCTTACTGAGTATTTATATTACAATTATATCTAATGAAAATTTCTGAAATATTATTTTACAGTGAACATTTTTATTTTTGTTATATTTTCCTCCATATTCTCTGAAAAAAATGTTTATATTCTTGTATTGATCGTGACTAAATGCAATTTCATTACTTATACGACTTAATCGAATCAGTAAATTTTAATTCTACGCAACTTAATAGTGAATTTGAAGAAAAAATATTTCGACATTCCTTGAATTATTATATGTTAATATATCAAAGAAAACAATTTTAAAAAGATGTTTCTCCTTTTTATCATAATAAAAGATGTATGTTTTCAATAATTATTTAGTGCATTTATCAGAAATACATAAAAGAAAAAGCAGGTGCTTCCTATTTTTCCAAAGCATTGGTCCCAATATTTACTTAACTTAAACTTAGTTGCAGCAGGAAGTAAAAAGAAATTCAATTTTTCTCAAGATTTTATTATCTGAGCAGCATCAACTAATTCCATCAACGGACGACTCTTAGTCTTAAAATGAACTTATAAAACATGAGGCTGTCGAAAAAGGAAAGGGACGTTCCGGACTTAATATAATTAGTACTTTTTTATTTCCTGAGAGTAAAAAAAATCTCATAATTTTGAAAATAAAAAATGGAAGTAAAAAAAAAGGTATTGATTTTACTTTGTGAAAAAATGTAAGAAAAGAATTCTGGATTAAGTATCTAAATATTAATGACTCTCTTTTTAAAGTGAGCAACATAATCCTGATTATACAACTTTTTATAAATCAGAAATTTCAGTAGATTAAAATCTTTCTTAAAAGATACAATTGTATAAAATTAAATTTCATATATAAAAGCAATAATCCTATATAAATTGCATGTTACTTTTTGAGGTATTATTCCACCATATTTTAAAAACTCTTCATGTAAAAATAAAGCGTAGAAACTTTCTTTCTTTGCTGTAAACAATGGGAGAAAATCATTTGATTATTTGATGAAACAATGAATAAAGAATAAATAAATTTGCACGACTAAGAAAAAAAATCATAAAATTAAAAATGAAACAAAATTTAGTTTTGTGTAATAATATTTTCAGGAATTATCATAGGATACCCAAATCTCAATTAATTTAAGTTAATTAAAATCAGCAATAGAAGCAATTTCAGTTCAAAAAAATATCCTAAATGACATATTCCAATCCTCTAAAAAAAGGCTAGGTCAAATTTGGTATTTATAAGTTAAACAGAAGCCTAAAACGAATTGCACGTACGCATTGATTCTTCTTCTTATTATTATAAATGTGTATATTGATATCATTAAAATTAATTTGTAAAATGGATCATTCAATTATTTGTAATAGATCATTCAATTTATTTGTTATTGTGATTAAAGAAATTATGTCTATATGCAAGCTATTTTTAGTGCATTCGTTGGTATAACATTTTATTTCCAACTGAATGTGGAAAAGAAATTCTCTGTTGAAAAACAGCAAGATTAATTTAGAGACAATTATTATTTTAAACTTTACAATTATTAATTTTTTATTACTAAATTTTCATTAAAACCAATCTTATGCTTCGTATAATTCATGAGGATGATAAATTTATATAAAAAAATATCTACTTAAAAATTTGGATTCTTATAGCATGCAAAAATTAATTAACTAATTTTTATTTATAAAAGAAATTGTAGCATGTTTGCAGTTAAAAATATGCATTACAAAGTGAACAAATTATTTTTTCTGTTATTACTGAAAAATTATTATTGGTGACGTAAGTCTAGGAAATTAGCTCCTCTACTTCTAAAAAAATTAAGCATAAGACAAATATCTCATTGTATAATTAGTTTACCGATACTTTTTTTAAATAAAAAATTTCAGAGATCTTAAATCCATTGGTAAATTTTCGATGATCGCATTCCATTGTAGAATAAATATCGATGTTTTTGGTCCCTTTTTAAACGTACAACATTATTCATATGTATTCAGCTCTGAACTAATTTTAGAGCATATTTTCAGCCACGTGCATTAATTTATAATCAAAAATGCTTTTTATTTGAAGCTAAAAAAGCCATGCCAAGATTATTGTTGTTTTTAATCTAAATTGAGGTAATACTTGCAGACCTAAATTTAGTTTTGAATTTTTTTATTATTATTTCTCGCTTCGCGGCAAAAGTCAAACGGCCATGAAAGTAGATAATTAATATGAAAATTTTTTTTTTAAATTCTGGAAAGATCGTTTTTATACGACTCAGGATTTAATCTTAATTTCCAATTTCCAATTTAATTTCCAACTACATGGTAAATAAGAAATATTTAATTGGTTCTTTTAACACATTTTTTTAATTATTCAAAGCAATTTCTATGAATAAATAATTATTCCCATTTATAAAAATTATGTTTTTTATCATTCTTAATTTTTACTTATTTCTTATGAATTATATTACACACTGAAGTGACAAGTCATGGGACAGCAATATGCAAATATACAGGTGGCAGTAGTATCGCAGCGAAAAAGTATAAATGCGCAGTTCGTTTTCCAGAGCTTTCATTTGTGTTCAAGTTATTCATGTGAACAGGTTTTTCGTGATTTATGGCGGCACGACGAGAATTAAGAGACTTTGAACGTGGAATATAAGTTGGAGCTGGACGCATGGGTCATTCCATTGCGGATCTCGTTAGTGAATTCAACATTCCGAGATCCACAGTATCAAGAGTGTGCCGAGAGTATGAAATTTCAGGCATCCCATCCCATCATGGACAGCGCAGTGAGCGACCACCTGCACTTAACGACCCAGACTGCTGTCGTCTGTGTAGAATGGTCAATGTTAATAGACACGCAACACTTCGTCAAATAAGTGCAGGAATCAATGTGGGACGTACGAGGGACGTGTTCGATAGGACTGTGCGGCGAAATTTGTCTTCCGTGGGCCTTGACAGCAGAAAACCGACTCGATTACCTTTACTAACAGCACGACATCGCCTACAGCGACTCTCTTGGGCTCGTGAACATATTGACTGGTCCCTAGACCAGTGGAAAACCGTGGCGGGGTCAGATGAGTCACGATTTCAGTTGTTACGAGCTGATGGTAGAGTTTGAGTGTGGTGCAGACCCCACGAAGCCATGGACCCAAACTGTCAGCAAGGGGCTGTTCAAGCTGGTGGTGGCTGCATAATGGTGTGGGCTGTTTTTACATGGCATGGACTTGGTCCTTTGGTGCAACTGAACCAATCATTGACTAGAAATGGTTATGTTCAGCTTCTTGCAGATCACTTGCAGCCATTCATGGACTTCACGTACCCACACAATGGTGGGATTCTTATGGATGACAATGCGCCATGTCACCGGGCCAGAACTGTTCGCGAATGGTTTGAAGAACATTCCGGACAATTCCAGTGCATCATCTGGCCACCTAGATCGCCCGATAGAATCCCATAGAGCATTTATGGGACATCATCGAAAGGTCCGTTCGTGCCCAAACTCCTGCACCATCCACACTTTTTCAAGTATGGACGTCTATACAGACAGCATGGCCAACGTCGAGTTGTTGCACTTTCCCGGGAAAAGGAGGACCGACACGATATTAAGTCATCCCATGACTTTTGTCACTTCAGTGTACATTCAGTTTAAAGAGATTTTATTATTTTTGAATATCTAAAAATAAAGATCCCCAATTAATATTGGAAAAATATTTTGCTCTTTATCCGTACTACTAAAGTTGAAAATATTCTTTAAAAAAAGCTCTTATGTTTGAATATGTTGGTTATGTTGAACAAAAGATTAATAAATACTTTTGAATAAGCTTTTCCGTTTAAAGAATAACATTTTTTATCGTCAAATGACAAGAATAAAGTGAAACCTATAAAATTAAGATTTTTTGAAAGTTTACACTATTTATTCTCAATATAATAAACATAGATTCAAATCTTTGAGATGCATCCTCACGATTAATAAACGTGAGTATTTATATTGAAAGTGAACGTCTGTGATTTTGTGTGTGGGGGGTCTGCTTTTCGTGAAAAAAATTGACCCATCGTGACCAGAAATTTCTAGGAAATCTAGAATTTTTCATATATCGTCCTTTAGGTAATTAAACAATTTTCTGTGATATATTTAGATTTATTTTTAAATTTCTTTTGAAATAGCATTTCTCTGATATTAATTTATCTTCAAAACCTGAATTTCCTGTGATTTTCGGGTCACGAGGGATTAACTTTTTTGACGAAAGGCAGACCCCTCACAAAAAAAAAAAATATATGTGGTTTGAATGACTGCCTTGACGGTGACCCTTGAAAAGGTTTCTACGAAAAATGTTCTATGTTTTTATCTAATGAAACCCAGTTTCTTTCTTTCTTTTTTTGTTTTACCTATAAATTTTCAATATAAAGCGATTTATTAATTTAAGAAAACGATCAAAAATAAGACATGTATGAACAAGTATTTACAACACTTCATTGAGCCATAGTTAATGCTTTTCTAACACATGTTGAATCGATAATTAATAATGTTACAAACCAGTAATGTTGCTTACCAGCACGAATATTTTCATCGTACGAAAGGCCACTTTACAATTAAAATTGTGGGTACTAATCGGGTTCTCGTTAGTAAACTTAGAGCTTGGTGACAAATTTGGAGGGCATTGATGGACTTGGTGACGAATTTGGCGAGAAAATATATAATGCTGGAAACTTCGAGAATTTTAATCAATGGGGAACTGAGATACGCCTGATAGGTCTAAGAACCTTCTCGCTCCACCTTCCGGGAACTATAAAAGGCCAACAGTCTCAAGCCTTAGGGAATAAAACCAGAATTGGAATTGTAATCAAGTACCTAATCTTCAATAGGATAGTAAGGCAATGGGTCCTAAATTGCTTGCCCCAAGTCATGTTGTCTATTAAGGAAGCACCGTTGAGTCCCATGAGGAGTAGCCATTTGTGTAATAGTGTGTCAGCAGCTGGATGAAGCTAAAGCGAGGAGACAGTGGAGAATTTCAGCCGTCTGGAGAGACAGTAGAGTGAAGATCCGATTATCCTTATTCCTTCTCCAACTGAAATCTGTTTTGCAACTTTGTATGCTGTGACTGTTATTACTAACGTTTACTACTTGTAAACTACTGTTTGTTGTGCTGCTATCTGTTGCCTGTCTTCGCCTTGGTTGTATACATTTTCCATAAGTGAATTCGTCAACTTTGTGTATTTGTGTCCTTTGTGTTAATAAAAGTCGTCGTCGTTTAGCATTAAAGAACTGTTTATTTCTATATAGACCATCAAATCTTAAGAAGAACTCCTACGGATGAGTAAATCCGCAACAATAAGCACTGTTGGCTTGACTTATTTTTTGAAAATCTGTGGATATTATTATATTTGATGTATAGATTGACATAGCCCTGTTGATAAGCGCTGTAGTGCCGTGTCTAAGGAATTAATCATATGATATACATAGTTCCATATTTTTTCCCCTATAAAAGGATTACCTATTTCTGGTATAGTGTAATGCAAATTTTCCTGTATTATTTTTTTTTCACATTTGTTCTTTTCTTTTTCTCTTCCTTTTTTCCAATTCAATTAAAGGAATTATTTTTTAATATTTCATACATTGTATTAGTGTCCTTCATTACGATGAAACCTTTCCCTCCATCTTCAAAAAAACTATTACTTTATAAATATTTTCTTATGACTGAATAGATGAAATGATTTGCTGAATATCATATGATTTGGTGTATGGTAGTGCAAAAATGCAATAACAGCTGATTTTGGGAACCATAATATCCGTCCAAAATTAAAAGCCAAGAAATTACAAAAATGTATCTTTTTCTTGTATTTTGTGTTGGAGTGTTATAGCACACCTGAATAAATAAAACTAACAAAATAGACATAATCGGAAAAGTCAATTTTTTACCTTTAGTATCCTGGATAAGTATTTCTGTACAGTAATTGCAATAATAGTCCAAATTTATATCTAGTTACAAAAATATCAGCTGAATAGCTGTTTCAAAAATGCCATTTTTCCCGAAAAATTCACAAATATTTTAACTACAAGACTTTTAAGAAAACTTTTTTAAATAATCACTAAACCCAAAATAAAAATTTCTAATCACGTATTGCTGCTAAAAACGGTGATTTTGAATAATAATTGAAAATATTACTGTACAAACTCACTTCACCGATTTTGCATCTAAACCATAATTTAATCTTTTTTTTATGACAAGTTTCTTGAATCTATTGAAATATTCCTTGAGTTCATATATTCCTATAAAAAATCTATCCTGTGGGACCAGTATTTCTCTTTGAATTTATTCATTAATATTTAAGTGAAATTCTAAAAGCAGGGCAATAATTTTGAACTCCTTATTACCTTCCAAAGAGATTAATAGAAACGACATTTTTTTTGCAATGGTTGTTTATGAAAATAAATAATGTTATCTGATTGCAATTTCAATGTCTGAAAATCGTGGATTTAAAATCATTTTTTACAAAGTTTAGTTATATTGATATGTAGAGTGCTTTCATGCTCAATGTACTTTATATTGGTTGTCATGTGTTACATTCTGCATTTCAAATTTATATTTATAATATTTTTATCATCTAACTTAATAGGAAATCAAAATTTTCTGCAATAATGCAAAGCACCACTGTAAGAGCATATGAAAGCCTTTTTCTAGATGCTCTCATGCTTACTATGTCATATAGAGTCATTTCGAGCTTGATTACACCATGCTAAAATTAAGCGTAAACCCATAAATATACATAATGATAGATAAACAGTAAAATGAATACAATAATATAGCAGATTATTTAGAATAAAGTTAATTAAATGCATTTAGGAGTTTTATATTTAATTGTCTAATTCATATCCAGGTAAGATTGAAAAATTATTATATATAATTAGTAAGTGATTCGTATGTATATATTTTCTAAGAAAAAACAAAATTTTACATTTAAAAAAACTTACGAGAGAAACTAGGTTTTCCAGATATTATTATCTAAGTTGCACGTTTCTTCAATAAAAATCTCAAAATTTTAACAGAATTTTTTTCAAAATTTGATTTTTATAATACAGCATGAAAATTTGTGAATGAAACCATCAAGATGAGTAAATATTTTAAAGAAACTTTATCAATATTCATCATGGTTATGGTAACGATTATCATCATAAAAATAATTCTAATTTCATGATTATTATAAACTTTTTCATAAGGGAATTTGGGATTCCTCAATTTTTTAAATTTTTTTCGTCTCGCAACCTAATTTAATCATTTTAATGATGAAAAACGTTCTTCATATAAAAGAAATTGGAGGAAAATATTCTTTAATCGTATTAGTTTAAAGCCAAGAATCTTTTGCATGATTAACTGTGACAGTATATTGACTGATTTGATTAATTACGTATTACATGTTGTATAAAATTATACTTAATAATCAGAATTGTTATATTTAATACTTAAGTAGCATGTAATAAAAAAGAAAATAACTCATCTTTATATTTAAAACTTGAATTTTAGAATATACTTTCAAATTTTTAAATGAAAACTCATAAAGAGATGAGTAAATATTTTGAAAAAACTTTTCATCATGATTATTATGCCGATTACCATCATAAAAATAATTCTAATTTCATCCTCATTATGAACTTTTTCATAAGAGAATTTGAAATCCTTCCACATTTTTAAATCTGTTCATTTCTCATTTTAAGTTAGCAATTCTAATAATAAAAATTGTTCTTCATATAAAAGAAATCCGGGTATACGTTCTTTAATTGTATCCTTTTCAAACCAAGAATTTCTCGCGTGATTAATTGACCTGTATGTTAGCTGATCTGATTAATGACGAATTCAGTGTTGGTGAAAAAATATACTTAATAGTTGGAATCAGGATATTTAATAATTAAATAGTACGTGGTAACAAGAAAAAAAATTCTAATTGTAGCAAATTTGTTAAAACACGTGCCTAACATGTTTCTTTTATGTGCTTTATTAATATTAGATGGAATTATCAAATTACCTAGCAAGCATTAAAGGTTACTTAAGGAAAAATATAGAATTGCTTTTTTCCATGCAAGTAATGTCGACAAAACCATTATGCTAAGCTCTAGAAATTTCACTATTCATTACAATACGACTTCGCTGAGCCATTTGCATGAGCTAAAAATGGAAGTTGGGAAAATTAACCAAGAATTCAGACATTACGGATCCATTAAAGATTGCGGGATTTATTTAGTTTTTTTTCACTTTTGCTTTCAACTCTAGGAAATAATATTTAATGATACAGATCGGAAAAGGAAGCACAGATTTCTGTAATGGTTTTTTATTTTATTTGAAATCTAAGTAGCTTTCTCCAGATTTCAATGGGCAAAAAGTTTCAGTATTAGCTTTTGTTTAGTTTTAACAGTAAAAATGCAAATGTTAATATGCTGTAAATAAAATATTTTATGTTTTATACTAAGTACGTTATACGAAATGTTTTTGAGGAAGAATGTTTTTGGTAATATTTAAGCTTACTCGTAACTCTCCAGTCATATAACTTTTCATTTATATTTCCCATTATAAAGATTTACATTTTTTCAAGATGTGATATATCTTTTGCCAAATATCTCATTTGTAATTCTTTCTTATCTGTAGACTTTTTCTTGCAATTTGTTGAATAAAAAAAGATACACTTGATGACTTTTCTTTAACACAACTGTTTTTTCAACCTTATTAAATTGGAATTACACCAGAACTGAATTTCAATGTCCTTTAAAAAATTAAAACCTAGAACGAATTATGTCTTTAAACACGCTTCTATATTTTGTTTCCGCACGTTTATTGTCATTTGGAAATAGATTGAACTCTGAATACATTAAATGATGAAATTAATTCTGTATTACAATTATTTTGCCATCTTTGTTGTCTTGTAAGTATTAACTTTATTTTAATACAGCGATTTTTTTAAAGAAACAATAGCATTTCTTTCTTTTTTTATTTTAATTATTTTAAAGTCATTTTTATAAGTATTGAATTTGAAAATCAAATTAAGCTGCCTTTTTAAGAAGAAATCTTTTGAGTCAGGTATGTAGTTAAAAAAATTTAATGTAAAAGGAATTAATTTTTTAAATATATTTTTAATTTCACTAACCTTCAAACACTAAATTCCATCGTGTTTTTAAAAATTTACTGAAATATATTTACAACAGTTTGAGGAGATAATAGAAATGTGCATATCAAACATAATTATTTTTATAGAAATGCGTATAGAAAAATTAGAATAGTTTTTAGCATTTCATTGACTTTCTTATACATAAAAAAATTAGGCAAATAATTGCTTATCAAAGACATAATTTTATCGTATACAATTATTAAAATTCTAATTAATAATCAACTTTGAATTTCTTATATTTCTAATAATGTAATCAATGCTCATACTCATAAGAAGTTGAAACATTAGACACCACTAAATATATTTCATCTAATCGAATATTTCTCTGTGTACAAATATATAATTAAAAATAAGATTTTTATTATTTCTCATGATAAATAAAGGTGGGTTTTTCTTACTTTAATGATTAATGTTTAAAAATTAATTATTGTATTAAGTACATGATAAACTTCAGAATCATTTTACATTTTTCGTATGATTGGCATTAAATGTGTAATAAGGAAAATCGTTTATTAATGCTGTTTTATGTCCTCTTGAAAAATGTTAATAATAATTTAATATATTCTACAATTTTTCAGTGCAAAATTTGTGAAAGAATTATAATATTTTAAAAAAGATGTTTTATAATAAATGTCTTTCAACTTCAAGTCAATTCTCAACTTCAAGAAGTTGAGAATTAATTGTGCTTATAAAAGCATATCATTCATTTCTTTTTCACTAATTTTAGTGTCATCAGTATAGTTTTTCCAAAATTTCAGAAATTTGTTATTACTAACTTTGCAATGGAAATAAAAAAAATTCTATATAATTATCAATATCTTTGTACGGAATGGCTTCCTTGCATGCAAATGCCATGTATTTGAAAAATAAATTTAAATTCTTGATCTTAATACCAATTTCTAAATTGTTTTTATAAGTACACTGTCAAATTGCTTTGCCATTCTTTATTAATACTAAATAGAACTAACCAAATTATGTAATATAACTATTTTTATATTTAAGGATAGCATAGAAATATTTTTTGTCAAATAGTGGTGGCAAAACCGTTTTGTCAAGTGCTGGGAATCTAACTATTCATCACTATACAAATTTGCTATGTCATTTGCAGGTGCTAAAAATGAAGGCTTGAGAAATTAATCACGAGTACAACCAGAGATTAAAAGTGTTACGAAAGCTCAGACAAATTTTTTTTTCTTTTGATGTAGTTTGAAAGAATATTTAATGAAACACATAGCAAATACTGGCTCAGATTCCAGATATGGTTTTGAAATTTATTTTATGAGTTAAATGGGCTTTTTTTCTAACTTTAGAAGAACAAATGGCTTAACATATTAATTGTGTTTTTCAGTTTCAAACGATGAACGTTGAAATAACTTGCTGTAAATAGTAAAAAATTGCGGCTGTATCAAAGCAGAAAGCCTTTAGAAGTGTCTTTATATATAAAAAATAGTTCCACTGATCATAAGAAAAGTTCTTTATGGTCTCATGTCTCAATTTAATGGTTTTAAAAATCTTCAACAAACATTTAGTTATTTTTCTAACTCAATTAATATTGCACTAATATTAAAAATAATGAAATATGAATATGAATAAATTAAATGGCTATTTTAACTGTTAATTTCTGGGTTTTTTTCTTGCATAGGATAAAATTCTGCAAAATAATATTATGACTCACAGAGAGAAATTAATAGTAAAAATCAGAAACATAAGCAGATAATTATGGTAGTCAAAGAACTTTAATGTTTATAAAATGCTGTAGTAGTTAAGAATATCCTTCTTAATTATCAAAACTAATAATTATATTACAATTAATGGCTATAGTTCTAACCCAATTACCTCCTCCACTTCAAAAAGATAAGGCTCTTGAAATTGTTATTTTTAACAGTTCCACGTATGAAGTTGCCATATGGGATCAGAGGAATAAATTCTGCTTTTAATAATCATAAATACCCTTGCTTTTACCCATTTTAATTTTTCAGCATGTAAGATGGCAACATAAGAAAAATTCATCTATAATGCATTAATAATAGCAAAGTATTTTTTCTTATTTATACACTGATTTATCAAAATCCTGATTCATTCATCACCATATAACATTTTTTTATGACACAAAAGAACCTAACGTTCTTCCATACGCCATTTTATTCCTTTCTAAAATTCTCTAGCTTCCTGCCTTAATCATTTCTTAGCTCCAATAATGGAGGAAATTTTACCGAGTCAGCAAAGAGATAACTTCATTTCCTTGACTACCATTAAACTAATTTGGGCGATGATGAAGAAGTATTTTCGCCATTTTTACTTCCACGAGAAAGTATTGTAATCGTCAAAAAATTCGACCTCAATATTTTCATGTGACGTTTGACACTTTCCAAATCTTCTTGGATTTGAGAAACCCATTTTTTGGCATTATGTCTGTTTCAGCAGAATAACTCAAAATCTTTGTGTCACAGACAGATGTAATTTGGAATGTCCGCCTTAGCTGAGCGATGAAAGAGTATTCCACCATGAATTCACAGCCGATTCAAAGAAACACCCTAAACAGAGCTTATCTGATTAGATAATAAAAAATCCTAAATAATATACCTAAATGTTTTATTTCCTTTTAAATGAAATATGGAAAATATAATAATTATCAAATAATTAAATTTCAAATAAGATTATTTAATATTGATAAAATCCATCTATTGGAATTAAACCTTTCAGTAAACAGAAGAACTATAAAAATTATACTAGCGATGTTGATAAAATTTAATAAGTAATATTTTCTTCGACACTGTTGATATTTAGTAAAATTTTGGATGGAATGCAGTTTTATATGTTTACCTCTATGTCTGATAATATGTCCTGGCATTGCCCGTATGAACAGGATAATTTGAAAGGTCAACAATCCAGATAAATTAAATTTTATAAATCCTGTTGAAACCAAATTCATATTCATATTAATGTATAGACTCAGTCATAAAATAAGTTCAAAATTCATATTTATTCTTGTATATATACTGCTGAAAACAACTAAAGGAGTCTTGTACAAGATAAAGGTATAAGCATTTTTTTTGTTGCATAAAATGGAAGAAGAGAGTCACAAATGCAATTTTTTCTTATTTTCAAATTTTCCACTATGCAAATTTTGAGTGTGATTTTGAAAATGACGCTTTAGATGCAACGAATTTGATTAGGCCTTCACCTTAAACTAAGACAAAGCAGAAAATAATGATCGGCATTCAGTAAGCACGTTTTTTTCGACGAATATGATGTTTTAAGGAAGTCATTTAACAGAATCAGAAGCTTGGAAAGTTGTCGACCGGTTAAATGGGGCTAATTACAAGCTGAAATAGCAAGAACCATTGGAGTGTCACAAAATGTGATTTTCAGGATCTGAACCACTTTTTCTGACTGGAAATGCAGGCCTAAGATCAAGGCAAGAGCGTAGACATGTAACAATGACCAATAAAGTCTGTTATTTAACGCCAATGACTCGAAGACTATGAAATATGAATGCCACTCTTTTCTTAAACACTTTAGGTAGGCTTCTGAAACCACAATTTTGACACAAACTGTCCGAAACTGCAAAAACGCTGCATATCTATATGGTGTGTGTCAGCAAGGCATCGTCGTGCTCGCAGTGATTTGACAAAAGTGCTTGTGACCTGGAGGAGAAATGAATAGTGTAACATTCTTTTCTCAGTCAATCTCATTTTTCTGTTCATTCCGGTAAATAAACGTATTTGTGAGCCGGCTTTCTGGCACAGAGGTAGCGCGTCTTCCTCGTGTTCTGAGAGTCCCGGGTTCGAATCCCAGTTGGGGCATGGTTGTTCTTCTGTGTACTACCAGCGAGATTTGTGACTATCCCCCTGTAAAAAGGAGCTGTGCATGCAAATGAGGTGAGTGTGTAGCTAAGTCGTACTCTTGGCCCTAGTTGGCGTTACTTCGAAAACAAGAGACGCTACTTTCGTCTCTATCTACTGCTGTATCAACGGGGGAATTGTCCATAGGCAAGTGCCATAAGTAACAACAACAACAGATGTATTTGTAGCCGGAGGGGACGTGGTACTAGAAATAATCATGCGATGTTTTCCGAGAGTGTTAGATTTGACTGTGGAGAGGGGTGGTCCATGTTGGCATCTCCTTTGACGGGTGCACCGATCATTGTATCATTCGAAACGGAACTCTAATTTATCGCCGAAATATGGATGAGATTCCTGTCTCCTATACTGTAGTTCATTATGCTACATCAATTAGTGACGACAACTGCAGGCCACATCGTGCTAACTTGGTAAATGATTTCTCCTTTTGGAGGAAGGAATCATACGAATGAATTGACTAGCGTATTCTCTGGACATGAATCCAATTGAGACTGTTTAGGACATTCTAGGCAGGCTAATTGCTGGAGGCCTACCATCTCCACAAACTCTCCAAGAATAGAAAAGAGCTCGTCTGGAGGAGTGGGTCAGAAAACCCCAGCCTCCCATTAATAGCCTCTTTGACTCGATTTCTCAGACGTTCAAAGTTGCTGGCCGTTTGGAAAAACCATACCCCCCCTACAAAACCCAAAACTTTTTTTAAGGAAACATCTTTTTTTAAAAAAATTTCTCATATGCACAATTGTGTGTGTGTGCGTGCACGTGCGGGTTTGCACAATTTTTTCCTGCCAAACAAATGTCATTTTAGTCTTATAGCTTATTACGTTTATCGAAAATGTATAACTCATTCAAACAATTCTCCAGGTGAAAGATCAACGCTCAACGTCAATATCCTTTAAATGTTTTGAACAGAGTATTTAACGAGCTAAACTGAATGTTCGGTATTATAAAAATAAATGAAAAATTCAACAATTAAAAAACCTTTAATAGATTTTTTTGTTTTTTGAAGTTGCCAGAATTTTTTTCATTATTATTTCAATGTACTTTACAGTTATCGTTAGCGATATTTTTAAAAAAATAATTTCAATTTTTATCAATTTTATTATTGAGATATACGAGAATCAATGTAACATCCTTTTTCAGAAAAATTTTACTGCAAAATTTTACTATAAAGAAATAAAACTGAAAAAATAAATTATTTACACGTGTTTCATCACTTGGAAACAGCTTTAAATGTATCCTTATATTCCCTTATTAGCGTTCTGTCCTTTAATTTTTATACTACCGGATAATAATATTTATCGCTCTAAAAAGCATATAAATCACGAAAAAAAAATGTTTTAGTGAGAAAAATACTTTCTGTTTTAGAAAATAATTTCGTCTTTCTCGTGTTCTGGGAATCCTGGGTTCGAGTCCCGGCTTGGGCATGGTTGTTCTTCTGTGTGCTATCTGCGAGATGTCTGACTGTGCCCCCTTGTAAAAAGGGGCTGTGCAAGCAAATGCGGTGAAGCTAAGTCGTAGTCTTGGCCCTAGTTGGTGCTACTTCAAAAAACAAGAGACGTACCTTTCTGCTTAAATTTGCTGCTGTATCAAATAAGGCTTGTCCATAAGGAAGTACCATAAGTAACAACAACAACAGAAAATAATTTCAAAAGTAAATTTTTCTAAATTCCTTGAAAAGCAATTATGTAGTGTAAGAATGAAGAATAAATTTAAGTTCTGAATCTTAGAATCTGATAGGATATTTTATCAGTTTTAAGAAGTAAAGCATATGTTTTGATTAATTTTTTAAAATAAACGTTTTCTTTGAAATTTTTAAAATCCTTCAAGTGAAATGTTCTCTTAGATGCCAAATATGAAACAAATTTATCAAAATTTTCTTCATATATAAGTTTATAAATTGATTTAAACAAAAAGATTGCGTCTCTGTTTTCAAACCTTTTCTCAGTAGTAATAAATAATATTCTTTTTTTGTTAACTCACTTTATTAGAATCCTTTTCGTCGTAGAAATTTTGTAAATATTGCCCTTGAAATATAAAGAAAGATACAAAAGTGCTAAAAGTGTACGAAAATGAATTTTTTCTCATAAATTTTATCTAACTACTTTAAATTAACATTTTCTTTTTAACTCCTTTTATATGCATAAATAAATAAAGTTTAGTTTTTATTAGTTTATTAGCTAATAAGAATTAATGTTCGAAATTTTGAAATTGTTGTTCTTGAAATGGAAGTTTGGCTTCAATATAATAAAAAGTTATGAGAATTATTTTATTTTATTAAACTAATTTAAACAAAATAAATTAAGATTTTTAAACACATTTTACATGTATTAACAAATTAAGCTCAAGGATTTGATATTTCATTATATAAATTAGAATAAAAGATTTCTTTAAAACCTTGAAAATACTAGTTTTAAATTGTAAAAAAAAACAATTAAAAAACTTAACTTCACACATAATAAGAAATTATCAGGGAAAATTTTCATATTTAATTTTATTAAATTGACTTAACCTAGAAAATATATAATTAAGAATTTGATTTTTTAAATATTTTATATGCATTAAGAAATAAAATTTGAAGGTTTATCATCATATAAAGATGCCTCTTTGAAATATAAAATCTTTTATGACGAAAGTTTTATAAATTTATGATAGTGAACCAAATAGTATTTATTTTTGTTAGTTTGATTCAAAAAGGAAGTTAATATTGAAGTTTTGTTTTAACTGAGCTATTTTGAAATGTTTGAGTAATTTTTTAAATAACTGTTTTTTTATTACGCTATTAATAAAATTCTTTTGTGTTTGTTTGAAAGAAAAGTCACGGAGTAGATATTTATAGCCAATTTATTTTTTATCAAATGCATTTATATAACTTAATGTCTTTTATATTTATATAAACGGAATTTTAAAAACGATTTTTTTTAATTCCCTTTTTGTCTTTATAGTCCTGAAATGAAATTTTTCGTACTGATGATGAAATAAAAGTTCTTTATTTTCATAAGTTCCATTATAAATCAATCAATGATTTTCAATTTTTTTCTGAATATAGAATAATTTTAAGAAAGTTGAATGGAAATGGTGAAAACAATTGCCCATAGTTTCGAGCTAGTTTTTAGTGTAGCGGTTACATAACTAGACAAACTACACTTTTAATTCAACAGATGGCGTCACCTTATTAACATCCAAGCTATAATTCCCTCGATCCATCTTGGGGGTCATTATTAGATTGTATTCTGAGTTAGTATCGTGTATTTTTGCTTTCCTGTTTGCTTTGACTTGTGAAATGTGGAAATTTGAAAATAATTTTATATTGTTTCTGAAATTCGTCTAATATTTGCATCTACTTCATTCTGAAGTTGGAAAGAGACTCGTCCATCTAGAGTAGGAAGTAGTATGTTATGTTTTATTACAGATACAGCATTTTCCTTTAATCTTTCGCCACTTCAGTCACCCAAAACATAATAAATGCTTCTCTGGAGAAAGGTACGATTCTTACAAAATGTCTGCTAGCAGTCTCTTGACATTTTCAAACACTTTTAAGATACAGAGATTTACGAATACTTTGTCATGAAACAGACTAATGACTTTAACGAATTCCATATGTCTTGAGAATAGTCTCTTTGAAGTAGAACGCTATTAAATACGAATATTTTAGAACTGTCATGCATATGTGTCAATTTAAAATTTTCTGTTTAATTTTTATTTTTCTAATCATTTTTAGAGAAATGATTCGTTGTTCTGTGTCGTTTATAGATATTCACTTGTATTTGGATATTTTCTAATTATATTTTGCTATTGTACTTTTTTTCTCTTATAAATAGAATAAATTGGCAAGAATCATTTTTATTCATTTGGACTAAAAGCTGGTTCTTGACAATAAGAATGCAAGTGGTGTAATAGAAAAATATAAATCGATTCTAGTAATGCGAACATCAATTTTTTAAACCCTTTTTTGCATTATTTTCTTTCTTTTTTTGTGTGGAATAAATCAGTGATATAAGTCATGCTCTAGATTTTAAAAAATGTTTTTAAAAAACCTAGTAAAAATATATGAAAAAATTAAAAAACAATATGCTGGAAATATCCATTTTCAACAAAACTTACATGTTAAAATCAATGCTATATCTTCAATGTCTCACTCGTCTACATTTCTTCTTTCATTATTGCATTCATGAGTAAAAAAATATCAGATTAATTATTTTAAAAATATTCAAGAAATTGCATATTTCTTCCTACCACAACAAAGAGTGGAATGGCAAGTTCAAACTCGCTGCAATGATTGTGACGTTTTCTTTCTTTTGACAGCTAAGTTCCTTATTAAGCAATAGTCGTAAAAAAAGTTGCCAGCTACAACAATTTACAGTCCACTAGTTTTGAGTGAAATTTTTTCGCTTCACTAAATTTTATAATGGAAATTTACATTATGATGCAAAGAAAGGATAAATTCGGAAGAAACAAATCGCATTTTCGCTATATTGGTTATGAGGACTTTTACAGATCGGTCTAATTTAGTTTCCTTATATTTATATTCCATTTCGAAATAACAACAATACTATGATTTTGTGATAGATCTCGAAAATTTGAAGTAAGGTCAGATAACAAGAACGACGTTTGCTCACTTTCTACCAATTTTTGATACCTCATAAACAGGAGAAAATTTGTCCCAAAGTTATGATCTACATCAGATCTTTTTACACGCTGATTCTTCAGTTAAATTGAATTTCGAACTTCGAACTTTCCTTGCTGAAGTCAATATTACGGAGACTTATTATCACGGGAGAACATGATTTGTTTCGATTAGGAGGTTTTGATGCCTCCGATATTTACGGGCAAAAAATAAAGATTATGGACCGCCAGAAATTATCAGTTGAAGAGGCTTTTTACCTACTTATAACAGTATTACATTATTATGTATGCATCTCTGAAAGCAGATGCGTTTTTAATAATTTGCCCTGCTTTTACCAGTATTGAATTTTTTAATACATATCCTTATTCACAACAGATGCGTTTTTAAAAGGCTTAAGTAGAACTATGACATCATAACTATTTTTTTTTGACAAGTAGGTCGAGCTTCAGTAATTTGTTTGTAAACTAGAAAAATTGAAAATGAAAGCTTTAAAAAATTATCAGTACATATTGTTACGTTTTTAGCGTAGCAGGTTCGGATTGAATGGACTTTATATGAGGACAGCACAAACAAATTTATTTACAGCTATTTACAGGTATATACAGGATGAGTATACAGAAAAAGTAAACCAGAAAATACAATCCAGCAATAATCAGTCACTCACAGCATAAATGCAAGACTTACGCACAATAAACACAGTCTGCAAAACAGCTATAGTATAGCACAGCAACAGTAAATCACAGCGAGCTCAATAACACAGCGTTAACAGCAAACGCTAACACAGCTCACTAATAACAAGCGAAAATCCGCTAGTCCAGCAAAACGCTTCTCTTCCTTGAGGGATCAACTCTCAACGGATTCACTCACTGACCTCTTTTACGGCAACCCTTCCCTTATATAGCCGGGCCCGTGTCACGAGAAGAAACGCGGCACAGCCAGAATTTTCTCGGGGTTACCAGAATATTCCTCGCGCAAGTCAACTCGGCTGGCGCGAAGTACCTTGTGAAGCGCAGCCAACATTTCCACCTGCGACGTTTCGCCCGCTTGTAACATTATATATATAGAGAGAGAGGGGGGAGTGGAGATCGATAGAAAAGTTTTGTGATTGTTTCAAACTGGTTTAAAATGGTTATAACTTAAATTTATTATGACAAATAATGCCTAAAAATAATAATTTGCTCACAGGATAATTGGAAATTTTTGATCGCAGATTTCATTTATATTATTTATTCATATTTTATTAATATTTTTTTTTCCAAAATGCGTTTTGGATGCCACCTAAGTGTGCTAAGATTTAATTGCAGTCAAATTCTCCCATGCACTTAGAAAATACTGTGAGTATGTCGGAATTATAAGAGGTTTGTAGATTAGCTGAGATGGGAACCATCAGAGCTGATATTTGAGATTGATTCTGATACATGCACTGACCAGATATGCATGCAGCAAGCACTCAGCTGCTTGAACTTATATATTTCTAGTCTCTCATAATTGGGATCATCTATTTGATATTAGTAAATTATATCGCGATAACTTAATTAAAATAAATATTTATTCTAGATTCATTAATTTAGCTTGAGAAATATTTCTAGCGTTTTTGAAATTCTCTGCAATGCTCGGTTTTAATATATTTGTGCTATTAAATTTCACTTTAGGTGGCAAATTTTTCATTTCATTTTATGCGGATTTTCCTAATCTTGATCTTTATGCGAAATTTTCAATAACTGGGCAAAATATAGTGACCTAATATATTAGCTTTCTAAAATCTTAATATATCCCTAATGTTCTTCATAAAATGATTTTAGAATGGTTTACAAAATTCTTTTCGAAATTTTATGAAGCTCGATCAATTAATCAATTTAAATGTTAAAGCCTTCTTCTGAAATAGATTTCAAGAAGATTACACGTTTTCATCATGAATGATGACAACGCATCAGTCATTCTGAGTTCGATCTTTCATTTTCCCTATAAATAAAATATACTAAGAAAAACTTCTTTTCCTTCTTTCTAAATTCAGATTCTCACTTTCGGTTATATTTTAAACATTTTAGGATAAAGTTACAGTAAAAGGATCATAACATCTGAACTCCATCTAAATTTCATATATCTTCTATACGTTTTATCTCATTTTTTAATCTCTCTCATAATAATCAATTCGGTTCTATCAATTTAAAAAAAACGCAACGCTGGAGCAAATTGAGTGGTCTCCCGAAAACTTTCTTCCACACTATGTAAAAACTAATCGTTTAACCTTTGGAGAGTTTTTGACGTTAACCCTCTAATAGTCTCCTAATAGTATCCAAAAATAAAATTTGTGATTTAGACCCATTTTTTCATCGATTGGAACAAAGATTCGGTACAAAACTGCAAGTTTAGTTTTTAAAAACCATACAGAATTTCATATATTTGAATCATTTTGTTTTTGAATTATTAAGTGTACATGTTTCTGAGCCGGCTTTCTGGCACAGAGGTAGCGCGTCTTCCCCGTGTTCTGGGAGTCCCGGTTTAGGCATAGTTGTTCATCTATGTGCTATCTGGGAGATGTGTGACTGTGACTCTTGTAAAAAAAGGGGCTGTGCTAGCAAATGTGGTGTGTGTGTAGCTAAGTCGTACTATTGGCCCTAGTTGGCGCTGCTTGAAAAACAAGAGACACTTCTTTCGGCTTAAATCTGCTGCTGTATCAGCGGGGGGCTTGTCCATTACAAGCGCCATAAGTAACAACAACAATAACATGTTTATGAAAGAACAGACCAAAAGATAATCAACCTATTGTTGTTTTATCAGAATTTGTCTACACTATAGATATTAGATCTATGTACCGATTCTTATCTATCTATCTATCTAGATTTCTTCATATAGTTATCGTGTTAACTTAGATTTTAAAACAGCAGAGAAGACGAATTTCCTCTGAGCATATTTTACTCAAAATTTGATAGAAATCTGCAAATTTTACATAAAAATATTTTATCTAATTTCAAAAACCTAATTTAAAGCATTTTGAATTATCTTTTTCATGGTTAGACGAATATTTTCGAAAAATGTGTTCATCGAACTCAAGAATGTCTATAATGCAGGAAAATTACAAAATTTTGAGTTCGATTGGTGATTTCTATACTTTCTCTGTACTAAGTATACGATGAAGTAAAAACGCATGAATAATCGTAAAACATGAAATAATGTAATGTAATTCAATTCTGAAATTTATTTTGCTTGTTATTCAAAAGTTATAAAAGTTTTACTTAAATGTAGTATAAGAATGAGTATAACCATGAAGAGTTAATCTCACCTTCCTAAGTATCCTGTGTAATCTGAATATTAGTCATCAAGATATTTCCACAAGGTTTAGAGTTGGTCTCTTACCAGGGTCAATCCCTTCTATAAAAATCCCACTAAATCAGTCAGGGTCAAACTAGTGTGGTGTATTTGGAGGGGAGTACAGCTCAGTTATCGTTCTCGTCATCTAATTCCTGTTCAAAATTACGAAGCCCATCCCAAAATAGCCTTACAATGGGGCTTTAGCCTTACTATATATACTTATACAAAATAGCCTTACTATAACTAAACTAAACTCCGTAAGAAATCCTATTTGTCATCAAAACCGAGATAACTGGATCCCATATATTTTTTCCTCTGAAAGCTAATAGTCATTTTTCTGTCCAACGACTACTCATACCCTTATATCCGTACTTGTAGTATCTTTTCTTAGGGGTGGGTATATATAGTCACATAGTTAAAAATGTTTGCACCACATTTCATTCTTGTGAGAACTATAGTATGAGTTATTTAATAATTCTTAAAATAATTAAAAGTTCAAAAATAGAAATTCATTAAAACTCCAAAATAAACTTTCTTACCATTAAGTGTCCTTTTCTGTGATGGTTATGACGTTTTGTCAAAGACTCTATATAAAAAAGAATTTGCTCATAAATGCACAATCATTTGAATCATAACGTTTCTCGAATTAATGATCAAATAGGACAAAAAAAAACTATAGGATACTAATGGATTATGCTTTTTGCGCTTATATATTTTACACTTTCTTCTTTTAGCAACAGGCTTGTTTTTAGGGGGGAGGGGGGTATTATTGATTTTATGTAATCTTAATCAAACATAATTGAAATTAGCAACTTTATATTGATTAATTTTTATACTAAACATAATGCTTAACATTTCATCGATAAAATTATATTTAAACACCAACTTGTGATATACATTAAATCAGTTTTATTTTAATTCCTTTACAACATTTCTTCTTATTCATCATTCACACATATTATTTACTCGAGCATTCTAAATGGAGGTGAGTTCCATGACATCGTAATGTCCTTAAAATTGCAAACTCGACTCTTTGGATCATCACCTAGTTGTCTAATTTCATGTGGCATTTGGTTTTCTTGAGATTTTATTTTCCTAACCTTCATGTCAATAGTAAATAATAAACATATTATTTCTGCAAAGAAATTAATCATACGATTAAATGCTGGAAAAACTGTGAAAATAAATAAAATGTTTTGTAAAAAATAATATAATACTTTATAAAAATTTATAAAAAATATTTTGTTAAAAATTGTAATTGTTTTTTGTAGAAGAGGGAATGCAATTATTTAACTGGCATCATTCAAAACATATACTTGAAAATTCAATATGGTTTGAATGTGAATTTTTAACAGTAATATTTTCGTAATCATTTAATTTTTAATTTTTTAATCTCTGTTACTTTTTTTAATTATACTTCTATTTTTTTTAAAAAAACCTATTCATTTTCAGGGGCACATTCCTGACATCTAAAATGTATTTGTCTAATTTAGTATCTACAACGTACAAAATGTAACTTTAAACTCCCTTGCCCATAGATCGCAAAAAAGACAAATACCCTATAAAAACATTCATTTGGTTTTATTATAAGATAGAAATCAGAGAAAATAAAGATAGGGAAAGCAATTAATGAATCACGCGGCATCTTGTCAAGTAAATGAAGATAGAATCAAAGAGGAAAATTACTATACTGAGGAAATAGCAAAGAACCGTTGCTGAAATCGGATCCAATACTACTGAAAATATTAAAGAATACAGGCATAATAAAAATGCTAGCCGGCATCCTGGCATAAGGGTAGTACGTCTACCCCGAGAGATGGGTGTCCCGTGTTCGAATCCTTGTTCGAGCATGGTTGATCTTCTGTGTTCTATCGGTAAGATGTATGAATGTATCCATCTGTGTCTGTGTATGCTACTGTGATGAGTGTGTAGCGAAGTCGTTCTCTTGGCTCTAGTTGGCGCTACTTTAAAACAGGAGACACTCATTTCGGCTTAAAACTCGTTGATGCCTCGGCAAAGCTTGTACATGGTAAGTGTCACTAATAATAACAAAAATTCATCCAAGAGAAAAAAAATCCTCTCCAGAAATCTTTAAAATTGGTAGTAAAATTGCGAACTAAGAGTGCAAGGTTAAATTAAGGATTTAGAATTTAAAATTTTACTTTAGTATTATGATTGTTTCAGGTTGTAGAAAATGTAATTCCAATTGTCGTATGCGCGAATCATTTTTCATTTTTTACATTTCAATTTTAAAATAAAATGTATTTTTTTCTTAACAGAGTGGAAACGATTATTTACAAAATATAAATGCGTTTTGGTAAAGTAGAGCAAATAAATATTCTTTAGGGAAAAGTAAAGTTGTTTTGCATTAGAGGAAGATGCTTTGTTTTATATAATAAAACAGTAGGTTTTTTTAATGTATTGTATTAATTTTTCTTTCATAGGGATAAATTTTTAAAACTGCGAACAAACTTGAATTTTTAAAGGTGTTTATGAGTGCCTTTGTTGCTGTTTATTTATAATAATTTTGCAATAATTTTTGTATAGTAAACTGATAAAATAATCTCCAGGGAATTTTTCTTACAATGTATGTAGAATAATTTTTAATTCATTTATTTGATTTCTAAAATTTCTGAATTATGTACCTAATACATTCGGCTAAACATATAGAGGGAATTTCTTTTTTTCCTTCTATTTTGGAATATCTAATGCTCCGAAATCTAATGAAGCCTTATGATCGAATAATCTGATTATCAAAATGTTTCCTTTATGTGCTTTTTATAAAAAGCATTATATTCTATTTCAGTATGAAACCTTTTTAAAAGTTAGAATGAATCTCAATTTGTAAAGACGTTTATAAAGTTGTTCTTTGTTGTTATTCCTCGTAACAATTTTACCATGAATTTTTATTTACGGTTATATAGAATAATTTTAGATGAATTTTCCTTGCAATATATATGAAATAATTTTTTAAATTCATTCATTTGATTTTTAAAAAAACTCTGAAATGCCATGTAAGCGATACATATGGGTAAACAGAAAAAGGAAATTTCTAATTTGTTGTATTTGGGAAAGTTTAAAGTTTCAAAATTCCATGAAACCTCTTGATCGAATATTCTGATAATTAAAATGTTTCCTTTATGTTCTCTTCATGTGATTATCAAAATGTGTTTCCTTTATGTTCTCTTCAAGTGATTATCAAAATATGTTTCATTTTATGTGCTCCTCGTATGCAAACAGTTACACATTTACACAATCATATTCATACATGTTTTCAGAACACTAAGTAATCGCTTAAGAATCTCAAGGAATTAAAGGCTGATTTTTTAAAACAAATAATAAATATTTCTTTTTTTTATTCATAACTAGAATAATATAGGATCGAATGTTCGCGTAAGACGCTAACAATAACAATTCGTTATTGTTAACGAAAATGAATATCTTTTGCATAATTTGAATAAACGAAAAGGTTTTGTTGCTAGCTGAATGATAAATTAATATCTTGCAAACGATTTTAATATTTTTCTTCAAGAAATATTCGATTTCTCTCGAGTCCTCCCCTCTAGAAATTAAAATTCTCCATCGTCTTATGCCTAGCTCTCAATTGTATCATTAACATGGGGGCTCTCCTGCATTGTCTGGAATCCTTAAAAAAGTAACGAAGTTTAAACCGCTTTAGTCTCTAAAGAATAATATAGAATTTCAACTAAATAGAAGGAAAATATTTCTTCACGACGACTCACAAAGGAATGAGTGTAAAAAAAAGAAAAAAAACACAAAATGGAAATCTTTGAAGGTGGTATTCTTATTCTAAACTTCAATCTAATTCCAAACGCCCCGAGCAGTCTCTAAACTGAATATCCGTGTCAGTATTTTGTTTAAAAAATATAAGCATTGAAACATTTTTATACTTGGAAGAAATTTGTTTTATACTGATATCGGTTTTCCAATTTCTCAAAAGAAACACTTGTATGCATTTAAGGGAAATTCTCATTTCAGTACTTTAACTTCTTCGCTGTTTTATTGATTTTCTTTTTGATTGTGTGATCGATCATGAAGTGTGTAAGGAAAAAAAATGTTAGGATTATAAAGTCCTAAAGTATTTATATAATAGCTTAGAAAAAAGAAGAAAATTATGTAAAATATTTTTGTCAATTTTTCATCTGAGTGCTATGAATTATTATCCGCATTTAAATTTTCTCTTTATTATTTTTTGGTATTACTAGTTTGAATCCCCCAGTGATATTTTTAAAGGTTTTCGTCCCTGTCTTAATGCTTTTTGAGAACGTGCATAATATACAACTATTTCTTTATAACGTATCGAGTTTTTATTTTGCTGCAATTGAATTAATAATTGGATGTTATTTAAAATTAATACGGTGAAAGTTTCATTAAACTGTGTCTTGCCATGACTTTTTTAGAATGAAAAAAGGGGGTTCTTAAGTACATATATTATATTGGCACATATTATGAATCATCTATAGCTTTGATTTTCAAAGCCTAATCTCTTCCAGAATACCATAATCTCTTTCGGTTAATTAACAGTAGCTTTACTTAACACTCCATTAGTCATGAATTTGTTTGTTTGTTTTTTCAAATAAATATCGTTGTAGCGTTGTATGCGTCAAGTAGGCCAGTAAACATTAGTAAATAATACAGCTTAGTTGCAGAATAATATAGATACATAAACATAATTTTAAAATAAAAAATAAAAAGCTATTTTTTCCAAACGGAACATAGTAAAAAGGAATTTTCAAACATAGTATTATCTAGATACAGTAAAAAGAACAAATCATGCATCTGTTAGATAAAGCTCGATGAGCAGCATAAGTCGAAATGCTTTTATCCCAGAAATGCAAATGACAAGTTGCGCCCATCGGTAGTCGAAATGCTTTTGTCACAAAATTAACAACGACATGTTGCGGACATCGGTAGTCGAAATACTTTTGCCTCAAAATTACCAACGACATGTTGCGCATATCGATAGTTTCAATACTTTAGTCACATCATAAAATTACCAACGACATGCTGTGTACATCAGTAGTCGAAATGCCTTTGTCACAAAATTGCCAACGATATGTTGCGGACATCGGTAATCAATTATCACGGAAATAAAAAAGATGTTCTTGTCTCGTTGATTGAGACTGTTTCTATACATGAAAGCCTTGTATCGAAAAATATTCATTTAAAAGAAAGTTATAAACCTTTTTCCAATTTCTTTAAGGCATCGGATATGTTGGGCAGTCTCGCTGCTAGTTACATTGGTTTGTTTTGGCAAACTTATAGGTAAATTTCTTGCCCCTAGAATAACTTAGCTTTATATATTTATTTGTAAAGGAATTTTCCTAAAGGTATAAAACCCTCTAACATCAAAGTGGCATTTAAATGTAAATATTCATGAAATCATGAAATCTGTCCTCTTATCTCAGTGCGCCTTAAGCAATATTATATTTTTATTCTCCTTATTAATTTGGTACAAAAAATAAACTAGAAACAGAAATTTTAGCTTTTAATGGTAAAAATTAGCTGTATTAAACATTTGATGATGTAAATAAAATGTTTTGAATTTCGTTGGTTCGATTAAGAACATTGTTAAAAGTTTTGCAAAAAAAGAATGAAAAAAAATGAAAGTCATTTACCAGTTTAAACCGATTTGAAACAATCACGTGACTCACAGATTATTTATGCGTCGATGTTTAGAAAAACGATGCTTTTTTCCCATTTTTTTTTTCTTTTAAAAATTGGTCGATATTCAATTTTTCTTATCAACTAGAAAAATTTAAAATAATTTTTTTAAAAAATATCATATATATATATATATGTATATAATAAAAATTGAAAACAAAAGTTTAAAAAAATTATCATTCCATTATATTCAGTTTTTTAAACTTTCATTGTCAATTTTTCTAACAGGTACACAAAGTCTTGGAGCTTAACATATTTAGAAATGGGAAAAAAACCCTCGTTTTTTTTTAAATATATATGCATGTGTAATCTAATAACCTTGTGATTATTTTAAACCAGTTAAACTAGAATTTTGTGAATATATAATTTGTAAATCAACTTGTAACTTTAGTTAGCAATAAATCGCCAAATTTACAACCTTCTGCATTATATTCCTATAACCCTAAAGCAATAAATCACCAAATTTCTGCCTACGCATTTTGAAGCTTCAAACCCCTCTACACAAAAAACGGCATCATGTTCTCACATGATAAAAAAAATGTCAAAATTGAAGAAAAATTTGTTTGATAATTCTTTTGAAATCACATAAAATATTATTTTTTTTATTTTTTAACTGTTGACGTTATTTTTGCGAAATAATGCATTTAAAAATCCTGATTTTTCTTAATTTAAAAATGATTAAAATTTGTAAAAATCGTTACAAGATTCATATTTCACACTCTAAAGTATATTTTGGTTAAATCTGATCTCTATAAATCCTATAGCTGATCTCTAGAGCAGTGACACACACTGATACACATGCAGACTCTACTTTATCATTAATTGAGATTTCCATTACGTATATAGTTACAATATTTTTCTGTTTAATTTTAATTTATTATTTATATAATTCAATTTAGTGTTTATATTTAATGAGGTTGTTGTTACTTATGGCACTTGCCATGGACAATTCCTCCGCTGATACAGCTGCAGAATTAAGCTTCTCTTGTTTTTGAAGTAGAGCCAAGAGTACGACTTAGCTACTCACGCATCACATTTGCTTGCACAGCCCCTTTTTACAGGGTAAACAGTCACACAGCTCACAGATAGCACACAGAAGAACAACCATGCCCAAACCAGGACTCGAACCTGGGATTCCCAGAACACGTGTAAGACGCGCTACCTCTGTGCCAGAAAGCCGGCTTGCTCATTGATATAAGTACCATGTATGTAATTTCGCAGATCTCGTCAATCAAATGCGTATGAAAAGAAAATTTCATTTTTCTATAACAAAATATACGTTTTAACGGTTTCCGTTCTAATATCAATAAATTACATTTTTTTTTTGCCTTAAGTTAACATTAGGAGGGGTTTTTTTTCCTTGCTTGCAAATGAACTTTGAACTTTCAAAAAACTGTTTATATCCCAAATTATTGAACTTGGAATAATGAAGGAAAAATTAAACTCCAGAGTTATCATACTAATGATGTCCGGTCATCTCATGAAAATAAAAGCACACCTTTTGTATTATTTATTCATCTAGTTAGTCTTTCCTAATAATTATATGGCCCTTAACTATCATAAAAGGATATTTCGAGATACTCTTTAGCTATCTAAATTTAAATATTGCCTATCATTTTCCAAATGAATATTTTGCGGGGCTTTCTTTGTCTTAATTAATTTCCATTACAAATGTCATCCTAGAAGAATGGACTTGAGATTGAGTTTCATATGAGCAGCTCTAATGCAAAAAAGCTTCTTTTTTTCAGTTCCTTCCATTTAATAATCCTTTGTTCTTTTTTCAATTCCTATAATTCCTTCAATTAGTTTGCACTCTTCCTATATATATCTTGTTCAAATTTTCAATCACTAATTAAGTACTTTTTATCTAAGCTCTCACGTTCAAATACATTTTTCAAACTTGTTGTGGATGACACTTGATGTTAATTTAGTTTTTTTAAAATATCAATTCATTCATTAAATTTAATCAATTTTTAATACTTTACATAAATTTTTAGCAGTTTGTAGTGAAAATTGATATCAACAAGCAGTCTTCCAATTCGGGAAAATGAGGGAATTTCTTTATTTATTGGAAGGTGAAGAACGCGAGTTCAATTCTTGCGAAAATCAAAAACTTTTTGATAATTTATTTATATTAATTGTAATTATTCAATAAAAAGAAACTAAAATAAAATTTGTCTTTGCTGACCTAAGTAGCATTTGACTTTCATTTTTTTATATTACTTGTTTAATTTTCATTGTAGTATTGTAGTAAAATGATAGCTTTGGCATCAGTGGCAATTTATCTCGTTGGGTTGCAAAAATGCACGAATCTCAGTTTGAAATATAAAAAAGTTGGTACGTTTTTTTTCTATAATAAATATTTTTTTTACAAATTTAAATGGAATAACTTTTTGATTTTGTTATCTTTTTTTTGCAATAATTAGCTAATTTTAAATTTATTGATAAAATTATATTGTTACGTTTTTAGCTTTGCGGGTTCGGATTGATTGGACTTTATTTGAGAACAGCACAACCAAATTTATTTTCAACTATTTACAGGATGTCTTGAGAAATGAAACTTCAGATAAAAACAGTCCAACAGTCACTAACAGAGTAAATACAAGCTTTACGCACATTAAACACAGACTGCAAAACAGCTATCGTATAGCACAATAAACAGTAAGTCACAGCGAGCTCAATTAAACAACTTTAACAGCAAACGTAAACCCAGTTCACTAATAACAAGCGAGAAAAGTAATCTTCTAGTCCAGAGACATACTTCTCTTTCGAGAGGAAAACTGCCGAAACTACGGCAACACGCCCCTTATATAGCCGAGCGAGTAAGCACTCCAAGAACACGCGAGGTTTCCTGAATGGTCCAGTGGCTACCAAACTATTCCTTTCGCCCAACCAACCTGGCTGGCGCGAAGCTCCTTGTCAAACGTCGTCAACTTCGGTACGCTACCGCTGCGTTCACCCGCTTGTAACAATATTTAGAAAATTTTAATAAATGATATATTGCACAATCGATATTTAATGGCACAACATTAAGAAGATTTTTCTTTTGATCCAGAATCCTAAATAATAAATTAATCAGAAAAATAAATGAAAGCATTAAATTTCCCAGGATGCATGTTTTCATTTTAAATCATCCAAGTGATGGCTGAAAATTTAAATATTATAATCAAAACATTATAATTCATTTGGTATATCTAAAGTTTGATTATTTTAAATAGCTTAAACATTAACATCAACTCAATATACTTCTCAATTAATCATGCTGAGCAAGATTATGGAAAATTATTCAAATAATCATTTTTGAAATTCAGTTTTGAATATACAGTTCTTATCAAATATATGAGCATTTAGATAGAATAAGATACGAAGGGAAAAAATTATGAAAAATAAATATCTAAAAATGTTTTTAATGAAAAAAGATGAAGGTCATAAATTTTGATTATCTACACAGTATACATTGTTAAAGATTGAAACAACAATTATTCCACTTATTTTTATACACTCACAACAAAAATAATGAGATCACTTTTAATTCCATTCACGTTTTATTGAAGCCTTGGAGAAAAATGAAATGAAAAAAAAAAAGAGGCAAATAATAACTTAAGAATAATTTTACTTGCTTTTATAAAAGAAAATATAAAAATATTCTCAAGTGGGTTTTATTTTGTCAACTTTCTAGCACCCTTAAGTAAAATAAAAAAAAAGTTCTCACGAGTGCCTTAAAGAAAAGACACTTACTTCAAGTTATTAGCCAAAAAGCTCCAAAAAAAGTTCTCATAAAGATTAAGAAGGGCTTCTCTTTAAGTGCATAATCACATGAAATAAGAAAGATGGTTTAGTCAGTGAAATTGAAAAGAATGAGATGGAATTCCTAACAAAAAGAATGGAACAGTTTTAATTAAAATATTTAAGCATAGAAATCTAAAGAATATTTCGTTTGTTTAAATTGATTTTCTTTATTTAACATTGTTAGAAAAAACATCCATAAAGCAAATCTTGTAATAAATTATTTAAAGTTACATGAAAGTAGGAATATATTAAAAAAATTATTTAGTGTGACCAAAGAGGGGATTAGAAGTTTTAGTTGCAGACGTTTTTTATCATTTATCGTTTTTAAATTTTTTAATGCTTAAGTATTTTGCTATAAAATTTACCTAATGGCAACATTATATTATGCATCTCTTTAGTATACAATGTATAGTTGTTGAAAAGATCTCAAGAAGTATGTGCTTTTGTATGTGCAAGCTCACATACTGAAACTTTTTTATGCTTTTGCTTGGAGTTTTTTTTTAAAAATGAGCAACACCTAAGAGGGACATTTTCCTAAGGAAAAATTCTTGAATATAGCAAATTTTACAATGGATTACCGTTACTGTTACTGAAAATTTCTCTCAACAATTTTTTTATTTACTTAAAAATTTTATGGGATTATGCAGTGTGATTCAAAAAATGTGGTCAAAATTACAGGACATATAAGTAGAATAGCACGGATCAAAAATTGCATTGGAACAGAGGGTTGCAAGTTCAATCCAAACCCGCTACAGGGCGTTTAAAAGAAAATTTAATACAAAGAGAAGAAACAAAATTAGTATAGATCATTTTATTGTTAATTATTCATTAATATACGATTAACGCACACCAAATGTTGAGTTTACTGGAGATGCTCAAAGTTTTTGCCAGATACATCGAGACATCCTGGTATCTACGTTGTACAGGACCGGGCGCTGTCTGAAAGATACCAGGTGTAACTCGAACACATCCTACTGCCACCACAATTTGTCCTACCAAGTCTTCCGGCATTGAAACATGTATTTCATAGGCATGTCCTTTTAAAAATACCCATAAAAAACCCAAGAGAAACAAATCGGATGATCATGTGGCCATGCGATTGATCCACCGCTACCAATTCAATCGCCAGGAAAAGTTGCCAGGGGATGAGCTTTGACGTCTGTGCTGAAATTTACAGGTGTTCTGTCCAAGATATTTCTTTCGATACATTCGCAAGGCTTCTCACCATGCCGTAAATTAAATACCTGTTGACTTCATATGAGTCAACACATTCATGACTCGAATGAAGACAATCTCCGTTTACTCAGCTCCTGTGTGTATCGCAATACCCCGCCTTGGCTTTAGTGCCCTTTACAGGTGTTTGCAATCCTATGTTTTACGCGATTTTTTTATCCTTGTTGTATAAAGGATCTACAATGTAATTTTGCCCAAGTTTTTTTAAAATTCTGTAGAAGTTTTTCACTTAAAAGTGATTATCTCAAATTGGGTCACAGTAATTGGTGATTTATTAATTGTAATTTTGTAACGAATTTTGATCAAATGCTAAAAGGTCCAATCTTTATAACCATTGTAATGAACATATGTTGGAGTATTGATGTAAATTTTCATTTTTAATTCTTCTGTCGACCTGAATGTTACTCTTGAAAGCATGCAGTAATTGAAAGTTTCTGTTAGCATTTCTCAAACTATCATTTGATTCTAAAAACTGTCCAATTGAACTTTTAACTCTGAAATTATTGATTTTTGAGTTGAATTGAAGTTGAATGGAATTCGTGAATAGGTGATACTACGCATATTTGCTCGTAGATAGACGAGATTTAACTGAATCAAAAAAGCTTCATAGAAATGAAAGTTGATATGCGTATATTTTATTGTTCACTATAACCCAGGTGTTTGTAGCCAACTACAGTATTGTGTCTTCCTACTTGTTGGAATTTACAGCCAATATAGTATTCAAAACAATCAATTCACATGGTTGCACAAATATCTCATCTGGATTGGTGACATAATTTCTATTACTTTTATTAATTTTATGCAAGATTACTTTTTTTAACAATTTCATAAAATATTCTATAGTAATTTCAAAAATTCAACCTATCATCAAATTGCTTTACGCTTTAAGTGAATATATCATAGGATGAAATTTGCTGCCGGATTTCTGGCACAGAGGTAGTCCGTCTTCCTCGTATTCTGTGAGTTCCGGTTCGGGCATGACTGTTCTTTTAAGTGCTATCTGTGAGATGTTCGACTGTGCCCCCCTATAAAAATGAGATGTGCAAGCAAATGTGGTGAGTGTGTAGCTAAATCGTACTCATGACCCTAGTTGGCGCTACTTCAAAAACAAGAGACGGTCCTTTCGGCTTAAAAAAATCTGCTGATAGTATCAGCGAGGTTTTGTCCATTAGTAACAACAACATGAAATTTGCTAGTTGTATTCTATATTAATTTAGAAAGAGAATTAGAATTGAGCATATTTATAAAAACTATGGTTTGTAATCTAAAATGTGATTCGTATCTTTGCAATTTAATCTAGAATCTTATTAATATTTAGAAACCCAAAACGATACAATTTATATTTTAGGTTATATATATACAGATATATAATTTATAGCACCTCTAAATGAAAATGAGAGGCTTCCGGCATGGTGATTGGATCCCGCCACCCTGAAGGGCACAATAATAAATGGGCGTTAAGATCCATCGATGACGGGACGTACTTTCTACGTGAAAGGTTGTACCATGATCGATGATGGCTCTTAAGACTCAACCATAGTTCTCACCACTGTTGCTGTTGCGGCGGTCCGGTCATTCAGTTTTATTTTTTTATTTCGGAGATCAGAAAATGTTATATGACTTATCAATGGATAGTTAAATTTATAGAATAAAAAACTAAATGAATATCAGTTTCCAAAATTATCTGAGTAAAACATTTCAAATTTCCCATTATCTTTCTGTTGTTGTTTTTGTTACTAATGGTACTTGCCATGTACAAGTGCGCTAACGGCCGTTAGTGATGCTAAGCCGAATGAGCGTCTCTTGTTTTTGAAGTACCGCCAACTAGGGACAAGAATACGACTTAACTACATACTCATCCCATTCGATTGCACGATCCTTTTGTACAGGGAGTACAGTCACACACGTCACAGTTAGTAAACAGAAGAACAACCATGCCCGAACTAGGATTCGAACCCAGTACGTCCAGACCATGAGGAAGATGCGCTACCTCTGTGCAAGGATGCCGGCCCATTAACTTTCTAAATGGTTTAATTTTTTGTCTGCTGAAGATTGTTTAAATCATAAACAAAGTCCCTCTTGTTTAAATTGTGACAATGGAAGAAATTCTTGCGATTGATTAAATATGGTGTGTTTCTTTCTTCTTTTTTTTTTGCATTGGGGTCGACGACAATAAAGATACTTGATTAGTCCCAAATAGTTCATTGTGACAAGGATGGCAAGTTAGGAGGACACAGCACAATCACATAGCACACTTAAATAAGAATTACTATTAATTAGAACACATATCATTATGCTGCCAAGGCTATCATCCAATGGTAGATAACCCACATTATTATACACAATTCCAAAGAATTAATATCGTATTTCTATCTCTATAAAACAAAACTTCAGATTCATGAATCATGCTTGTTTTTTTTATCCTGTGAAAACATGATGTAGTTTTTATTTGAGGGTGTAGTTGTGTTTTTTAGGCAAGAATTTGATGATTTATCGCTTTTAAGGGATCGATTTGTCGCCTTTTGAATTACTAGAAAGTAATTCAGAAGGCTGTCACATTTTAGCGATTTAACGCTGAAAAATCCTTTGAAAATAGAAATTATATATATCTAATATATAAAATTCTCGTGTCACAGTTTTCGTTGCCATACTCCTCCGAAACGGCTTGACCGATCTTGATGAAATTTTTTGTGCTTATCCGGTATCTATGAGAATCGGCCAACATCTATTTTTCATCCCGAAATATCAATTAGTTCAGGAGAAATTAATTAAAACCCCTTAATTTCTGTGAAATTAAAACCTGTAAAGTTACTTTCCGAGTGAAACCCAGCCTTCCGGAGAAGCGATCGCTCATGAGTACCTTTTCGTCCAGTAAAACCGCGTTTTTAAAATTGCCATCGTTACGCGTCCGTTCAACTTATACTCAATATCGCTGTGGAATCGGATGGACTTTTTATCGTAGACCACGGAGATATAATTTATTTTACGAAATGTCGACGCAAAAATTAAATATCGATTTTTTTAAAAAAGTTCCATTTTGGCGGGTCTATTTCTTGAACGGCCCTGTAAAATAGACGCTTAGCTGGAAAAATACAGAAAATATGTTTCCTGAAAGGCAATACAATATAGTATTCTGCAATATAATTTAAAAAATCGAATTTTTAAAACTGAATTTTTGACGAATTTTTTAACGAAGAGGCAAAATTTCGCTTTAATATTGAATTACGCCGAAACTTTTCAAGATAACTCAATCAAATTTTTTTTACATAAAATTCGATAAATTTTTGAAAATCGTATGAAAGATTGAAAAAATCTGATAGAAAATTGCGCATTTAAAAATTATTTTGTCGTTTATTGGGTTTCCCTCTTCTACATTACAAATCAAATCCATTGATAAATAAAAATGAGACTAAATTTTTTTTGTATAATTTGGCATTGCTTTGGCACACCCTGATCAATTTTGAAAACAATCCTGCAAAAATTAGGCGTCTTACGAATTCATTCCAGTTTTTCCACCTCGCATACTTCACCTGAAAGTTGGGACACCAGTAATGCAACTACGAAACCTTCCTCCACCTAAATTATGCTATGACACCAGACTACGAATGACTAGACTTAATAAGTACAAGGTGGCCAGAAATAAAACACCCCTACTCTGACCTCCATGGATATCGAACTACTCAGTGTAAAGGCTCAAAATTTTGTACACATACTATTCAAAATATGGGGAAACGGATTTCACGAAAAAAAAATTAGTTCCTGAAATCACCGATAGGTGGCGCTGCACAACTGGAACTATGATCAAAAGACACAAATAATAATAAAAATTAAAATGTTTATGCGGAATGGAATGCTTCCATGCTTCCTTTTTAATTTTTCTGCCCCTTATGGAAAATAAAAATAGTAAAGAAGCTAGAACTCCCGTTGTAACTGCAATTTCATACTGTAACCAGAAAAATTTGCATAAAGCATGGTTAGAAGCCATGTTAAAAGGTGGGGAATGTCATTCTTATTAGTGATGGCTGTCACGCTGCCAGAACGCGCTTTGCTTGTGAAGTTGTTTTACGAGAATAAAGGAAATGCTCCAGCAGCACTTCGAGAGTTTCGTCGACTTAAGGATTTGCGTAAGGGACCATTGCTTCCACAAGCTCTCAGGAGAATGATCGCTCGATTCGAGGAAACTGGACATCTTGGAGTTCAGCCTGGTCGAGGACGCAAACCGGTTCGTTCAGATGTCGTTGAAGATGTTGCCACCGGTATTGTTGAACAGTCAATGGATAATGTTTTAGGCTGCAGTAGTGCACGTGCAGTGTCACGACACTTGGGTGTTCCCTATAGCACAGTGTGGAACGTACTCAGAAAAATGGTGCATTGTTTCCCGTACAAAATCCGCCCTAATCAACAATTGCTGGCCACAGACAGGGAGATGCGACTGACCTTTGCATTGACATTTCTTGCTAGAGTTGAAGTGGATGCATCGTGGCCGTGGCAGATTCTGTGGAGCGATGAGGCCCATTTCCACCTCAGTGGAACAGTGAACACCCATAACTGTCGCATATGGGACACGACAAACCCCCGTACCTTCCAAGAGATTCCACTCCACTCACCGAAAGTTACAGTCTGGTGTGGATTCACAGCCGCATTCATCCTTGGACCGTTCTTTTTCGAAGAGGTTACTTCCAATGGCCTTGAGACATGTACCGTGACGGCCAACAGGTACAAAAGGATGCTCGAAACATTTGTTGTACCCCATTTGCAGCAGCGCCAATGCCTTGACACCATTACTTTTATGCAAGATGGAGCACCTCCACACATTGGACTCCCTGTGCAACAGTTTCTTCGCCAACATTTCACCACTGACAGAATAATCAGTCGCGCGTTTCCGACAACTTGGCCATCTCGTTCACCGGATCTTAATCCGTGTGATTTTTGGCTTTGGGGACACTTAAAAAACCTTGTTTATCGAGAACGTCTGATAACCTTGGCAGATTTGAAAGAGAGTATCAGTCTGCATGTGAGAAGCATCTCAGATGACCAGTTACGATCCGCAGTTGAACAAGCTGTCCACGGACTTCACATTTTACATCTTCAGGAAGGGAACCATATTGAGCAGCATTCCCTGCATCGATAACGTCCTTGTTTCATGTATGCTTGGTACTT
>JAOUZG010031473.1:1109743-1133813 GCA_026289955.1 Argiope argentata | reverse complement strand
AAATTATGTTTTTATTTATCTTATTTCCTCATTGAATGAGTCACTTTAGTGTTGGAAAATATCCAAAAAAAATTGTCTCGCATTTTTTGATTAAAAAAATATCGCATTTCCTATTTATTTCATTTCATATAATCAAGTGCTCAAAATGACATTTTTCTGGGTTTTATTTGCTGTATTCATTAAGTTATTTTTTTTAATCCGAGCTTTTGTAAATGCAATGGCATCATGCTATTAAAAGTTGATTTTTTGATATACTCGTACAGATAATAAAATTTTTAATTTCGCCTACGGGTTTTTGTTGACGCCAGAAACCTTCCAACTGACAAGATAAAAAATTCTTGTTTCCTTAATATTCGCTATTTTGGAAAATCAACAACACGAAAATTCTTATCTTATTAAAAATAAATTTATTTTCAAACGCTGAAATAAAATAAATTCCACAATGCTGTCAGATGTTTATAGAAATCATAAATATGCTTTAAAGAGTTTGCTGAGGACATCTGCTAAATGTAGTAATCTGGATACTTTTTGTGCGCAGTACTATTTTTGAAAAATAATGCACAAAAATTATTATTCAGATTAGAAAAAAAAATATTTGTTAAATGTCTGTAAATGATATAAAAAATCAATTTTGTGCAGTAATATTTTCTGGTATTATCGCAGAAAAGCGTCGAATTCGTGTTTAATTTTCAATAAAATATCTTTTAAAAATTTTTCTTAAGAGCTCTAGTTTAAATTATTTGCCCAGCACATACGCATGCATATTCTTTTCGATGAGTTGTAGAAATAAGGATCAAAACAAAATAAAGTATAAACTTAAAAGAAAATCTAAAATAGTTCAAGATTTAAAATTTACATGCTCAAACAAATTATCTTTTATTAACGTAGAAAATTTTGATTTCCATCTAATTAAATGTAGATAATAATTTATGCAATATTTTATTGGAAACGTTATTGATTAGTTACTGATAGCATTAATATTTAGTTATAAATTATGCGCTCGTTTCAAATATTTCCAAAAGTATATTTCCCACAGTTTTTCAGAAACCAATTTTAGAGACTAATTTCAGAGACTACTAATATAATGGAAATAACATTACAAAATTAACTAAAAGTAATACATTTATAATTAATTATTTCCATAACGTAGAGTGATGAGGTTTTTATCCAATGACTCAAAGCGCCCAGATCTTTTCTATGTAAAACTCTTGTTTACTAACTACAGTGATGCATTTTTATTTCTATTTTCACTCTTCTTAATCGCAAATATTAATTTTTATTTCAGATTCTCTTACAAAGATTCATCAAAGAATTTTGCACTTGAAAGCTGCAAAATTGTAAATACAAGTCAAAATATGGACTGAAAAGCACTCGGGAGCTATCTTGAGGAAGGAGCTTTTCAAGAACTGAATATCAAATTTTACTGGAAATGAAATAAAGAATTTTTGCGTATAGCATTCAATCCGTAGTTATAATAGTAAACCTGTGTTCCTGAATCTTCCAAAACTTTTCGTTGTTCTTCTAGATAAATTGGAAATCAAAACCTTTAAAATTCAACAATAAGATTCATTTTATCTTTAAAATAACTTTGATGATCCGATGACACCAACTAATTACACTATGGTGCTAAAACCCTTTTTATAATATGCATATATAGGCGTATAATCGATATAATTTATAGTTGTTTTCTCTAACTAGGATATTAGTTTGTTAACTTCGTATCCAAGCAGGAAATTTTGGAAAGTTAGACAATAATTTAAAGTTACAATTATTATCTTCAAAAATAACTGCAGAAGATATACAGCATACATAATACCCAAAACGTAATTTTTGCGAGAAAAGCATCAAATTAGTTTATTTAAAAAAATTAATCAATTATTAACGAAGCAGTTCAGTCTACTATTTTAAATCTCGCAAGTAAATAAGCTTGAGGGCATAAAGGATATCTGCAAAGATGATGCTCCGCCACCGCAAGCTGCACTCGAGCAACCTGTTGAAGAGCACGCCAGACCTGAGTGCCGAATCTAAAACTGACCACAAGTCATCCCGAAGCAACTGGCGCACTTCCAGCGCCAACATCCCCCACCGGCACAATGCATCGCCGACTTCGGACACTTCCGGTCGCACGCACCTGACAGACACCTCATCATCGTCAGGGGATTGCAGCATCAGCAGTCCCCATCGCCGGACCAGAACGGTGAGCCCCCACCACAACAGGTCGCTGTCCTTCAGGAACATGAAGAGACCCACGCCCCAGCAGATCCAGTGTGAAGATCTGGGGTACAGCCCCTCTGTCGCCGGTTTTAGACCACGAGGCTCAACAATGCCCTCGGACAATGCGAGTTATTACTTAGCTCGCAGGAGGATGAGGTAATAATTTCGGTGCTTATTATTGTATTTATAATTTCGGTGCTTATTATTGTATTTATAATTTCAGTTCCATTTGTTGTTATAATTTCAGTGCTCATTATTGTTCTAACAATTCCAAGGCTTATTATTGTTGTAACAATTTTATTGTTGAAACAATTATAGTGCTTTTTATTATTATAATTTAATTTTAATGCTTTTTATTATAATTTCAATGTTTTTTTATTATTATAATTTCAATGCTTTTTATTATAATTTCAATGTTTTTTATTATTATAATTACAATGCTTTTTATTATAATTTCAATGTTTTTTTATAATTATAATTTCAATGCTTTTTATTGTTGGGATAATTTAAAATTAGTTCCATTATGTTTTTAACTCCCAACCTTTTCAAGCGTTAAACTTTGATTTTAAAAAATCAATTACTTTCTTTGGGGAATAATTCCAGAGGAACAAAATTTTTATTTCCCTTATATATCTTTTGTTTTTAACCTCTTCGTCATCCGTATCATGTCTAGCGCGTTTAAGTGAATTAATTCTGTAGTGTGGGTGTAACTTGCTGGAAACGTTCTACTACATTGAAAAGTTTTGAAACGTTCAGAACACTTTGTAAATGTTAACTTATTGAGTTTTTATTCTTGGAAAACAAAAGCAGACATAATAGAAGGCTTTAATCAAGTTAAAATTTTAAATATTTTACATTATGATGGAATTTTAATTTTTAGATTACTTTTTGACAGATCTAAATATATATACTTCTGTAACATACGAGCTTTGTTTCGTTTCTTTGCATAGTAAATGAAATTAATCATTATCATAACAGCAACCTTGAAGAAAAACGTCTGACTTTAAGTACCAAAGAAAAATAGTTATTCAATTCAAAATTGTCAATGAACTTTAGGAATAATGAACTTCGTGAATACTTTTTTTATATGTTCGCTATAACTCTGAATGTGTATAAAATTACAATCTTCTACAATTCATTCACCTTCACTGTCTAGTATGCGAGGGTTTTGTACAGTAATTGTAAGTTTTAACGTACTATCGTAGAAAAGTTGCGCTTTCTCTAGAACAGAGGTCAGCAAATTGTGGCTTTTTTACTCTTATAGTGTGTCTCTTTCGTTCTCTGAGTGTTGTTGTCTGGCACCCTGAGTGTGACTTCTTGAATTCCTAAATGGAACGCTTTGACTCACTGGGGGGGGGGGGGCTTTAACTCCTTGAGTGAAGCACTTTGACTCCTTCAAGGTGGCCATTTGGCTCCCTCAGGGTGGTTGTTTGACTCACTGAGTGTGACTCTTCTACAAACCGGCACATGTAGAAGCGAACATGTAAAACCAAGAAAATCTTCAAAATACAACACAAAGGTAGTCAAACTTTAAACAACCTGTAAAGTGTCTGAAGCAAATATTTTCTTAGCAAACGAATTTATACAATATAAAATATCTCAATGGAGTTTGGACTGTAAATAATAAGAAAAAAATTCAAATTTAAAGTATTTAAATACTAAAAATCAGATATTTTAAGAAGAAATAACGTTTTCGTGTTATTTGATGTGTGAATTCAAAATTATCATTGTATTGATTCTAGTAAGAGTTTTACTGATTTAGTGATAAATGGGTCAGTATACTGATTTTGCTACAATTGTGCTTACAAAAATAACATTGATATTCGCATTCGATTTTGTTTATACCACGATGCGACTGAGATACGACCCCCTACCGAAGGAGATACCCACGGCATTCATCAATGAATTCAATTAGTGTTATTATGTTTTGTGAGAACGTCAATCAAGAGAATTTGTTACAAAGTGATTAATGCAAAAAATGCTTGTCAGGCTCATAAATAACTCTCAGTGACCAATGCATCAACTCGAAGCATAAAGTTGCTTGTAATTTTCCAACCAACTGAAAATCTTACAAGTTTTTTTGGTAATTTATTTTATATTGATAGTTTTATTTTCATAACCTTGCAACAACAGGGCTACATAGAGGTAGCAAGAAAAACGAAAGATGAAATCTACGATGAATTGCAAGTTCATTGGACGAAGACTTTTGCATTTATTTGAAATTCAAATGGTCTTCCTATCTGTCTATAAATATAAGGAAAATTAGCTAATATCAAATGTGTAGAAATACTTCAAAACTAAATATATGTCATTAGTATTAAATATCCTGCTGGTATAAAACAGTTGAAGAACCGCAAAAGAGACAAGAGAAATAATTGTTTGTACTTAATTAGTGCAATAATTTAAATATTGCAAATTTTGTGTCTCGAGTTTAGAAAAATCGTTAGCTAGAGTAAGAAAATATAAAAGCAAAATTATATACAATTTTGCTTCAGAAGATCATAATCGATATTTTTACCCTTTTTAGGTCAAAAGTGATGTACAACAGCAGAAATCTGACGCCTAGTCCACCAATACACGAGCCAGGGGATGACGAAGACGATGAGTTCTATCTATGCCGTAGCTTCAGCATCAGTTCCAAAGGCGCCATCGTCAACAGAGGCGATTTCATTCGCCAAAGGTCTCGGAGCAACAACAGCGTGGCGTCGACAACATCCAGCCTGACTACCGGAGGCAACAACACTTCATGTGCTTCCAACGCGACGTCCTATTCTTCTGGAGGACAGGGCAGAGGACCTACGTCCAAAGTCCAAATTTTAGGAGCAACAGGTGTTGGGAAAACAGCTCTCATCAACCAGTTCATGAACTCGGAATACATGAACACTTATGATACACAAGGTAAGATTTTTATAAACTTCTTGTGTTTTCCTTTGAGCAAATCTTTTGGTTTTAAACAAATTAATGGTTATAAAGATGCTGAAACAATAAATGACAGTTTGTTTGAAAATTTATAGCTTTCATCGACTTGGTGATGTTTCAGCTGTAATTTTGCTGCTTCCAGCAATTGCGATGAAAATGCTTGGTGAAATTCTTTGGCAAGTTTAATTTGTCGGTATACGTTAAAGAAAGGAAATATTTTGAAAAGGCTTCAATTTTTCAGCACGAACAACATGGGGATCATATTTCAGATGTTTCTTTATTTTTTATTTACGTGTAAATTATATATTAAATATGGTGTTATCATTTCAGGAAAACAAACATGGCCATATATTTTTTTCATTCCTTTCTATTAATGAATGATTGTCTTATCATATCGAAATTATTGTTATGTATATCACTTGAACCTGAAAAAAAATTCTTTATTAGTTTTGAAACATTAATTTAGTGAATATAAAATTATGCTATTCAAGATAGAAGTTTCTTTTATTTCAACAATTAAGTCATTTATAAAATGAACTCCTTTGAAAATTATTTTTGTACGGAAAGAATTTTCTTAATAGTGGACGAAATACATGATGCTTCTAAACCTATTTACTATTTGACAAATAGTCGATGTCATTTGTTTAATTTCATTCCTTTTTGTTGAAAGGCTAAATTTTGTATATTTATATATAAATTCAATTTAAAGCAAATGAAAATTCAGTTTTCCGTTTTAAAAAAATCAAAGATAATACTTCACGTGCCCACAATATTAGCTAATAAGCTCTATTTTATTTTTTGGTATGTTATTCAGAAGATTGTGTTTGTATAATTAACTCGCCAATAATAAACAATTAAAATAAGTAGCAGGCATAGAGCGTATATTGATTCCTTTATTGCAAAATGACAACGAATGGAAGGTTGCTTAAAAATAAGAAAAAAAGCATTCTGTGATTTGTGTAATTAATGTAAGCAAAGATTAATTAAATTCTAAAAAATAGAAAAATTTAGTCTACTTTCAATAGTAGCAGAATTAGTGATTCACTCTCAAGCATAGAGCATATAATTTTAAGAATATATATTTTCCTATTATACGAACAGTCTTTGAAACATTAGTTAGCTTTGAGACCTAGCCTTATTCATCTAGTACGACTACGATGATTAAACTAGTACGAATATAATTCTTCTGATAATTATAAGGTATATATGTAGTATAATTTATCTTATTACCATAAGGTTATAACTTTCAAATTATTATAGAAGCCTTATTTTGATATGGCAATGTAACTAAATCCACTCTATGTAATTATGACTCTATGTAACCCATACTTTTAATTTTAAAAAGGCATAGATCGTATTTTTTTCTAAAATAGCACAAATAGCTTGTATAGTCTGATGATTTCTATAGTATTAAATAATTGTTTCAATAAATTTGATTTTAAACAGTTAACGGCAACAAGTTGTGTTCCTATTAATTAGTGGTAGGCAAACAATGCTCAGCTCTTCAAGATAACTATTTCTTGGGAAGAAATATCCGATTTTTCAGGATTAAAATCCTTTTATTTCTAGGGAAAATATAACGTTTTTGATATTTAACACATTTTTCTGCCATGTCTCATGCTTGTGATCTGAAATATTGCCTAATAAGATGCTTATTTTTTTTGCTCTCTTAATTTTAATACAAGGATTTTATAAAGCAACTCTAAGGCTAGTTTGGGATGGAGCTCGTAATTTTGAGTTGTGGTCACATGTTGGCAAAATTTGAACTATATTTCAATCAATGAAATATAGTTCCCCGATATTTCAATCAATGAAATATAGTTCCCCCGATATTTCAATCAATGAAATATAGTTCCCCCGATATTTCAATCAATGAATATAGTTCCCTCGATATTTCAATCAATGAATATAGTTCCCCCATGTTGGCCCCTGAACTATATTTCAATCAATGATTTAATTGAAATGTAACATTTTTATTTGAGAGGCAATTTATACCCACAATTTTGTTATAAAGAGTTTAGTTAAGTTTCTTTACATTAAAGTTCCATTATAAACCAACACTAGAGCCATATTCGGACAGAACACGTAATTTTGAGTCTCGGTCAGAGGACGAGGTCGTCATCTGAGTTGGAGCCCCACTCTACACACCGCACCACACCAGCGGAAGACATTTTGACGGTTGAATGGGGTCCCGAACCTGAAACTCTACGGCTCACGAGCCGAAACCTTACCACCGGACCGCATATAAACCTTACATTGATAGGAACCTTACAAAAATTTAAGCCCGCTGATTGGTTGGACTCATCCTACGTCAGGACCTGTGATGTCAACTGATATATTTGTGTACTAATAGCGATCCTTTGTTCTTTTTTGACATAACTACTTAATACACATTATTTTTTCATTCTTTGAAATATCTGAGTTTTCGGAGACTAAACTTCCAACTTCATTTTGTAATGAAGTTGAATCATATGCACAGAATGTAATTACTCTTCGCAACGATGTGAAAAATTTAGAATTTTTAAGAAACAAAATAATATAATAATAAATTCCTATTTTTCTAACAACAAATATTTCTTCAAGGGAGATTTAAAATAATTTGTATAATTTTTCCAAAATTTATTTTTTAAGAAAATTAAGCATTTAAAAACTTCTTATTTTCAATTGAAAAAAAATCTGTTGCCAAATTTTTTTAGGCCATTCTTTTTTCTCAAATACGGAAGTTGAAAGGGAAGCCAACTTTCATTTACCAAAATTTTTTATTTTCATTCGGAAAAATTTCAAGGATTTTTAAATGAATTCTTTTTTTTTCTTTCTGAAATAAACTTTTTACAAGGAATTTTTTAAGACCAAAATTGCTACATAAGGGTGAATTTTGGGAAAATATTATAAATTCTGTTGTGTTTTTTACAGATATAGCTCAAGAATATAGAGCAAATATAAAGCAGCACAATTTGAAGCTTATATCAGTTGGTTATTCAATATTGTTTCATTTGAATGTTTTTTTAATTCAAGCAAAAAAAATTCTAGTTAGCTAATTTTCAAAATAGAGGGCGCCATGGTGTAATTTTAATTCGTTCCCAAAAGACGGATAATTCGAAATGTTAACAAGTGAATAAAATAAATGATGCAAAGAAACATATGTTAATTGATGCAGATAAATTTTTTGTTCACAATCTCTTCTTTATTTTGAACTCCAATTAGTATTCGTCAATTTTCCGAATTTCGCTATCCATTTGTAGCATTCTTCTAAAATGTTCACATCACTGCGTCAAAAAATTTGGTTTGGAGTAAATGATTCCACTTCACTATAAAATGATCGGAAGATTTGTCTCCAAAAATAAAGACATTTCATAAAGATTGAGAAAAAGAAACTGTATGATTTTTTTATGTCTAAGACCAGAGAAGCGCTGCGCTAATCCTTAACATCCCATTTCATGACGTAGGATGAGTCCAACCAATCAGCGGGCTTAAATTTTTGTAAGGTTCCTATCAATGTAAGGTTAGTTTATATGCCACCAGGCCACTGTGACCCTTGTCTAATAAGAGAGTCAGGGTGATCACACCTTAAAAAGGGTGTTAAAAGTAGTTGATATACTCTACACATAGGTGCGCTCTATTCGCATTAAATTCTACATTGAATAAGAAGTTTTGGGGTGATACGGTTATCAAAGTATTCAAACAATAAATACATTTTTTTACTAATTTTGTATGAATTCTAAATTTTATACAAAATTTTCATATTAATTTTTTTTCTTATTTGAGAAATAAGCGGATAATATGAATGAAGAGTAGAGCCGAATTTAAATAAGATGAAGAATAGAGCCTAATTTAATTTCTCTTATCTTTATAATTTTAGGTCTTTAATAATCTTTTTTCTCATGTTTCAAATTAAAATATATTTTTATATCAAATACCAGTATTCAAATGAATTTCCTTTTTTACCATATTGCCAATAACACAGGTATACAGAATAATAAACTTTTTTCGATGATTGATTAAAAATCACTGTTAGATGTGAAAACTCTTAGAAACCTGATTTTTCCAATTAAACTTTGAAAAAAGTTTCATCAAAATAACCTGGTAAAGGGAGAGATGATAAAAAAAATTCACTACGCATATTATAGTATATTTTAGTCAGAAGTATCTATATTGATATTCACAAAAATAGAAAAATTTTCTGTTGCAAAATAACCCTATGGTTAAAAATATTATAGTAAAAATAAGGTATTCATCTACCCCATAAGTATTTTTTTCAAAAAAAAAATGCGTCAAATATTTATTTAGTTAGATATTTTTTCAAAATGTCACTCATCCAATACGAAATGAAAACTAATTCATATTATTTGAAATTAATAAAAAATGCAGTCATTATGAAATTCAATCAAAAATACATTTTTTCTTAACCGAACTAATAAAAGATAAATTGTATTTAGAGAGCACTAATGCTGCTACCACTAAAACAGAGATGAACTTAACCAAATCGGAAATAAATATCCTGTTCAGCGCAAAAAAAAGAATCAAAAAGAAAGAGATGAGGAATCTGGCTTGAATACTTTCTCAATGGTCACCCTCAGGAAAGGATTCATCATTTCTTTCTTTTTTTTTTTTCTTTTTCCTTTTTTTCTTTTTCTTTTTTTTTTTTTTTTTTGCATTGAACCTATTGTTATAATGAGAGAACATGATATAGTTTTGGTTAGGAGGTTTTGATAACTCCGAAATTTACAAGCAAAATATATTTTTTCTTCTTTCAAGCTTCTTTCAAAGCAGATGCGTTATTAAAAAGTTGACTTGATTTTATCAGTATTGCCTTATTATGCTTTTTGTATGTATTGCCTAACGTTTGCATTTTTGACAGCAGAAGCATTTTTAAAAAGCTGACGAAAAACAAGGATAGCATACCAGTTATTTCATAAAATCGGTCGAGCTCCAAAACTATGTTTGCCAGGTAAAAAAATTAAGAATGAAAGTTTAAAAAAAATTATATAATATATAATATACAGAGAGAGTGGGGGATAGAGACCGATAGAAAAGGCTCGCGACTTTTTTAAGTTGGTTTAAACTAATTAATGACTTTAATTAATTAAGATAAATCATGACTTAAAACATAATAATGTTATCACATGATAACTTGAAATTTGTGAACGTAGATTTCATTTTCCTTTTTATTTCTGATTTGGTCATAATATTTGAACAATTTTGATCATGAGTATTTCTTTTTTTTATTTCGTTGAACCTTTAATTATGGTTACTTACATACAACCAAATAATAAAAGAAACCAATCAAAAGGGATAATTTAGCTTATCCATTTCAAATTTAAAATTCCATTATCAAATTTTAAATTTCGGGCATTTAAAGATTAAGCTCCATTAGTTCCATAAGGTCCATTATTGTTAACTTCCCCTAACCAGCTTCGATTGTTGAATTATGCACCAAAAGAGAAATAATTAACATAATTACAATGACAAACTTAAATGATAAATATCATGAAATCACGAAAATGAATTTTTTGACGGTTACAATATTTTCCTTAACCAAACATTCTTTAAGAAATAATAATGATAAGAAAAAGAGTTCGTCTAAATATTGTTAGAAGTATATTTTACAGAGTACCTAAAGTTATATAACTCAGTGATAAAATTTCAGAAAATAGTGTTTAAATTATTCAGAAAAGCCTTTTATGCACTTTTATGAGCACTTTTGTAAGTCACTCGATGTTTTTATGCAAACATATTCGCTTAGCATTCTTATTCAAAAGAACCCCATGTAATACTGTAAAAGCCACATAAATAGGATAAGATTTATGTTTCCTGCCAATGCAAATATTTTGAAACTTGAGCTTTCATGAATTCAAAGCAACAGGGATTCGATCCAATGCAAAATGGTTGAGCGAAGCAGCAATAACATTTTTATAGACTTTTTAAAACAAGATTGAAATCCATTAATCGGAAAGTCCCCCAATTTCTCCGATATCTTTCACGCAGACATCTTTATTTTCCATTTTTATTGCTACCGGAGAAAAAAAACATACATGCCATTTAACAACCTGTAACAGCCGTATGCAAGCGCTCATGCATTTAGAGATAGAGATTTAAGACCTACATTATATATATAGAAAGCAGAGTAGAATGTTTTGCCAAAACGATGTGCATGGGAATTGCAAATGTTTGCAAAACACTTTCGGAAATATTTTCAATAGACATGGAAATGTTGTCAAATGTACAGGGAATTGTTTTGTTCAAAATAAATTCAAGCAAGTTATTTTCAAGCTGTTGAAATTCTATTTGAGCTGAGAAAAAAAAATGAAACATTTTTTTTACTTTAACCCTTAGTAGCCTGATTTACGAAAGTGATTTATTTTTAATATTACTGTGTTTGCTTGAAAATAAAACAATAATGACATTTGATTTTTTAAAATTTCGTTGGAAAGAATATTATACAACAGTAAAATACGTACAGCCAACCTATAAAAAAAACTAATAGTAATGTGAACATTCGGTTTAAAAGATTGGTATCAAAATTGAATCTCTAGGTTATTAAGGGTTAACGTCTTTAAACAATAAAATTTGGTAGACGGCAAAATGACCATCTCGTAACTTTTAGTGGTTGCCATAGGATGAAACCTGTTGGTTCTTAACAATTTTGACTGATGGATCTATATGACATTATCCAAATATATCTTCTAACTTTAAACGAGCAATTCTTGTATATGTATCAATACAGGGAATTCCTTTGTTCAGAATAAACTGAAGACAATAATTTTCAAACTGATTAAAATAGAAAAATTCCATTTGTGATGAAAAAAAAATGGAACTGATATATTTTTTCACTTCAATGTCTTCAGTCAATCAATTTGGTATACGGTCAAGTGATCATTACGTAACTTTTTGTTGTACTTGTATTGTTTCTCTGGGATGATAACCTGTTGGCGCTCATCAAACTTTTGTCAGATGGCTCTATATGGCATTATCCAAGAATATCTTATAACTTTAAACGAGTACTCCTCATATATGAATCTGTTTATTTCGTTTGTGTTGGAAAAGGCTCAAACGATTTGGATAAAATTTTATATTTAGATAAGTTCTTGCTTCTTAAGTTTATCCATATATGTGTCTTTCCTGAAAAAATTCAATTTTACAAAAACAGCTATAACTAATTATTAGAGTTTTTTTTTTTTCTATCTACTATCATGCTGGAAATGTCATGTAAAGCCATTTCATAATTTTTTCTCGTAGTTGTATTGTTTCCATAGGATGATAACCTACAGGTACATCAAAAATTTTGGAGATGACGCTTTATAACATTATCCGAATATGAATACATTCTGCTTCCATCCAATAGAAAGAATGTAAATGATTGTAATCAGGTGGAATAATATGTTAAACTGAGTGCATTTATGTTTTTTTTTATTTCAATGACCAGTTCATATGTAGCTGAAATTGAAAAAATATTTATAAGCAATCAGTGCATATTTCGTATCTATATATTTCCTACAAAAAGAGATCTGTCGAGTGAAACTTGCTTTCCCAGAAACTCTGTTACATTATGAAACAAAGCCATGAAAAGTAATTTATATTTAGAAAGCATTTTAAATTTTATAAAAAATAAACAACTTGTGACTTTTTATTGAACATTACTAAACATTTCATACATCTTATTATTTTGCCTGAGATTAAGAACATACAGTTCAAAAACTCCACTCATCTCCCCGAAACCGATCAGTAAGGTGTGCAAAATCCATGCTTGATTTTATGCATTATATTAGAGGGCATTATATGCATCATGTTCCGTCTTCACTTACAGAGGTGTAGGGAGGAGTATTTTACGCTTACAGACTGCCATGACCTTCTAGGTTTTGCCGCATCCCTTCCGCTATGCATAATTCAAATCTTTTCCCCTTGTCCAGGGAATGCAAAAGATAGGTTAACAGGAAAGGAGCCACTAGATTATTTAAATATACTGCTCTGGTTTTGTCACGAAACTGGTATTCATTTCCATCATAGTTTACAGCAAGCAACACTAGATGGCAGTTTTGTCGTCTAACCCATTATATAGGATATAATATTAATTGCAGTATAACTTTCAATATTCAGTGCGCCGACATCCTGGCACGGGGGGGTCCCCCACGATGCGGATGTCTTCGATTCGAGTTGTGGTTGTTCTTTTGTTCTATTAGTGATTCTGTATGTAATGTGCTGTATACTTACAACTGGAAGTCTTGTGTGATATTTAGTGGTGCACAGGTTTTTTCTAAATGCTCAATAAAAAAACATTATTCAGTGCGTCATCCTCTATTGATTAAATGGAAAATGCAAGCAATACAACCAATCAAAAACCACAGTAGCATGAAAGAAGTAACTTTAATTTCCTAACGGAAACCAGAGGATGGTCACCCCAAATTATCTCGCATAACCTCTAAAGTGGAGCCGTGGTGTCCAGGTGGTAAGGTTTTAGCATTTGAGGCTTAGGGTTTCAGGTTAGAGACCCAATTCCACCGAAGAAGTTTAGAGGTCTGTTGCATGATAATCCGTCAGATCAAACGTCCTTCCGCTGATGTGATGTGTGGTGTGAGAGGGAGCACCAACTCAGGTGCCATCCTCGCCATCTGACAGAGGTCCAAAATTACGTCCCAAAATAGCTCTAGAGTTGCTTTACAAAGGAACTTTAATATAACTAAACTAAAAACTCTAAGAAAGTATTAAAAAGTACTTTCCACTGATTTGATATGCTTGAAATTGTTGAGCTTGGGTATGAGCTCAATGCTTCGAATGACACTAGCTAACAATATTTGAGGATTTATGTATATGTAGTAAATTAATTTTTTTCTGAATCTACTGGAAATTCTTTAGTGATTGTTTGGTGATTAATTTCTGGCATGTGATTGAAACACAAGTACCTGGAAACCGGAACCGTTATAATGGATGCTTTTTTCTGATTGATTAAAATCAAAGTTTGACACTAATTACAATTCCAACATTTTCATGTACCGAATTTCATTTATTTGAGTTCTTGAGTTTTCTAGTTGTGGTGCTCAGATGTTCGCGACAGTTGTGATCGATAGATTTTCAACTATTCGACTGGCTGGGATTTGATAGGAATCTACATTTTAGATGCTAAATCTGTAAACTAAATTTCATGTATCTAGTTTTTTTAAAATTAGATACATGTTAGTTTTTTTAAAATTAGATTAGAGTACAAGCGAAATTGTAGAAATCATTTTCGCTTATACTCTAATGACAGGACACCCCAACTTCCTTTGAATGAAATTTGGTTAAAATTTAAAAGAAATCAACATGTCTGATACTCGATCTATTTTCTATATTTTGTCCGTTATGTTCAAAGCATATTTAAACTTTTGTGTTCATAGATAATCAGAAAAAATTATTTCCAAAAATGGGTTTTTCAGATTAAAAAATGTCTGAAATCTAAAAATTCATCAAAATTTCGAGTAATATTTTTAATTAATACAACTTCTGTCATTAAAAATGTCTGAAAATACTTTCTTGCTATGTAACTCGGGTATAAGAAAATAAATTAAGAAGAATTTGTGACTGGGAAGCAAAAATGACTTTAGAACTTCGACTTTAACTAGTAATGAGAAGAAGTATGAGAAGTATTTACTCTCGACTTTAACCTTTAAAGTATTTTGCTCTCAAAAGGTTAATTGTTAAAGAAATGGACATTTTTTTTAAAAAATGAATAAATATTTATATGTGATTTGCAGTGATTTAATAGAATTAGCTATTCCTAGAGAAATATAAAGTATTTGAGATTCTTATACAACAAACAGCAACTAGCAGTCATGAATTTTAAGTGTAGCATAATTTACTTTCGATGTAATGCTTTCAATACATTCGTCACGGCTAACATTTACAGAGAAAGGCAAAATGAACTTTCCAACAATACAAACAATTACCTTTTATTTATTACTGATGCCATTCTCGAAAGCATGAGAATGAACTGAGGTATACATTCGTCTATTGCTAATTGATTTTCTATCATACCACCAAAAATAATCCATTTACGTAAATCATCCAATGAATTGTTCGTTGCAGAAAAATCAACAATTCATTTAGCAGAAAAACTAGTCGTTCCTCAAAAAATAAGAACTGGTGACAAAAAACAAATCTGATACGTATTGAAAGAACAGCTCCTATAAAAACTCAAAAAACAACTAGAAATATAAAAAAAATTTAATGACAATTCTTACTAATGGCAGCAATCTTTTTATTCACTTTTTATTAAATAATTACAATTAATATAAATAATTAATCAAAAAATGATAGATTTTCGCAAAAAATGATCTCACATTCTTCACCTTCAAGCAAAAAATATTGAAATCCTCGCATTTTTCCGATTGAGCTACTACCTGTTGATTTCAATTTTCATTACAAACAGCTAAAATTATATTTAGAGTAGTAAAAATAATTCAATTAGATTAATTATTTTTAATAAAAATTAAATTGAATTAATTATTTTTACTAATAATTAAATTGAATTAATGAATTACTATTTCAAAAAACTGAATTAATGTCAAGTGTCATCTACTACAAGTTTTCAAAAATGTATCTGAACTTGATTAAAAGAATGAATAAAAAGTGTTTTATTAACGATTGAAAAATTCAACAAGATATATGAATATATATAGGAAGAGTCTGAACTAATATTAGGAATTGAAAAGAGATCTTAAAATAACTTTTTTGAAATAGTAATAACATTCAGAGAGCACAGCTAAAACACTCGTTCCACGATCAAATCTCTCCTAGATAGAATTTTCCGCTCGTGATAATTACTCTACTTACAGAAGTCTGCATAAAAAGGGGATTCTGGGGAAGGTTATGCAGCATCTTCTTCTTATATAGATAACGTCATAATTATTGTGTTTTTTAAAAAAATTAATTTTTTAGCCAAATTTGTTTTTAAGTTGGCGGTTATTGATTTGGCATCCATTACCATATGTGGCAATCTTTCTCACTTTGAGAGCAATTGCGCAGGGAAACGATATTTCATATTTGTAATAATAATGCTGAAAAAAGAGTGACTTTTTATTTCAAAGATATACTTCCCAAAATAGAGTGTCAAATTGATGTTTGGAAGCTGTTGCTCCTGTCATTGACTAACCCTATGTATCTAGTCGTCTCATTAAATGTAAATTTAATTTGTTATTAAAATGATGAGTCATAGGATGAAACTTTCCTTCCGTTCATTAAAAAAATCCTTATTAAGCATTATCTTGTAAAAGGAATCTTTCTTTCTACTTTCCTATGTATTTTTAATCAAAAATAGAATTTGCTAAACTGCAATTACAATGATTAGATGTGAAATTCTTACAATTAATATTATTATATTATATTATATTATATTATATTATATTATATTATATTAATATTAAATAATTAAACTATTCGCAATGAAATATAAATGAAAGATCGTAACATTATGTAAGAACATTATTATTTTTAAGTCCTTATTTGTCTTAATTATTTTAAGTCATTAATCAATTTGAAACCCGAGGAATCACGAGAATTTTCTCTCTCTCTCTCTCTCTCTCTCTCTCTTTCTCATATTTCAATATTATGTAAATGTTGCTCATGAAATTAAAATATTGGTAATTGGAACTAAAATAAGCTTAAAAATTTGAGATACACAACATATTTAAACTTTTATTTTCAATTTTTTAGATGGCAAACAAAGGTTTGGAGCTCACCAATTTTTGAGACGAAAAAAACTCATGGTTTTTCTAAATATTGACAAATGCGTAATCTGATAGTTCCGTGGTAGTTTCAAACCGATTTAAACTAAGTAATGACTTAAACAAATTAAGAATATTCGTAAGATTTTGAGCATGAGTAACTTTAGTTGTAATCAATTTGTAACTTTAGTTGGCGAAAAATCGCCAAATGTGATAACCTTCTGTATAAGTTTCTAATAATCCTAAAAGAGAAAAATTGATGCGTATTTTCTAATAAATTATTCAATCAAAAAAGGGTTGTGTAAGCCAATGTGTGTATGTGTATCATCTTCATTTCAGCTAGATGTCAGATTTTAGCCCTCGGGGGCACAGGAATCTTACCATCAGAAGCCACTGCACCCCCTTTTCGTGGTAACGCAGTTACGGCATCATCATCAACAAAAACAACTTGAGAATTATATGGAACAGTAAACATTTATATCACTCTTGCATCTCAATTGTAATTCATACCACCTTGCTTTATTAGTTTTTATTGGTATTTTAATAATCTTTTTTATTATTCTACGAATTAACAGATATTTCACGCTTTTTCAAACTAATAATGCTATTCTAAAAATATTTATGACGTCATATCTTCATACGACGCATCTTAATATTTAACACTTCTTACATTTGGCGACATTTATTTCTTCTTAAGAGACCTTTGCACGTTTATTGCGGATATGAATAGCTAGAAACATATTTTATTGGCCTAGTTGGAAATGGCGGATTTGATTATATGCTCGAAACACGTAAAAGGTTTACGATATTTTCTGTCAACATTCGCCAAATTTTATATCTCATACGAAAGATTCTTTCATTGGAAAGATTCGAGAGATCGATTTTTTTTATTTTTCCTATATTCATTCACTGTTTGTAGTAATCCACAAAAAAATTTTACCAATAAGAATTTTGAGTTCCTCACATATTTTGTGTAATAGGCTTATCGTATAAAGTTAGTTATGTCTGCTATGCTTCATAATTTTCTTTAGTGCTTGAGCAAGAAATGTCTCCAAACAATCCAGCGTTGAAACATTTCTTCGGATAACTTGTTTTAAGGTTTCTATTTTTATATATGTCATTCGTTCAAGAGAACGGTAAATGCAACAAGAAGAAAATATAATTTGTTGATTTGTTGTATTATTTTTTCTACAAAGCTGATTCACAAAAATGCTTTTATTATGTTGCTTGGGAATTCTAACAAAGTAAGCATGTTTATACGTTTTAAGTAAGCGTTATAAAAGTAAATATCTTCACATCAAGAATCGTTGATGAATTTACATAGAAAAAATTATAGTATTAGTGTGTTTAATTTAAAAGCCGTAAAGAACCGATTCACAGAATTCGAAATTTATGTTTTTATCAATAGATGGCGCTATAGGATGTAATTGCTTAGTTGTCAAGAGTTCTCTGAAACAGAGATTATCAATTTTCAAGATTCTCCTTCTATAAAAACTTGAAAGAAAATTAGCATATTAAAAGATAGGTCACACGCTTAGTAATTGGTGCAAATTTGTCCTCACATACAAGTATATCAACGTGATTAACGGGTAACGCTAATAATGTACCCCCAATGTAGTGTCCGGTAAGAAGTTATATATCTGTAAGGTCCGCCAATTTTGGTAACCCTTCTCACTTACAAAAGCAACCCTTTTTGTGTAGAAACACAAAAACGAGGAGGGAAAAGGGTTGAGTGAGGAGAAAAATCAACCAGAGAGAGAGAGAGAGATGAGATATGGAAACCTCGTCATCGATGGAAATGCCTAATACCATTTATTAGTATACATTTCCAGTGTGGCGAGATCCAATTACAATGCCAGAGGCATCTCATCCTGATTTCGAGGTACCCCCCGGAGGGTTAATCATGTATAAGAAAGAAAAATAAAGAAGCGTGGTGAAATAGCCCAATTCCCAAAAGAGCAAATACTTTCTTACTCTGTAATCTTATTTTTACACCGTACAATTCTATACTTGAGGAAAATGTAGAACTTTGGATTACCGAGAACTTTTGAATAGTGATTTAACAATGTTCAAAGAAAACATATATTCACCAACAAAATTTAAAATAATGCAAGGTTTAAAAATTATGGAGGATAAAAAATAAGAAATTTAAAGAATATTTATTTTTTATTCTTAAAAAAGAGCATACTGAAAGCGAAATGTAAGTTTACAAAATTGACTGAAATTTTCCTTCTTTTGCTGCTAAGTATGAGAAAATTTCTCCAGGAAATATCTTTTATAATGAAAATATGTTGCTTCAACTATAAATAACTCCAGAAATAAGTATTTTAAAATGGAGTCGACAAAGAATTTGCTGCATAATCTTGCCAACTATTGTGCTCTTTCTTCCTTATAAGCTTCTTTATAAAATCCTGAAAATATAAGCTAGATATCGGATCAAGAATTTGCTAATGATAATAAAGAAAATCCTCTCTCGGAGAAGGAAATTTATGTCCCCTAGAAAGCGGGGGCTATTATCAGTTCCATTTCGGTTGAAAATATGAACTCTCCCTCAAAGATAAAAGGTTGTTGACTATGTAATGATGTGGGTCACGATAAGTTTGGAAGAAGATATATTATATATAAATCTTTTATTAAAAATACAGGAAATTGTGCGAGTAATCATTTTTAAAGCTTGTAATTTATTCGGGAGAGCTTTTTTATGTCACTATAAATCAGCTGGTTGAAAATTTAGTTATATTATTTTCACCGGAAGAAGAAAATATATTTTAATCCTAAGAATAAATTTTAGTTGGGAATATACAGTATTATTCAAAATTATTGCACCGATTACAAAGAACTAGAAAGAAAATACAGAATGCGCCAAAATATACATTACTGAAATGAAAAGATTAAACAAACTTTTAATGAAATCTGCTATTCATATTTCAATGTATCATGTCAGAACATGAACGCCCAAGCACCACGTGCTCGTGCAAATTAAATTATACTTTTATTGCTTTTAATTCTTTCATTGAATGAATCCTTTTAGTAATGCAAACGATCCAAAAAAATTTGTCTCGCATTTATTGTTTAAAAAAATATTACATTTAATGTTTATTTCATTTTATATAATCACATGCTCAAAATGACATTTTTATAGGTTTTGTTGGCTGTAGTCATCAACTTATTTTTTTAATTAGGGATTTTGTAAATGCAATGGAAACGCGTAATTAAAAGCCGATTTTTTGAGATGCATGTGCAAATAATAAAACTTTTATTTTTCACCTACGGATATTTTTATTTTTCACCTACGGATATTTTTATTTTATAAATTCGGATATTTTTCTTTTTCGAATACGGATATTTTTATTTTTGTTGGCACCAAAAACCTCATCCCAAAAACAACATTATGTCCTGGCATGATAATAAAATTAAATAATACTAAAATTAAAAGATGAATAAAATTTAATAAAACTGAAATAAAAATATGTATAGAATTACATTATTATCATCTGTAAGATTATTTTTCCTCAAAGAAAATTTACATACATACATACATACATATAGGTGGTTATCAAAATAATGTAAACATCTTAGATTTATGAAGAATCCTTTCTTAGTATTGTGTTGTACCACCTTTGGCATTAACAAAGCCTGAATTCGCCTTGGAATAGAATCATACAAGTATTCAATAATGTTTAGAGGGATATTGTTCCATTATTCTTGGAGATATTGTGAACGTTCTGGGAGAGATGCCGGTGGAGGATATCGATTCCGTATTGAACACTCTAAAATAGACCATAAAGATTCAATTATATTGAGGTCAGGTGATGATGATTCAGAATTACGATTGGTCCAGCAGAAACCTACGACAAGGATGTCCATATTTTGACAGATCCACATCTATGCTTGACATTTGGAAGGAGATAATCTTGATGATATGCTTTTGAAGATATCCTCCAAACCTACGCCCGTCCTGCTGTAGGGAAAAAAGTGAAATATATTTTGTCAAGAAAATTACTTTCTGCCATTTATCAATCACCATGGTTTTGTGAGTGTGACACCACTTAAGACGAAGTTTACTATTAATATCTGTGAAACTGGTTTAAAAGGATTATTGCTCTGCCATAAATGCTCTGTTTTTGAAGGTGACTTCTTACTGCAATCACTGACAGTATTCTCTCACTTAATGCAGGCACAGTTTTTGGTATATCTTCAAATTGAAGGACACTCTACTTTAAAATTTCCCAAAGTAGATATCTACTTTCATTCAAACAGTACACTACCAGAAAGAGAAATTTAGTAACTATGAACAGAACAACTGAGTTACTGATGTGCAGTCTTATTAAACTTCTGTTGAAATTATTCTGTCACCTATTTCAAAATCAGCATTAACATTACAGACTTGTAACAAAATTCATATTTCATATAACTAAACATAACACATATCTATAATTCATATGTTACAAAGTAATGTAATCGTCATAAAAATTGAACTCGATATTTTGACATATCTCCAATTTTCAAGCCTTTACAATTTAAAAAATTATTTTTAGCATTATATCTGTTCATCTGTGAGCATATTAATTCAAAAATGTTGTATCAAAATTTGTATTAAATTCATTCAGGAAAGTATATCTGTCTGTTCCATCACAAATGAACTAAAGACTTCAATACCTAAACAGCTAATTGGATAAAATTTCGTGTAAATATTTAACAGTAAAAATAGCAATTTTTTTTTACATTTTTTCTAAATATTAAGTGTCTATCGTTGTGTACTTTCACATAAAAATTCAATAACTCATAAATTCAAGTCTTATATAATACCTTTTTTTTAAGATAGCCTTTTTGACGGGCTGAGATTTACCTTGTAGTAAGGTTTCAAATCGTGATCTGTAGAGTTTCAGGCTCTAGGCCCTTATTCTACCAAAGAACTGTTGTGTAAGGAGATTTGTTGCGTTTTAAATACATCTGTACCAAACGTCCTCCCCCTGGTGTGATGTGGCGAGAGGGGGATCAGACTGAGGTGTCGTCCTCGTCGTCTATTTGTAGTTCAAAATTACGAAGTCCATCCCAAAATAGCCGAAGAATTGCTTTACAACGAGACGTTAATGTAACTAAACTAAACTGCATTTGTGAGTTACTGCATTTATATGTGTGAATTTTCATTGATTTAAACGCTCATGAATGCGATCTTAAATAATAAAATTAAGTATTCAATAAAGTAACTACAACTGCAGCTCCTTATCAAATTTTGATAACAATCGATCGAAAAAAGGTATTCAATTTTCGAACGCTATATTCATCAAAAATATTAGTTTATACTAAAGATATTTATTTCATAAATAATGATCTCCAATGCCGCACATGGAATTCGAGGTATATACCAGCATCTACAATTTTATGCAAGGGGAATGGACTAAAACTTTTATTGGATAATATGCGAGAAAGTTTCGGGGTTACTACTCCCTATGGTTCAGTTATGAAAATCACTCAGCAAAGTCATGTCAACCACTTATGATAGATTTCTCAGAAAATGAATAAATTTACATAAGTATGAGAACATTCAATCTACATTCTATATACTCCCTTAGTTAATGATCTTAATTGCTCTGACCATGTAATTTTCATTAAACTGTCGGAATAATTTAAATTTTCATTATACTAATTTCTTAAATATTCAACTAAAAATGTTTCCACCCTGGGGCAATCAAATGAGAATATGGAAGTTAACTCGAATGTTCCCTTCTAATCAAGTCGCGACAACAATTAAGATTATTAAAATTAATCATATGCAAGTTATAACTCCAGGGAATGTCTATGCCTGATAAGAGCTGCTAATTTTAAATGAATAATAGTAACAGAATAAGTAAAATTATAAGGGAACAAAGGTATGAGGGTAAGCAAATTTCCTAGTAATCAATTCAGAAATATTGTAAAAGAGTAAAAATCCTTAAATATTTTCTACTTAGGATCAAAATGCGTGAATAATTTTGAGCAGTTAATAAATTTTAATATCAAATTATTAAATTGTTTTATTGAATAATTTAATCTTAAATTTAGATTAATAATCTTTCAATAGGAAAGATAATTTATGTGAATTTTTATAAGAAAATTCTATCAAAGATTAGAATTTGAGAAAACAGCATCAAAAGATGTGGAATGATATTAAAACATATGTAAATACAAATAGAAAAGTCAATGCAACTTCGACAAAAGTCGAATGAGAAACAAAATTCTATCGAATTTTCAACTTAAATGCCTATTCTAAATTGCTTTATAAAGTTATTCAAGTTATTATTTGGCATTCTTCACAATTCTACGAAGCTTTCATGTACGAAATGTTTTAAATAAAACTCTTAAATAAAATAAACTTAAATAAAATAAATGTTTTAAATAAAATGTTTTAAAAAAAATAAACTGAGAACATTCAGGGGGTTGGGCAAGATACACAATTTTTGATACTAAGATGAAAGTGAGGATAACACCAGTATAAAGAAACATATGAGAAAATTTTGAGCTAATCATTTCCACTAGTTTATTTTCAATAGAGAATAAAAATCGTTTTTATGGAATAATATATTGAAATTATTTGACTGAAAAAAAGCAGAATTTTGCTTAATTGTTAGTTATATTTGTATTATTTTGAAAAAGTTGATTGCGATAAAAAAAAAATTCTACAATATTGAAAACTCTATATTGCAATAATATCATAGTGCTTCTTCTGAGCTAAGCATTAGCGAAATGAAATTTAAGCATAGAAGAAAGTAAGAAGAAATAATTTTTTTTTTAAATTTGGAAATGCGATCTGGGTAGAGGATGAGGAATCTGAGGATGCACTTTTTTACTTCAGACGAATATATTATTAAGTCACGAAAAGCTCATAATATTTAATGCAAATATCATTCCCAATTTTTCAAATGACAAGAAACCCTTTTCTTTGTTTTTTGAGGTGTAGCAAACATATTTGACAGGATGTTTTAACCAGTCTTTGTTTTTTCAGTTATTTTCATAACTTCTTTATATTGCTTCGAAGGATGTTTTAATTTGTCTCAATAAAGTTAGCGTAATAATTCTATTATAGGAACGCATTATTTTCCTGGTTATACAGGACGCCGTTTTGAATTTGAAATGACGTCTAACATCGAATAATGTATGTTCCCAGATAATAATGTAAAGAATTTACCTTGTTCGTTCGCTTACCGACTTACCGAGGTGTGTGTGTGTGTGTGTGTGTGTGTGTGTGTGTGTGTGTGTGTGTG
>JAOUZG010031473.1:1081296-1109733 GCA_026289955.1 Argiope argentata | reverse complement strand
GTGTGTGTGTGTGTGTGTGTGTGTGTGTGTGTGTGTGTGTGTGTGTGTGAATTTTACTTAATTTCCTAATTTTTATCTTAAATTGACTCGTGTTACTTCATTCTAAGATGTTCTCATTTCTTCTGATCTTAATTTTACTTTTTTTATTCAATTATTTCTAATACAGTTCTCTCTTCTCTTTACTGACACTTAATTTTCCTTCACTCTAAGCGAAGGAATACCCATTCCTTTCAAGCATTCTTAAGATTCCCTTTCTTTAAACAATAAAAAATTCTAATTAAAAATATCATAGTAAAATCACTGAAGGGAAAAATTTATCTTTTTTGCTCTTATATCGCAATGTTGACTGACATGTTTCTTATCACTTCATCGCTCTACAGAGAATACATTCCATGTAAAATTTTATATAGTTGCTTGGCTGCCTAGAAGAAACTTTTGAAATTTTAAAATTTTTATTTATTTCTTCTGTCTGGTATAATGAATACAAATAAAGATCGGGAAAAAATGCTCAGTCTACATCGCTATATGAGTGCAAAAAAAAGACCAAAATTTTGCCATTAGTGATCTTTACAATGTGATTTTGATAAATATTTCTTTAACACAAATATATTTAGGATAGGGAAATCTAGGTATCTTCAAAGAAATATGCAAAACATTAAGGATTTTTATCGTTTCATTCTGAGCGTAAGAAAATGCTAACGCATGAAGTTTTGTGCATTGCGACTAGCATTAATTAAATTTCAAAAAGTGGAATTGGATCAGGAAATAAGAGAAAATTTTTGATTGAAGTTAATATTAGCTAAATTAAAATAAAAAATTAGGAAATTAATTGCGATTTCATTTCTATTAATATCTATCATTATATAGATAGAGAGAGGGGGAGAGAAAGATTTATGTTTTCTGTAGGTATATAGCTTATGTTATGTTTTAAATGTTCTATATAACGAATGTAAGAAATTTTGAATCATTAACTGATATGTATGCAAACCAAGTAATTAATAAATTACAATTTCGAAAAAAGAGGATTCATTTCTACCATTACATGGAAATTACATCTTTTATTTCAAATATTTACTAGTTCTTAGATTTTGACAGCATCCTTTAGCTCAAATTGCCAGAAATAATTGACTTAAACCAAAGCAACCGGTAAAAATGAAATTTTTAGTTGAAAAAGATTAAATATAACAATTCTTTTTTTATTTGCTTCACGCATAAAGTATTTGACTTAATGCAAGAAAATTCCAAAAGTAACTCTTCTTGAATAGCTTGTGATGTTTTCCGAAAGCGAAAAATACGATTTTTGATTCTCAAGAAATTTCATCGAATCCCATTTATTCTTAAATTCCATAACCATTCCTTGCTATATTTTTCAAAAATGAAGACGAAGAAAAATGCAGAACATTCTCAGACTCTTTTCTTGTTATTAAGTTTGCGTTATTTATGGAACGAATTCGATACGGAAAGTGAAAGGACGATTTTAACATTTCACGAAATGCACTGGTGAAGCCAGTGGCAATATTTGATTTTTGAAAATCAATTTATTACTTCGCAAATAAAATAGATATGCTGCGCTTTAGCAGACATGCATTTCCGAGAAATATTTCCGGAATAAGAGGAACGCGAAATCGCATCAGATAATTCAATGAAATTTCGAAATATTTTTCCAATCTTATTTAGTTTTCATTCAACATTGCTTTTTTTTACTTAATATTAAGTGCTTCTATTTTAAAATTCTGTGGAATAACTTATTTTCTGGGCATCAAAGTACTATCATTATTTTTATGAATGACTTCAATAGAAGGTTTAATTTGACTGTTTCCTGTTCTATTTGGTTTTATGTAAGAATTTTTTAGACTAAGAATTTATAATCAAAAGTTAGACATTGACTTTTTAAAAAATATATTGTGCGTTAAAAAATATATGCCATCGAAATATATTTTTGGAAAAAAATTTACTTTGAGATTTTATTAATGTTTCGATTTTTTTTTCAAATTTTGCTTATCCCCACGGGGAACCACCTCAAAATGAGAATGAGATGCTTCGGCTTGGTCGTTGAATTTCGCTACCTTAGAGGGTAAACTAGTAGATGGGAGTAGGCTTCTCCCATCGATGACGGGATGTACTTACTAAGGGAAGGGTCTTACCGTGGCTGGTGATGCTCACTAGAATTCAACCGCAGTTCCCGTAAATGTTGCTGTTGAGGTGGTCCAGTTATTCAACCCTCGTGATTTAAATCCGTGTGCCTTCAGGCGGGTCGGAAAGTCTGGTACGACTTTTCAAATTTTGCTTATCACCACATCATGGCATGGTAGTTGGATCTCCCCACCCTGGAGGGCACTCTAATAGGTGACGGTAGATTTCTCCCATCAATGACGAGATGTACTTCCTATGGGTTGGATTGTACCGTGGTCGGTGATGGCCCTTAGTACTCAACCACAGTTCCCGCCAGTGTTGCTGTTGCGTCGGTCTGGTCATTCAGGCTTATGGCTTAGATCCGTGTGTTTTTTGTGGCTGGTCGGAGAGTTTGGCGTGACTTTTCAAACTTTGCTTACTATTTCTCAACCAAATCTTGGCAAGACACGATATTTTTAAAGTTCATTATTATTTGTAGCTTTCTGTTATAGATGACAGATATCAGTGTAGAAAGATAATAGTTGTAAGATCACTTAGTTAAGGATATGAACCTTGGCAAGCAACGCAAGTAAATGGAGAATAAATTTGAAAAGCCAATCAATTAAAGATTTATTAATGCATGCCATTGATATCTTTTTGATTACAGAAATAATTTCTGCACAAACTTCCAATTTCACTTTTCATTAAATCTAAAAAACGAATATTTACCCACAATGTACTTGATGACAAGTGGATGAGACAATATAAATTTTCTTTAGGGAATTGTTCTAATATGCAATGATCTAGATGGCCTAAAGGAGTTGATTATCTCTAATTGATCTTTTTATAGCCTACAAGGTATTGTTATAACTTAGTATTTTATAGGGTTTCATTGAGAACTTCCACTAACGATATTGTCAATTGCGGTGAGAACCTACTGTCAAATGTATAAGTCAAGTTGGATTTTACTGAGGGTGTTGCTCTACTACGTCGTAATCTGGAAGACTTGTTAGAAGTTGATTGAATGTCTAATTATCTTTTTGACTATCTACAGAGTACTTCTGTATCCAGATATTCGATTGTGTTTTATTGCAATCTGCACTGACGATACTGTCAATGAAATTTTGGACTTGCTATTTCTTGGATAAATCACAACGAATTTCCTCATGTTATAGTTCAAATTCGAGATGTCCTTAAAGAAGTTGATTGATTTTCTCTAATGGATCATTTTTAATTACCTATAGGGTACATCTGTACCCTAGTATTCGCTGGGATTTTGTGGCAAACCGCAATGACAATTTAGTCAATTGCGCTGATAATTTGCTGGCTAATGAATTTGTCAAAGCAGATTTTCCTCAGAAGTGTTTTTTAATTTGTAATGATCTGGGAGCTTTAAAGGAGTTGATTGATTGGCTCTAATTGGTTCTTTTTTAATGCCTACAGAATATTGCTGTACCCTAATATTTGTTGGACTATCGTCTATGAATATATTTAACTGCATTGAGGATAGTATCAATCAATTTAAGCCTCGACGTCTGGATATATAGACAAGAAGACATAATTTTTAGGATGATTATGATTTTAGAAAATCTTTGTAATTCTAATTTTTTATATGGACTTAATCGACAAGTTAATTGCTGATGCTAATCTATATAAATCAATTTGTGTACTAGCCAGGAGCAATGTCATTGAAATATTTTGTAATTTTTTTAAATTGTTTAAAAGTATAATGGACGTTAAGATTGAAATTCCTTATTTTCTTAAATACTTTTTCTGAAATTTTCATGGTAATTTTACAACATCCATAAAATTAAAGCTGTTAAAAACTTTCCATCAAAATTTATTGATACATTTTTGATTAATCAAGATCTTATATAATAAAAATTCTAAAATTTATAAATGATATACTCGTTCAAAATTATATCATTTTATGTTTATACAGTACAAATGAAATGGTTCAGGTTTGTAACAAAAAATATTAAGGAGTAATTTAAAACCCGAGCACTTCGAAGAAAGACATGCAAGATTATCCTACCCGGCTGTAAGTACACGGAATAAACCGTAAAACTTAATGACTCGATCGCTCAACAGCAACACGGGCGGGAACTGTGGTTGAACCCTAAAGGTCAGCGTTGACCACGATACAACCTTTCCAGTAGGAAGTACTTCCTGTCAACGATGGGAGGAGCCTAATCTCCATCTATTCGTGCACCCTCAAGGGTGGTAAGATCCAATCACCAAGCCAGTAGCATCTCATCCTTATTTCGAGGTCCCCCCAAGCGGGGGAGGATAGCACTTAGAAGAAAATGAAACCGTATCATACTGCTGCTGTCTAAATATAAATAATTGGAAGTGTGCAGAAAAGACTTTTATCCAACAAACACATAAAGATATCAAAATAATTTTTGCAAACGATTAATCGCGATCAAACAATTCCCAAAAGATATTTTTTTAAATCACAGTTTTAATTAATTTTTCACATTTTTATAGTCTATTATACCCTTAATTTAATTTCATAATATGGTATTTAATTCGTTAATTGACAATAAATTTTCCTTTTCAACAAAAATCATTTAAATTTCTATGACTAGTATTACAGAATTGTCAGACATACATTGAAGAGTTAAAGTGCATATAAATTGAATAGATAGCAGTATACATTTTTTCTATGTTCCATTTTAGTATTTAAGTACAGAAAATTAGAAGGAGTCCTTCAATGCTCCGTTTTGCCCATTATTTTCTCGAAGCGATTCTGATTGTTAACGGTTACGTTAAGATTTTACTTTTCTATTTTTCCTTACTCGAATCCCTAGATGGGTTGTAAATAACGTTCAGATTTTATTAATGTTTGACATAAAGTTTCAGAAATATTAATAGAAAAATTTAAATCATTTGTGAACATGAAATATCTTATAAACTATCAAATATGACTTAAAAGATTGGAAAGCAATAGACGGGAGTAAAAATGGGGAGAGGGGGAATACTCATCTTAAAAAAAGAAAAAGAAAACCTAACTTCAAAATTAAAGACCACGATAAAGAAACACTTACTCATAATACAGGAGAATTATATTGGTTCTTCAAATGCATCAATCATATGTATTGATCTACATACAATTGACGGAGATCAATACATATACAAAATGTTGACAAGAAACTATGCATAATTAAACAACAGTAAAACGACTGTAAACGAAAGAAAAACTTCACATCCGGCAGTTCCAAACTCCCATCCGTCTTGTTATTTAAAACTTGTTCTATCGGCGATGAAATATATTGATTACAAGAATATTACAAAACTGTTGCTGATGCTACATTGACCTTCTCAAAAACACGGATTAAACGGCTAACTGTGCAGATTTTTAAATCATTATTTAAATTTAACATTTTCTAACAACTGCAAATATTTTTAAAATAACTTGGTTTTTATTTAAATGCCACACTAAAATAGAATAATGTTCAATGATAAATAGTCCATCGCATAATAACACCCGAAAATAAATAGAAATCAGATTAGTTTTTAAACATGTATTATAATTCATAAATAAGTAATTAACAAAGAAAAATTTTATTTTAGTTAAGTTTTATTGAATAATTACCATTAATTTAAATATTTTATTAAAAAATTATGTCTAGCCAAAACAAAATTAAGTCCGCAACTGGTGGAAATAAATTAAAATACATTGCGCATGTTTGAATTTTCAACACCAATCGGGGCAACGCAAATGCGTGAGTTTTCTACGCCAGTTGGGTAACGCAATACAGATAAGAAATTTTTAATTTCTTTAATTTTGTTTTATTTTAATTCAAAAGTACTTCAAAATGAATTGGAAAATCGGTGAATTTAAAAGTTTTGTTTTAAATGCCTCAAAAACTAAGAAAATACACAGAATTGTTTGAAATAATCGTTCATAAATATGTTAAGCCCAACCTCATTGCCATCGAAAAAATTGAAATCTTACTCATTTAGTGGTGGGAAAATGAAAATTTTTGGTTGGAAAGTTTGTTTTTAGTTAATTAATAAAAAATTAACCAAATTAATGAAGTAATATTTTTAAAATGTAGGGTCGTCCACTCAAGTTTAAAAAATGTATTTGAAATTAAATGCATGAATAAAAGATATTTTATTAACAATTGAAAATTTGAACAAGATATGGAACGAGAGTGTGAACTAATAGTAAGAATTGAATTATCTAAATCCTGAGAGCTATTACAGATGAGCTAAAAGTAAGACCATAAGTCAAAACAAATAAAAGTAGACATTGCGATTTCGCATAACGACTTCAAAAAAGCGATGATTGATTATTTATAAAAGCCTCTTCTAAAACTATTTCTGAAATAAAAATTTTCGAGATTTTTAATATGTTTTCATCGATAAAATGTACCTTAAAATTTAAATTTCCTCTTAAGAAAGAGTTTCAAGATCCTTACAAGCCATAAAAATATCGTGTATATGTCTACCAATTTTGTAAATGAAACGTCTGCATTTGATATTGAAGTCTGAAGAGAAGATGTCAGCTCAACAATTGACCTTGTCTTCTGACAATGGCTCAGGTTTATGCATGTATTGCAAAAAAGCCTACAAATAGCTTAAAGTAAATTATTAATCTTGATTTGACAAAAAAAACTCTGTCAGGGAACTGAGCATGATTTAAAACTTAAATGATCTGTCTATAAATTTCCATATCAATTATTTCAAACTGTACAGTTTTGTAAGGAACTTTCTATTAATAGTTTAATTTATATAGTGTTCATAATATACACTGTTATTGTTTTTATTGTTATCGTTAAATTCTGTGAGCATTTTTGTCATTTTAAAAAATTGAAATGGATTCTTATAGATTCATTTTGCAAAAAAAAAATAATAATATTCACATTTAAACACTTTTGTTTTATGCTTTTAGAGACAAAATTTTAGAATCAATTGTGATCAATCAATCAATAACTTACTGATGTACTAAAACTTTAAATCTTTGTTTTTTTGGGATATTACACAGGCTGATTTTGTTAAAAATAAGATTTAAATATCTCATAATATTCTAAACATAGAATTAAAGATTAAAAAATAAAAAGTAGAAAATTAGGAATTAAGTATTAAAACGTTAAAAGTAGAAAATTTAAAATTTGAGGATTAAAAAGTAAAAAGTAGAAAATTTAAAAATTGAGGATTAAAAAGTAAAAAGTGGAAAATTTAAAAATTGAGGATTAAAAAGAAGGAAATTAAAAATTGGGGTTTTAATAAAGATCAGGATTTTAAAAAGTTTATTTTAAATATATTTCTAAAATTATATTTTTAAAAACCAATGATTTAACTTATTTTGAAGAAACATTATATAAAAAGTGCTTAGAATAATTAATAGGCAAACAGATTTTATTTTAACACTAAGTAATTGCATTGCTAAGTATTATAAGTAATTTTTATTTATGTTTACCAACTGAGAAAAATTCGACTTGGCATAGTAAATTCTAATGTCTAAATAAATTTCTAAAATTTCCATTAAGTCTTTATACTTCTAAATTCTTTGTTTGCATAAATACTCAATGTTATTAATGAAATTTTTTAACATCAAGATGTCGAAGAAAAGTTGGTTTTAACTATTACTTCACAAAGTAACAGTACAAATAATATGATTACGTAGATTGGAATAAGCATTAATTGTGTGGAAAGACTTACTTAACAAACTTAATCAAGTTTTCTCTCAAAGAAAGCATTTTGTCGTTTTGAATAATTACATTAAGTGCATGAAACTTGATGTCATCCATTAAAATGTTGTGCTTTGATACTTCATTGTTTTGTTACTTTGTGATGTAGCAGAAAATGGCTGCTGTAATTTCGCCCGTAATTAAAGTTAGGGGTTCTTATATTAATTAATGCATTAAACTATTTTACAGCAGCCGTCTATGACTTTTATTCACCTAAAAAGTTGAATTCATAAAATTGTTCTAATATCTATAGAATAAATGTATTGGGAGTGTTATTCTCAAATTTATATAAATTCATATAATTTAAATATAAAAGTAAATAGTGTTTTTATTATTAATTCCTATTACTTCATTCAGATATTAATATTACAGTAAAATCTTGTTGAATACTTCTTCAGTAATAATTCAGTAATGATTTATTAAAAGTGAAAAGCAATTTTGTACATTTTAATATTAAATTTATATGAAAATGCATTTTGTGAATAGTTTAAATTTAAAAAGTCTGAATAGTTTATTCTGATTTAACTATTAGTGTATTTAAAAAGAGAAAAAGGATGCAGAATTCAAGTGTAGGTATTTTATTAAGGGTTAATTGATACATGATTTCATTATTACTTTCTCGTAAACGGAGCATACAGAGAGAAAGTATAGTAATAGCAATAGTTATGGAAATATCTCTTTGTCTGTTTGAACACACGAACTTAAAATAGCTTAGAAGTAGTAGAAGGTCTTCACATCAAATTAGTAAATTTGCATCAAATATTTAACAAAATCAAAAGAAAATCAGTCCATTTATCTTGTAGATTGTAAGTGAATACAACAACTGTTGTCGTTACTTATGACACTTGCCATGGACAAGCCCCTCGCTGATATAGCAGCAGATTTAAGCCGAAAGGAGCGCCTCTTGTTTTTGAGGTAGCGCTAACTAGGGCCAAGAGTACGACTTAGCTACACACTCATCACATTCGCTTGCACAACCCCTTTCTACAGGAGGGTACAGTCACATATCTCACAGATAGCACACAGCAGAACAACTATGTCCAAACCGGGACTCGAACCCAGGACTCAACAACTACAATGCGTAAAGCATTAGATGGGCAAAATTTGCTACACAGAACCAAAACCATCAAAATGTAATTCGTTTGTTGGACTATACTTATCCATGCACTAAACACTATAACTCAGAAAATCAAAGGTTTCCATAAATGAAATTTTTTTTCCTAGTTTTAACATACAGAGGACATATTTTATCACATTCTGAGTTAAATTCTTCAAAATATTAACTATTTTCACATGCATCAAAAACAATAACTAAAAAATTGCATTGTATAAATAAAATCCTGAAAACTGTATAGTTAATTGTAATAATGTGTAAATTTTTTATTTCCGTGGAACAAAAAAAAGTATCTAACATACATGTTCTGCTTTCTTTACTATTGGACTACTTTACTAATAGCAGGCAATGACTTGGACTCTACTAAAATCAGGTTAAGTTGGTGCGTCTAGAGCCAATGCAGAATAGGAAAGGTCGCTGAGATCTAATTTATCCTTCAAATGCTCGTTCAGTCTGATAAAAATCATTTAAATGTCGAATCCATCTTAATGTTTTCTTCTTAAATTGAACATTCATTTACATCCAAGTCATGAGAAATCCTCATAAAAAATTAACCAAAAAGAAGAACTTATTATTTTAATGAAGCAAATATAATTCCAAATATATAACCTTTTAGCTCATTTAAAGAAAAAAATATGAATACAATCTTTTAAAACTATAGGAAAATAAAGTAGGTTTGTTCAATTCAATTCAATTCAATTTTACAATGCATCGTATAGCCATTTGGCTACAGTGTTTTGTTGTTGTTGTTACTAATGAAACTTGCCATGAGCGGGCTTTCTGGCACAGAGGCAGCGCTTCTTCCTCGTGTTCTGGAAGTCCCGGGTTCGATTCCCGGTTTGGGCATGGTTGTTCTTCTGGGTGCTATCTGTGAGATGTGTGACTGTACCCTCCTGTAAAAAGAGGTTGTACAAGCAAATGTGGTGAGCGTGTAGCTGTCTACTCTTGGTCCTAGTTGGTGCTACCTCAAAAACAAGAGACGCTCCTTTGGGTTAAAATCTGCTGCTGTACCAGCGGGGGGCTTGCCCATGGCATGTGCCATAAGTAACAACAACAACAGTTGCCATGAACAAGCACACTGACGGTCGTCAACGATTTTAAGGCTAATGGGCATCTCTTGTTTTTGAAGTAGAGTAAACTAGAGTCAAGAGTACGACAGTTACACACTCAACATATTCGCTTGACCCTTTTTACAAAGATAACATTCACACACTTCATAGATATTACACAGAAGAACAACCCTGTCCTAACCGAGTCTCGAACCCGGGACTTCCAGATCACGAGGAAGACGACTACCTCTGTGAAAGGACGCCGGCGCCGCAGTATTTTGATTTACTTTTATGAACTTAACATGATTGTTTCAAAGGACAATTAGCGCTTGGAAATCCTTCTTTAAATCGTTCTTAATAAATATTGGCAGAAAAGGGCAAATACTCTAATAACGATAATAGAATTAAATTTAAATTTAAATCTTGGAAAAATATCCAGATTGCTGTTGTATGAATAATTCTATATCTAAAAATAGGATCATTGTTTTTGTATTATAAAAATTATATTGATAGAAAAAATATTATATTTTATTAGAAAATTATTGTGATGTAATTTATGACATTGGAATATTAATTCATAATATAGCCTTTTGTCCCATTTTAAGTTTTTTTTTAAAGTTGGCCAAAAATAAGTAAAACTGTTGTGAAAATTTTCCTAAATTATATGCAATTATTGAAAACACAAATTTTTTGTTAAAAAATAATAATTCCTGCATTGTATGCATAAAAAATTCGATTTCTAGTCTAGTATAGGAATCAAGTTTGTGATGCGAGACACTTAAAAGCATCCATGAAACTAACTCAATTGTAACAATTTGAGACATTTGAGACAAGTGAAAATAATAATACATTGTAGTAGGGATGGGAATTTTCTGCTTCACTAGTAGACTTTACTTGAAACAATGACTACTGCCAAAACATGTCAGGGAAGATTTTTCACTATTTAAGGGGAAATATTTCTTGGGGAAAAGAAGGGGGAAAAGCATCTCCCACCTTGAGAGCTTGGGAAAATGGAATTTCTGTTACTCAATTTCTTTTCATTTCTTGGTAAAAAGCTGCTTTTAAAGAGTTATTGTATTTCTTTCTTGTTGCACACTCAAGTGCTCAGTAGAAAAAAAGAAAATTTCAAATATGCTGGACAAGGAATTTTGTCTTAAATGGATTACGAGTATAAAAGTGCTCAACTATAAGAATTCTTTGTAGTAAATAAAAAGTGTGTAATTTCTGTTTCGTTTTATGACAGAAGATTTACGTCGTAATCTTTGAAGTAAATGGTCTTGGAATGACAAAAAATAAACTACCATAAATTTCGGAAACCAATCATAGATTAAAAGATATCGATATCTGACTTCTTTGTAAAGATATAATAAATCCCACAGAAAGAAACCAATAAATATTTAAAAACTTTTTATAGATTTTTTGCTAAAATTGGATGCTTACCATTTCATTTGTTGTTGTTGTTACTTATGGCACTTGCCATGGACAAACCCCTGCTGATACAGCAGTATATTTAAGCCGAAATGAGCGTCTCTGGTTTTTTTTTAAATTAGTACCAAGGGTAAGACTTTGCTACACACTCACCACATTTGCTTGCACATCCGCTTTTTACAGGGGGGCACAGTCACACATCTCACAGATAGCACACAGAAGAACAACCATGTCCGAACCGGGAATCCCAGAACACGAAGAAGACGTGCTACCTCTGTGCCTGAAAGCCGGCATTTGATATAATAGCCATATATCATACACTTTTTTTTCTTATAAAAGAAAGCGAAAATTATTTTTTGACTTATTTGACTTATACCGCCTGGATCAAAATAACAAAATTTATAATCACAAATTTAAATATGTGAAGAAATGGGCTTATATAACTCAAAACCCCTCCGCATTAGATCATTAATTACATAAGAATCGAAAATATTCTTCCGACTTTTTACGCTTCGTTGTCGATTCATCCAAGCGTTGCAACCTTAATTCGGCTATCTGTTTCCTTGAACTGCAGACTAGATTTTCACAGTTTGTAGTATGACATACTAAGCAGACGAATTTACTGGAAATTTTTTCCCATTTCAAGAACCAAGTTTTTATTCGCCGGCTCTCTGGCACAGAGGTAGCGCGTCTTCTTCGTGTTCTGGGAGTCCCGGTCATGAGATAGGACATGGCTGTTCTTCTGTGTTCTATCTGTGAGGTAAGTGAATGTGCTCCCCCCTTGTAAAAAGGGGATCATGTAAGCGAATGTGGCGCATGAAGTAGCCAAGTCGTACACTTGGCCCGAATTGGCGCTGCTTCAAAAACAAGAGACGCTCAATCGGCTTAAATCGCTGACAGATCCTGTCATTGGGCTTAAAAATTGCCAAAAGTAACAACAACAACAAGTTTAGATTTATTGAATTACCTAAATAAGATTTGATGCCTAATTTGGTTGACAAATCAAAAAATTGACCCCAAATCTCATATTCACCTTGAGAATCACAAAAATATCATCCTCTTAAGGGAATGAACTGTACCAGAATTCATCAACTGCATGTTTATAATTAAATTATTTCTCCCTACAATTTCTCAAAGGTTAAATAACAAGTATTTCATCGGTGATTTTCACTTAACAAAATTTCTCACTGGCCACAGTAATTTCAATTACTATCTCAAGAAATTTGAATTATCGGGCACTGATCTGTGCTTTTGCAGCGTGGATGGAGTTCAGAATATCAAAAACTTGCTTTTTGACTTATCCAAACTTACTGAAGAATGAAGGGATTTTATTATGGATCTCAATGCCGGTAATTTTAAGTTTACACCTCCATTTCATGTTTTGGATCGACCACAAAGTGGCTTTTTTCCTCATTCTGTAAATTCCTTGCCTTTGCTGCTTCAGTCTTTATTTAGTCTTATTTTGTTCTTAAGCTTTGCATTTTCCTGTTTTTATGCTATGTTTTCATTTTTATCTGTTTTTACTTATGTATGTAGTGGTTTTTACTAACTTCTGTAAGCCTGGTGCTGTACTTTATGATGCACATGGATTGCCTTCTTACTAATATAAATAAAATCAAAATTCAAAAATTCCAACATATGCGAGAACGTACAGAAGGATGCATTTTGTAGATACTATATTCTAAAACCAACAGAATATTAAATATTTAAAAAATTTTATTGCTTCCGACGAATGGAATACAGTACCAAAGGAAACGGCTGTTTAAGGAAACGAAAAGTATGCACCTTTAAAAAATTCCTTTTAGCATTATAAAACGAGTCATTACACCTATCTCATACATGTATATTTATAATGTAATATATCCATTTTAACCATTATCCATTTGTAATAATACCATTTAACATTATAATGTAATATATTCATTTTAACAAAATGCATTTTAACATTATAAAACGAGTCATTACACTTATAACATACATGTATATTTATAATGTAATATATACATTTTAACATTATCCATTTTAACCATTATCCATTATCCATTTGTAATAATAACATTTAACATTATAATGTAATATATTCATTTTAACAAAATCCATTTTAACATTATAAAACGAGTCATTACACCTATCACATACATGTATATTTATAATGTAATATATACACAATAACCTCTTAAACATCATAATACGTTTTGCAGTATAACATGCTTCTTGTTTCAAATTACGATAACGTATGTAAAAATCTTTTATCCCATTCATATATATTTGAACCATAATATTTGAAAGCATAATTTATCTGTTAAAATTTTTATTTATTTCTTCCTGAATACAGTTATGAAATGTCAGTTTTCATGAAAATGTGTTTTTAAACTTTTTTTAAGTTGCGCGCTATTCAGCAATTTTTAAAATGTTCATTTTAAGTTTAATACCATGAAAATAAATTATAGAGCTCACATGTAAAAATTATTGTGAATTGATTTTGGGGAAAACTCTCTTTTGAGCTTACCGGTTAGAAATTCTGAAACGCTATCGTATAATGAACCTATTATCACAAGATAATTTACAAGATGCTGTGTCGTTGTTGTACAGAAATTGGGATACCGGATAATATTGTGAAGATGTAATAAGATTGTCGGGGGTGTTTTGTACTAATAGGAAATGTATTCTCCATTTTATACTAAAAAAACAAATAATAATTAAAAAAACATTTTTTTAATCGATTCCTACTTATGTTAACAAAGAAAATTTTTCTTTTAGCTACTGTTTTATTAAATAATTACAATTAATGTAAGTTATTTTGTTACTTTTTATTCAATTTCCCTGTTTAAATCTACTTCTAGTGTCACTAATGCTACAGATTGATCTTTCCTACAAATGTTCAACAAAAATCCTTTTTTTTAAATTCCAAACATTTATTCCCTTGGGAAAAAATAAGTATTTGAAGTTTATAAATGGAAATAAAAACTTGTAGCCAAATGGCTAATTAATGTATTAATATTCATACAATAACCATTAGGGTTGTGAATATAAGCGGTTTCATACGAAGTAAGTCAAAATCATGGCCAACCATCCCGCCAAAAACTCTCCTTGTTGGCTGGGGACAAGAAATGGTAACAAATGTCCTATAGGTTTGCAATAAAAATTACATTTGTCACATTTGGCAAAAAATCGCCCAAAAAATCAACTTTGGCGAGCATAGAAGGTTTAAGGCATTCTTGATTTAATTCACTTTCACTCTTTCCCTGTACAAAGGGGGGGGGGGGGCTAGTTTTATTATAAAAGATTTAAAACATTCAAAGGAATGAAATTTATTTTTTATTATTAAATATAAATATTTTTAAATGATAAAAAAATTATGCTAACAAGATTTTTTTTATTTATTTATTTTTGAATTACTTGACATCTTCCATGTTTAATAGTTCTTGACTAGTTTAACGTATTAAAAAGATTGAAAATTAATTGTTCAAGTAAGTCATTATTAAATACAAATATTTTCGAAAAAATTATGTTTATAAGATTTTATTTATTTATTTTATTATTAACTTTGCATTATTCAAATTTAATGCTTCTGGACTGAAAAACAAACACAAGATTTCAGACAAAATATTCGTTATTTTTTTAGCAAATCCATATCTAAGCTTTATTCTTTTTAACAAGTAATTCTGTTAATTAATAAACAATTATTCAAGAGAAAATTAAGAAGTGCCTTAACTAGTAAACACTTTTGACATTTCAGGAGAAACATCTAAAATAAAATTCCGTGAAAAATTCATTAATTAAATCTTAGGTTCTTGAATTTTTAATGATGTTTTTGTGACTATAAGTACTAAGTAATCCTACGACAATTTTACTTTAGTAAATTTTTGTTAAATATTAAATGCTGTCATTCTTAATTCTCTATGTTGCAGATTAGATTATCAAAAATTGTTTAACAATATGAGTTTTTTTAATTAATTAAAACTTGGAAAATATTTTAACAGCATATTATTATCAGCATTGGATTAAGGTTATATATTTATCATATATTCCTAATGTTATTGCTCAATTAAAATATTAATCTATATAACTGCCCTTCTGCAGAAAAAAGAACTAATGAATAAAGTAAATTCAAATTTTATATATAAGCTGTTGAAATCATAGAGATAAATTTTGTAAAAAGCGAGCAAAACAAGAGACTCTGTTTAGGCTTAAATCGCTGACTCATAGCGTGTTTGTTTATGGCAAGTACCATAAGAAACAACAACAATAACAAGAAAAATTTATACAAATTATGAATTTTATTTATAATTGTTGATTTTTATATTATAACATTCTTCTCTTTCTGAATCTTAGGAATTATTTATCAGTGACGTTTAACATATATTTTCAGTTCAACAATCCTTTAGATTTCAATAGTACTCTTAAACTGAAGATTTTAATTAAAATAGTGACTTTATTCAAAATTAAATATTCCAAATCCCTGTTTAGAAATAATTTAAGACCTGATAGCTCAATTTTCCTGTTTATGATAAAGGCAATTCTTGTAAAAATTAAATTTAAAAGTATTATATTTAAATGAACAATCTTGTTTCAAAGCAGGAGTTTTAGAAACTATTGAAGTTAACTTTCGAAATTCAACCGATGGTATATCGTACATACATTCTATCTTTATCAAAAGGTATTACAATGAAAATTTAATCATAATTTCAAATCGTTTGATTTCGGAAGATTTGTATAAATAGCAATACATTGAAATTACGATAATATTCAAGCTTTTATAATTCAAAATTCTACCTTTTCTATATTCTTTTTTAAGTAAATTTTCAATTTACAATCTGTGTCATTTCATTTATTTAATTGAATGTCTAGATCCTATTTTTGCAATTTATATATTTACATCAAAGAAGCACATCTTGCAAAATAAAGAAGACAAAATAGTAATATTTTAATCTCTTTCATGCGTTAATGTTTGAGAAATACATGATTAATAGAGTAGTACTGGAAAATCTATTCAAGCATCAGCTTTGAAACATTCGTTTATTTTATAAGAAGATAAAAGGTTTTGAATTCCTTTTAAAATGTAAATAGATTTGATTCAAAATTTGAAATATAATTAAATGCGTCTTTTGTTAACGCAATAAAAGAAACAGTTATTTAAAATATAATTCTGTTTAGTAATATCATCAGATGTCGGTTTGCAATTGTCGATTTTTCCAATTTTAAATGAAGTTTATTTTAAATGCAACCTGCCTTTAAAGAACTATGAACAGTACACAATTATATGATTAAGGAAAATTTATAAAACTCACGTTTCGAAATCAAAGGCTTTCTGAATGAATTTCTATTACAGAAATTTTCTTTCTTAAGGATATCATATCCTTTCCTCTTCCTCTTCCTCCAAGGGTCACCTTGAAATCAAGATAAAATGCTTCCGGCATGCGGGTTGGATTTCGCCACCCTCAAGGGTACATTAATATGTGGGGATTAGGCTCCTCCCTTCGATGGCGGGACGTACTTCCTACAGGAAGGATTGTACCTTGGCCGGTGATAATCCTTAGGACTCCATCACAGTTCCCTCCATTGTTGATGTAGCGGCGGTCCGGTCATCCAGTTTTATGGTTTAATATCTATGCCTAGGGATGGGGTGGAAAGTCTTTTATGATTATCCTTTACCCTCATAAAACTTTCGGACGTTGAAAATAGCCGTGAAGGCCACGAGTATTCAAGTTTTTTATTTTAAAAATCTCAATAATGAGCGTTTTGTGCTTCGAAATAACGTGAGAAAATTGACTGTACATTTTGGATGCTTTATTTTTGACTAGTTAAGATCAAAATATGATATATAACTACAGTTATAGTAACAAAATCACATATCAATTTTCATTTATCTAAGTCATTGCATAGTTGAGTTTGTAAGTTTATATGCAGCCTAATGAATATATTGGTTGACAAAATGTAACATTCGTCTATAATTTAGGTGCCAGATTTGTATATTAAATTTCAACCATCTACCCTTTTATGTTTAGTAACTTTCTGGTTATCTTACAAATATGTTGATAAACCAATGTATTTCCTGAAAACGGATTTTGAAGTTGACGAAATCTTCAACTTTAATTTGAAAATCCTATATTCAGTTTCGCCCTTGTAGCTCGGTTCTTTCTCAAGTTATTGCTTTCACACAGTCATAATTCTTTTTGTGTGTGTAGTTCCCTTTTTATTATCCGCGAATCAGGCTTTTACAGGAGTAGCTTAAGAAATCCACCGATTTTTATCGAGTGGATCTTAACTCCAGAAGCCTGAATCACTTGAAGCTTCTCTCACCTCCTTCAAAACGAAAATTCGCCGAAGATTCCTCTTCCAAAAGTCTCGTATTTTATTTTCTGCCCAAACTCCGCCTCTCATTTCCACATTGGTGCACTTGTGCTCTTGGTTACCCAATAATTGTTTAGAAAAACCCTCAATAATCTTCAGTTGACTGTGGGAATGTTTGTTAATGATCTAACCTTGTAGTTGACCCTTCATAAAGAAACAATAAAGATTTACATCAGAAAGGTTTGGCACTCTTTCCTTTCTAAGATACGATTAATTTACTTAGAACAACGAAAACATACGTGTGGCTCTTTCTGGTCCAAACAAATGATCACCCGACTAGGGGAGAGTATTCTTCATCTGGTAGTCTGGAGGCACATAACAATGTGAGGGTGTAACATAGTTGATGACACAGCTGGCCAGAAATGCTAATCATCAAATGTGGGAACAAGGGAACGTTGCAGTGGTCAGTAAGTGTCGCAGGGCAAGGGAACTGCATCTTTAAATTTGGTTCTTATAGGAAGTCCGCTGATTGCAATTATTTTCATGCTTTTAGGAAAATTTCTTCAGTTCTTTACGACCATGGTCATGGAACTCAAAGCCTTCCTACTTTCAAAACTTATATATAATATGCATATAACGCTTTGTCATGTTATTTTATAAAATAAAAGAATAAATTTGTTTGCATTTTAACTGCTTTGGAATATGTTGTTAGCAATGTAAAAATGTCGAACGAGTTTGTAAATTGCCCATCTAGTTCAAGGTCAGTTGAAATTTACATTTCACTACAACTTTCTTAATATTAAAGATAGAAAAATAAATCCAGTTTGCCAAATTAGTGCCTCATAAAGATTAATTGTTTTTTATTTATAAATATTTCGATGATTGCAATATCTTAAAAGTTAGAGGCTGAAAAGTGATTTTCAAGCCCTAAATTTGATTGTATCTGACATCGAATAATTTGTGTTGCCAGATAATAAGCCAGATGTGAAGAAATTTACCTTTGTTTGTTTGTTTACCGACTTACCGAGAGGATCTCTCTCTCTCTCTCTCTCTCTCTCTCTCTCTCTCTCTCTCTCTCTCTCTCTCTCTCTCTCTCTCTCTCTCTCTCTCTCTCTCTCTCTGTGTGTGTGTGTAGGCGCGTCTGATCTTATCTTAATTTATCCCATAGTAATGTCATTCTAAAATTTTCTCTTATTTCCTGATCCATTCCACTCGCTCTAGTTAATTCAACAGAAGCTGTGTTAAATTGCTGAAACAGCTAAACGCCAGTTACTTTCTCACACTCCGTGGGAGAGATGAATATGAATGACCAAATACCTTTGCCCTAAACAAAATACCATTAAAAAGATCCCTGTGTTTCCTTGCCTCTAAGGCGTGTGTCATGGAAATCCCCATCGAAATCAGATTTTTTAAGCTCTATAAAAAATATTTTCCCTATCAAAGTCTTGGTATTTATGACTAGGTATAATGATTTCCCTTCCTCTTTTTTACGTTTAGCTTTTTCGTCATTCCGTGTTGTGTCGTTCTGTGTTGTGCACGTCGCTTTCACTTATAAATAATGCCTGCTCCAGTGACGGAATAAAAAGAACTTAACAATTCAACCTGTCTTCTACATGATTTCGGGGTCACGACTCGGCTATTTGCTTTCATATATATATATATATATATATATATATATATATATATATATATATATATATATATATATATATAAAGGATGGAGATACGTTAAAATCTAGAGTTTGGATTTTCTGAAGATTACAAAACTTTTTCTCAATATGCTACCTATATAAGAAAGTAAAAATGCAACCTTTTTAAATTTATTGAATGTTCATTTGAATGATTTGAATATCTATTTGCTTAAACTTCATTTATAAAACAGAAAAATATGAATCACTAATCCGATACAATCAATTCTCCAAATTTAATGAAAGGTTTTACTTAAATAAAAATATCAATAAAATTAATTATATTAACTTAATAATCATATAAGAATTTTCAATCAAAAATATTAATTAAGTCCATCTCCAAACCTACAAAGTTCCTTTTTAACAATTTATGCCAGAAATAAAAAGTGTTTTTCCACAATGTTTCTACATTTTAGTGTCATGTTAAATGCGGATTTATGAAACAACAAGGAGTGGTCCTCCATAAATTTTGAAAAACATTCGTATAGCGTGATGTAATCAAAATCGACATAAAAATGTAATAAAAAGTACCAAAATAAAAATCTGCCATCAATTCATCGTCATAGGATAGTAATGAAATCTGAAACAAATGAAAAACTGATAGATTGTTTTCGGGAATGTCTACATTCATCAACCGAACAAAATTAAATTGGAAAGCTGTCTTATGTTCAGAATATATGTTACTTAAAATATATAAATTAAATCGGATTTGTTGACTGTTTTATTTCAGCATATGATAAATTATGTTGTATGATTTCAGTCTTCTTTCAGCGAAATATTCTATGACATGCCAAAATTAAAAGGAAATCATTGGATGTTTGAGTATTCATATTGATTTTGACATCTATTAAACATTTGGAAATACATTTGACCTAGTTAGGGTAAGTTTTTAATTCTAATGCCCTTTTCTTGTTGATATGCTTCGGTTCCGACCGTACTTTCGTTCTCAGTGAAAGAGTAGGAAGTTACAATCAGTTCTTATTAAAATGGAAAAATCTGAAAATTTCTTGCAGAAGATTTATCTGCCACTTTTGATAATATTTCACTTTCTTGGAATGGAAACACTATCATTTCCTAAGTTTTTCCAGAAGAAGAAGCTTTATAAATGGGTCTGGAACTCTCCAAAATATATCTTCAACTTCACATTACTCTTCGTCACAGTGTCTCAGAGATCGCGCTGGTGTTGCTGTTGCCACATAAAAAAAGAGAATTCTCATCTCTGATTATTCTTTTGCTCCAGATATCTGCTCATTTTTTTATGTTCCGATCTCGTGGATATATAAAAACCATACTCAGAAAAATGTCAGAAATTTTTAGAATGTTAACAACCGTCCATAGAAGAAAGTCTCTGAAAAAAGTAATGGTTATTTTCTGTTTTAGTTTTATAATAGCTACAATTGGCTTTGGGGCAATATATTTTAATTCTAATATAAGAATTCACTCACATGACCGTATTCGCAGTTCCACAAAATTTCCTCAGCAATTCAAAGAGCTGTGCGTGTTTCTTATAGATGTACGACACGTATTGACTGTCTTAGTTTTTATGGTACTCAGCGCCTCTTTTACATGCTATTACTATTTTGTTTGCCGCCATATTTACCAACTGTGCTCTGAATATTCCGCAAGATTTAGGTGTTTAGTTGCATCAAATAACTACCATGCCATATTCCATGTTTACATTGAGTTAACTCAAGTCATTGTTTCTGTGGATGATTTTCTTTCATATCCAGCTTTCATCCATGTCATAGCTCACAGTGCTAAATTGTTTTGGGCCTGCCATGTGCTTGTTTTCAACCCAAACGAGGATTATTTATTTTATTTGTACTTTGTGTCAGTTGTGTTTAATTTCACCATATGGCTTCTGATGATAATGCTGCCAGCCTCTGAGGCGAATAAAGCCATAGAAATTGCAAGAAATATTACTTTGTCGCTTCCCGGATGGTTCCCAGAACATAACAAGAAGCTAAAAACCTATGTGAAAAGAAGAATAAAGCACGAAAAACCATATTTGACTTTATGGAGAATTTATATTATTGACAAATCTCTGCTGATTAGTACTATAGGTACTCTAGTAACATATGGTATTCTCTTTGGAACTTTAGGTTCTGTTCGAAATTCAAATGATGACGTGTACATAACAAAAATCTAAAGACCTGTAAGTAACTTGCCTAATCATGGATTTAAACTAGCTTGAATCATCAAAAAACTTGTTAATTTTTTGTGATGTTGTAAGTTAACTTTCTATACTTTTGTAACTTTGGTAACTTTCGACTCTTTGCAAATTCAAATGATGATTTATATACCATCAGTCTCTCAAGATTGTAAATAATCTGCCTTAGGTATCGATTTAATTAGACATCGATCAAATTAAATGTGCTGCTTTAAGATGTACTGCATTAAAAGTACTCTTTTCTGATAAGTGTTCTAAATACTTTAGTAGTATATGGGATTACCTTTATAACTTTATAGTGTGCCGATGTCCTGGCATAGAGGTAGCACATCTTCCCCATAGAGGTAGCACATCTTCCCATGAACCCGGCAAGCTCTGGGCTTGCCGGGTTCAAGTCCAGTTTGCGCATGGTTTTTCTTCTTATTTCTCTCTGTAAGATGTGTGAATGTGCCCCACTGTAAAAAGGAGCTGTGCGAGCGAATGTGAAGAGTGAGTAACAACTTTCGTACTCTTGACCCTAGTTGTCACTACTACAAAACAAGAGAAGATTATTAGGCTTAAATCACTGACTACCCCAGCGAGTTTGTCGATGGCAAGCGCCATAAGAAACAACAACAATGCTTTATATTATGTTCAAAGTTCAGATGATGACGTGTATGTTTCACATTTTTTAAGTAATCTTTTCTGATTAGTCATGTAGGTACTTTAGTAATGAGATTCTTTTAGGAACATTACATTCTGTTCAGGATTCAGATGATGACGGTTACAACATCAATCTCTAAACACCTACATATAATGTGCCTGACAATCGAATTAATCTGGCTTAAACCATCCAAATGCTTGTTATTTATTTCTACTGCTATAACTTATACTTCCTTACAAATATTTTCCTCTGAATAGTACTAAAGGTACATAAGAAACGTAGAAGCTTTTGTTGGAACTTCAAATAATTAGTTGTACACAGTCAGTTCCTTAATCGATTTAATTTAACCTGGATTGAACCATTCAAATCCTCGTTATTTATTTCTGCTGCTATAACTTATATTTCCTTAAAGACATTCTTCTCTGAATAGTACTATATGTACATAAGAAACATAGAATCTTTTTTTGGAACTTCAAATTATGAATTGTACACAGTCAGTTCCTTAATACCTGTAAATAACTTACTGAAACATCGATTTAACTAGTGTAATTTAAATTTGCTACTGTATGTTTTTTATTGACAGTGCGCTCTTCTGATTAATGCTCTGAGCACTTTAATAATATATGGCACTCTATTCGTAACGTTATATTATGTTCTAACTTTAGATCCAGACGTTCACCTAACTCTTTATTAAATATTCCTATCTACTTAGTGTTTAAGGTACTTTAGTATCATATACAATTCTCTTTGCTACTTTATATTCTGTTTAAAGTTAGATGATGTCTACATCACGCTCTTTTTTTAAAAGTACTCTTTTCTGATTAGTTCTCTAGGTACTTTAATAGCGTAGGGGATTCTTTTTGGAACTTTATATTACATCATTTTCTAAAAACATTGCAAGTAATTGTAATCGTATAAAATTGCATTGTTTTTGAGAAAAGAAAGAATAACTTCCATTCTAGAAAGTTTGGAAAAAAATATATCTTTTTCATCTCATTAAAAATTTAAAGCAAAAAAAAAAAAGATTTTTAATTTTTTTTTTCAAATAAAAGTTTATTTTTCAAAACCTTTTCCTTTTTTTCCAAACTGAATTGATAAAATGCTTTAAAAAATTTACTATCAGCCTCCACATTATCAGCTCACACATTTAGCTCTTAATACTCTATAGAAATGAGTTACTCAACCAAAATATATACCAAAGGAAATTATATATAATAAGATATAAATGATATATAAACCACATTAGGTTCCTAAATTTATAAGCTTTGAAAAAAAAGATTAACTAATTGTTTTTTTTTTGCCCAATTCTAAATTTGTGATCGCAGATCAAAATCCGTTGGGAAAATTGTATTTTTCTCGCTGATTTGACTTCTTTTCAAATCTGCGGAAAAGAGGAAGTAAAGGTTCATGAAATTTACTTTTTAATTACTTATCTAATTTCATTGTCGTGGTGTATCTCTTAGAATCTTTATATTTCCATTTGTTCGTTTTGGAACTTTTGGTTGCTTCTCATCAGATCCAGAAATAAATTATTGTTATCCAAAAATAAAATAAAAATACAAAAATCAATATTTTTTCAATTTTTTATAGCGTTATGATTTATTCAATGTTATTTTGGTTTTGATTTCACTAACATTCATCAAGTCAAGTATAACAAATAGTTTTGTTTGTTTTTTTAGCATGTCAGAACGTGATGTTGTTTATGGGATGAGGTTTTTGGCGTGAACAAAAATCCGTAAGGAAAAATAAAAATTTTATTATCTGCAAGAGCATCTCAAAAATTCAGGTTTTATTAGTATGTTGTCATTACATTTACAAAATCTCTGATTTTTAAAAAATAAGTTAATGACTTCTACAAATAAAACCTAGAAAATTGTCATTTTGAGCACGTGATTATATGAAATGAAATAAATTGGAAATGTGATATTTGTTAAACAATAAATGCGAGACAAAGTTTTTTTCTTGTTCATTTGCCATATTACAGTGACTCATTCAATGAAACAATTAAAATGAACAAAAATACAATTTAACTTTCACGAGCACGTGCTGCTTGGCCGTATAAGAAATGATGTTCTGACGTGATGCATTGAAATAAGCATAGCAAGTTTCATTTTAATCTGATATTTATTTATTTACTTATTTATTTTATTATTTACAATATTTTTTCACAAAATTAACCTTAATATTATACAGCGATTATTTAATAAAACACTAAAAAGAAAGATTTGATCAATGAATTAATAGTTTTAACTCCCAAAACATGGACAATTTAACTGTTATAAATTTTCTTTAATTTTCTTAGAAGCCAAAAACAAGCATGGTCATATATAAATGATAATTTTTTTTCCAAAATAAGAACATTTTAACTTATGTGCATTTTTTATCAATTTTCATACAAACAAAAGAGCAACAAGGGTCATGAATAAATGGTGATTTTAATTTCTAAAATAGAAGTAATTTAGCTAATATACATTTTCATAAATTTCAATGCAATCCAGAAGAACAAGCATGATCATGCATAAAAGGCTAATGCAGAAACAGCAAGCAAAGATTATTAAATTAAATTATTGGTCGCACATCCAAGGCAAGCTATTTAAGTTCTCTCAATTTCTTTATGTACTTGTATATGAATTTTTCATTGATATTACTAAGAAAATGTATTTTGGATATGGTAAAATATTTAACTATATTATAATGTTAAATAATTGCATATTTTATCCAAGTTTCAAAGTTACATTGTTTAATAATCGATCATTGCTCAATAATCTGTGCGCTTGTTACGAATTATTTGAGCATCTATTGATTTCAATTTTAGATCTGAAGTTTTCCCTATTTAGTAGAAAAGAATCAAAATTTGCCATGATGCCATCGTCTATTCCATTGTATTTTCTTAAGAAATATGATGTTGATTAACTCGAAAAATTTAACTTCTATAGCCAAATTGCATATAAATATAAAAAATTAAAATAATAAATCTAAAAGCAAATACAAACTCAAGTAAAATTTTGACCCCAATTAAGTTAGAATAGCGGACTTAACGTAACCAGTGTTTTAGTTTAAATATCATAATTAAATTCTTCAAAATATGTGCGAATTTTAAAATAACGAGTAATTAGTGGAATAGTTACGTTTTCTCGCTTTTCTAGCTGCACCATCATTCATCTTTTCAAATTTGTTTGCTTTGTCTTTAATCTTCACGTTTAAAGCACTAATTTGTCAACTTTCAAGAGTTATCTTAAATTTCATTTAGATAAATGGCATTGCAGTGATTATTTAACTGATTGAGAAAACACATATTAACTTCTGGTACAGACATTTTAATCTCAGGCAGCCTGAAATATTATGTAATGGCTTTGTGAACTAATTAGCCTGATGTGGGGAAGTTATTTAAGTTATCGAAACATCGTTGAAATCTCATTTGAATAAGAACAATTGAATTGAAAGGAATTTCATTAAAATTTAGTTTAGTTTTAAATTGAGAATAAGAAAGTTTGGAGCAGAAAATTCACTTCATGGGAATTTTATCATCGAAGGGAAATTTCTTAGTCAAAAGAGAATTTCAATTTCTCATTAATAAATTTGTTAGTTTGTAGTTAAAGATATTACGTGGAATTTCAGCTCTCATGTTTAAATGAGATTGCTTCCTACATAAATGTGACAAAGTCTTGAGTGTATCTTCGAAAAAGTAAATAAATACAATAGGAAAATTTCACCTTTGTGCGTTAAATTTTTTCAGTCATTTGGATACGATTAGAATAAATCTGAAAACTTTACATCTAGGTGATGTTCTAAAACAAATTTATGGAAATATTGTCCATGTGGATGAGTGGACTTTCCATGCAAAATAAAGGAAATGTTGATTTTTTTAAACTTTTTATGTGCATTCATTAAGTTTTAGATAACAAAAAATATATAAATATTAAGGAGTACTTTTTTAAATCAGAAATAAATTTATTGCAATTTTATGGAATTAAAACTAAATTGGTATTAAAGCATTTAGTCCATAGCACGTTTTAGGTTTATGTGAATTATTTTTAAAATTCTTCTCTTAAAAATAACAATATCGTTGGAGATAAAAAAAAAAGTTGTGTACTTGTGTAAAAATGTAATATTGTTATAAAATGCCCTTAATTCTTGTGAAGAAAATTTTAAATAAGGATTTTTATATTTATAATAAATTTTAAGTTTTTAAAGATTTTTATTATGTCAGAACATGATGTTATTTTCTAGATGAGATTTGTGGCGTCAGCAAAAATCCGTAAGCGAAAAAGTGAAATTTATTATCTGCGCGAGTATCTCAAAAAATCAGCTTTTAATAACGCGCTGCCATTGCATTTACAAAAATTCCGATTTAAAAAAAATAAGTTAATGACTACAGCAAATAAAACCTAGAAAAATGTCATTTTGAACACGTGATTATATGAAACGAAACAAATAGGAAATGCGATATATTTCTAAACAATCAATGCGAGACAAAGTGTTTTCTGATCGTTTGCAATACTGAAGTGACTCATCCGATTAAACGATTAAAATGAATAAACATATAATTTAACTTGCACGAGCACGTGGTGCTTGACCTTCAAGAAATTTTGTTCTGACATGATGCATTGCAATATGCTTAACAGATTTCATTTTAATCTTTATTTTTTATATTTTCCTTCTCATGGTATTCATAGTGACTCAGTTTTCATATAACACTGTGTTGTTTTAAACTTGTTTTGAGTTTCATATTTTTATTTATAAAAATTTCCAGTTTTTTTTTATTATTAACAAAACAAAATTTTTAATTTTTTTTTAATATAAGTAAAAAAATAATGGTATTTAATTTAGTTTTATTTTATTTTTTAATCTATAATATATTTCATAATTCCGTTCTATAAATAATATTTTAGCCCAAAAATAGTCTTTTTTTTTAAATTCACAGTCAAACTAATTATAAAATATCAAAATATTTCTCCATAAAAAACAAACAACTGTATAGAATTTCACAATTCTTGAACATCGGGATATAAGTAAAAACATCTTTTGAAAAGTTCCTGTTTTTACAAACTTGAAATAAATTAAAGAAAAATATATAAGCATTAATTCAAAATCAAAGTAATTTATTCTCGTATGAATCATAAAATCAATCAAATTTCTCATTTCATAATATGATTATTTCAACGGCAAAAGCTACAGACTATATTTATACCATTCAAATCTTTGCGAATAAAATTGTGAATTGACATTCTATTCCATTGGATATTCGATTTCCAATTCCTTTGATAACGAAATTGAATTTTAAATGTAATGAGTCTCTCTCCCTGAATAAATTTCCTGTAAAATTCCATGTAAATTTGAATCCAATAGAAATGTCTGAATGATAATGGAATGACTTTGAATTCATTTGTATCTTTTAGAAAATTTTACCTCTAAATTTCTTACCAATTATACTAGTTTATGGAAAAGATCCTTGTTTTCTTGCAAGTGTTTAAATTATATTTTTCTGTTTATTTCTGTTGTTTATCCTTTTGTTTATTATAATTATTAAAAGAATTCACACGACGTTATATGTAATAAAATGTGCAGGATGTGAATTTGAAGAAGAGAAAAAAGATATACATAAAATTTAGATATACTTAATATTATACATGCAAACTTGTAATGATAACTCTTAATCTAATTTAAATGTTAATTTATTTTCCTAATTTGAATTTGAATTTAGCCCTAGTAACTACATTCTAAAACATTGTGTTAACTACATTCTAAATCTACATTCTCTTATTTTATTTTATTTCCACTTTTTTTTATTTAATTAATTCTACACGCTCTCAATAAAACTCAATACAAATGCTGGTATTTCCTACACTCAGAGTGAAGGATAAAAAATACCCCATGTCCCCTACATTCTTTTAAAGATACCTTTTTCTGAGTTGGCACGTGTCAAAGAAATCTCAATCAAAATCTCATTGTAAAACCACTAAAAGAGAAAAGTTTGGTATTTTGTGCTCTTGTGTCGCGATGTAGACTGACACAAATCTTATTCTTTGTAGGTAAGTTATGCATCCTATGGTAAAATAAATCAACGTTACAATGTTTACGTGTATGAACATTTTTTAAATACACAAAAATTAATTATTTATCATATCCTCTCGTCATTTCTGTAAAATAATACTTAATACATAATATAAACCAAGAGTGGATAATTCAGGTGTGTGTGTGTGTGTGTGTGTGTGTGTGTGTGTGTGTGTGTGTGTG
>JAOUZG010031473.1:1044037-1061713 GCA_026289955.1 Argiope argentata | reverse complement strand
TAATTTGAAGAAGGCAATTTTTTCCCTATACAGTCTAAAACGTAGAAATCATCAAAATCGTAAAATCGAATAATTTGAAGAAGGCAATTTTTTCCCTGTATGCTAAAATAGTATGCCGAATAATTTCCATAATTTCCAGTAAGAGTGATCACCCCAATCTTTGTTGCATACTCTCTAACAAAAATGTTACTCAACAGAACGCCTTGCGTAGCATTGGCGTATGAATATCTGGCGTGAATTCAGCATTTTTACTGAATCTGTCGTGTCTTTTTTGACGAGTTATTTGGTCTATTACTCTCCGTTATGTGGTTAATAAGATTTGAAAATAGAATTTTTCTTAACTGATTGAAATGAAAGTTTGACAAAAAAAACTACACTTGCAGTCTCAAACTTCCATCTCAAATTTGATATATTTAAATCCCTTTTTGAGTAATCAAATTTGTGTTTCTGTAAGTATAGACCGACATATGGTCAACTTTTTGTTGGATCTGAGTGAAAATTTTATGAATGTCTACACTAGATGCAAAGTATGTGTGCGTAATTTTATCTATTTTGCTCTCTTCATTTTGTAGTTATCGTGTTAATTAATATAAAAGAAGCCGGACAGACAAACTTCAAATTTTGCTTAAAATGTGATAGAAATCTAATTTTTTTTATAAAAAACATAAAAAATTTCATCGGTATAGTTCAAAATGCTCTTCAATTTTTCCCAGGCAAACAGACGTTTTCCAAAAATGTGGGGTTTTTTTAACTCAGGGAGGCCTAAAATATGGAGATTAGTCAAATTCTTGATTTCTAATATTTTGACGATAGCAATACTATCTCTATACTATGTATAGCAGAAAGCAAAGATGAATGAAAAACAAAATTCCCCCAAGACTGCAATTAATCTGTCGCATTTTATGACGCCACTATAATATGTTCCAGATGTCAAAAACAACTGCAGTTCTTGAAATAAATTATTAAAATTTTCTTTTTTCTTCTCCCTGATCATTAGCAATGTCAAAGATTTTTTAATGTTTTTATCTAATATCAACAGTTAAAGATATCAATGCTTTCTGATACAGAAAGGCTAATTATATAATTTGTTTTTCGCATAATTTTAATACAGAGGAATTATAATAAAAAATAACGTACAAAAAATTATAATTGCGTCTAGTTTTGTATTTCTCTTTCCCTATAAAAATTAATTATTAAAAGAAATATTTTAGGAAGGCTTTAAATTGTTTTGTTTATTTTAAACTGTCTGGAGCAAACAGTTTGTTCCCATTTATTCTAACAGTAGTAAAGCATTTAACAGTTGAATTCATCGTTTTAAAAAGAGAGATGGAAATGGAAGTCTGAATTTTCCGCAATGAATTGAAATGAAAAATAAGAATAAATGTTTATGAAAAATTACGTGACTGTTTATATCTTCGACAGACAAAAGCAAAATCTCGCCAGCTATTATTATAGTTGATGCATCTTGGGAAAATAATGATAACATTTTTAATGTCTAATATAATTTTTTCTGTAATATAACGTATAGTAAAAATATGTACAAAGGAAGTTTGGTTGCAATTATCCGACGAGTCTCAAATGTATTGCTTGCAATTATTTTTGAATTTATACCATGTTGACACTACTCCCGACAATCGCGACAATCACAGACGTCGTTTATCTGCTATTTTGACTAATTGGGCACGCATTTTTTCATTTCATCGTCTGTTTGAAAATCTTATTCTTACAGTATTTTAGAATGCACCGAAAATGCTTAAATTATATGAGTATTGTCTGGGCTGTAGGCGGACTGTAGGGACTTCAGATTTCCCACTGGAATTTCTGTTAATAATCTTTTTTAATTGGATACATAAAATCATTTTTACTTTTCTTGACGAAATATACATATAGAGTATATTGCAATCTTCAAAATATTCGAAATTGTGAATTTGACAAATTTTTATTTCTTAGACCTCTTTCATGGGAATTAGCACTCCCCTCTACAAACTTTCTCCCCTCACTAGTGAAAAACGTTTTTATCCGAAGTTTTTAAGGCGATGAGGGACCTTTAAAATGACTTTTTACAATTTTCATCTTAGCAATTTGAAATTTTACAAGCATTAGAAAAGCACTATAGGAGATGACACACAAAATTTTAAAGCATTATATTAGTTTATTTATGGGTAAGGGGAGGTTAACATAATATCAGAAATAAATAAAGTTAATGAAAAATGTTCCAGGCTCTCCAAATTTGTTCGAAAGATCTCCAATTTTTATTCTTATTTCCTTTAACCTTTTTGAAACAAAAGTTAGGATCATTCTTGAAGTTTGAGTACGAAATTTCAAAATTAACCAATATAATAACTTAAAACTACTATTTTTTTAAAAGTTTCAGTAGTTTTGAGTTATTACATTGGTTACTTTAGATATTTCTTACTCCAACTTCAAGATTAATCCCAACTTTTGTTTCAAAGGGGTTAGAGAAAGTAATAATAAATCTTGGAGTGCTTTCGAACAAATTAGGACTGCCTGGAACATCTTTCATGAACATTATTTATTGGTAATATTATATTATAATAACATCCCTAACTCATTAATAAACAAATATAATGCTTTAAAATTTTGTGTGTCATATTCTATAGTGTTATTCTTAATGCCTGTAAATTTTCAAATTGCTGAGGTGAAAATTGCAAAAACTCATTTTAAAGGTGGTTGGTCGTCTTAACATGCCACAGGCCCCCTTACATGACAGCACTTCGGTGGAGATGGGTCCCGAGCGTGAAACCCTTTAGGACTTTTTTACCTGTCCATTTCCCCTCGTATGTGTGTGTGCACGCCTGAGAAGTGAGGGAGATAGTTTCTTTTTAATCGGATCGAATTCCTCTATTTCAATTTTCTTTGTTTCAATGTCTTGGAAACCTCTCCAGAAAGGCTGAAGTTGCCATTTCATATCTGTTTCGAAAAGTCGATGATCACCAGTTTTTCGAAATCGTGAAAACTATATGTTTATCAGTGATATTTGGAGCCACACATATCACAGTGTATTCTATCTTCTAAAATGGCAATAACTGAAATCATTAAAATTTTATAGAACAATATTGTTACGGATAACCGGGTTGGCTTGAAGTCAGTGTATGGCGAGAATACAAGCATCAGGTCTCAGTAGAAAACAACATCGACGTTTATTTGACACAAAGACAACAAATGTGTACAACCGAGACGAGCACACAGCAGCCCACTACAAAAGATACAAGTAGAAATCTATCACAGCACACAAAGCGCCCAGACAGAATTCAGCAGTAGAGGGGATCCTCGTAGGTTTGTTCTACGATCTCTCCATATGGCTGAAATTCTCACTGTTTCCTCGCTTTAGCTACAGATTTACTACTACGCGATTGGCTACTCCATACATTACATGACGCTACTTCCATAATAGACAACAGGACTCGGAGTACTGAAGTTCAGATATCACTTGAGCTGCACACAATGTTGGCACTCCGTTGTTGCTTTTCTATCCCCTCGAAGACTCATTATTTGTCGTCTACTCCACCTCCACTTTAGATTCAATTCATTTCATCCTGCATCTTGACACTGCCGGCTTTTTATAGCTCTCGAAAGGAAGGTGAGAATTTACTGGGCCAACAAGGGTGCATCTCATCATCTATTGTTCAAATTCTCGAAACTTCTAGAAATATCCATTTTGTCACCAAAGACACCAAATTCGTGACCTAGTCGCCAAATTATCGCCAAGCTCCGAGATCATTGACGTGGCATCCACTCAACACGCAATCGTACGATAGTCTTTCTTACGATGACACTATTCGTGCTTGGAAGCAAAATTACAGGTTTATAACAATATTCAATAAGTGGGATACCTTTTATTTTTAAACAGGATACATAGATTAGATGTTTATTTTGTACTGATCAACAGATATTTTCTTCAAAAAATATCCATGCTTATATCTTTAAATATATATAAATTTCAAGTATATGACTATCTTTGTGATTGCCTTTTGAATTCTTACCAACACATACTTTGTAAATATTGAAAATACGGGAGAAGAATAAATCTAGTAGAACTAACACTTATAATAATGATTCAAAAGTAAAGTAGTAATTTCAATACCAAACGGAGTAAGTGATCTTACTCAGTTTCGCCATTATCCATGGCTTCATACGACACAAATCCGATTTCTCCGCATCAAAACAATCGTCTAAGTGGAAATAGTTCAGAATTGGCGTGGCGTGGTATTGAAGATTGGATATCCAATCAGAAACAATTACCATCATCTGGCACCATTTGGAATGGGTGCTGAGGATCAATTGAGGAAATGAATGCGGAAATGCGACGGAAGAAGGGAATAGGAAAAGTAGATAAGGAGAGCGTGAATTTCGTAAAGGAAAAATGAAAGAAACTGCTTTTTGAACTCTAGCTAAACATTCACCTAGGGAATTAGAAAAAGATAAAATCCGGATCTGGAAGATAAGAGTAGATGATAAGAGTAACTCGAAGTGATTAGATTTACATGAGAAGAAGCTCAAGTGAGTGGCAGACCTAATAAACTGCCGAGTCGGAAATTTAAAAAAAAACTGCTGATAAAGGAAGCATACAGTATTGGAGGTGAGAAGGCGACTGAAAGCACAAAAATAACCCTTCAGAATAAAATGCATCTTTTCATTTTGCTTTTTACCAGAAATGTTAAATGATTGGACTCACAATCTCCAATTCTACCTCGCAGTGGTGACGTAAGAAATTATCACCCTCCTTATCACCATCAAGCTTCCAGCTCAAGTCAAACCAACGGTCGCAGATTTTTACAAGATTTTTTACAAATTTCATTAACCCATTAACTGCCGTGAACTTCATTTGAGGACTCAGGAATTCTACACACACTACTTGGCACTAAAATATATTTGACACACTTAATTGTTTATTTTCAATCAATACATCAGTCAACATTGTGCAGCAGAAATTTTTGTATTCTGTGTTCCCTTTATTCTATAACAAACCAACGTCAACGTGAAATTCGTCTGAAGTTAAACAGAACAAAACAGCCAAATTTGAAGAGTTTAATTTTTGGATTTTTTTTATTTTGTAATGAAATACCTTACAGAAATATATAATTTGGAGTTTATAGTAATGATATGTTACTTAGACATTTTTTATTAATAAAGTTACAATGATATTCATTTTTTTAAAATATTAAACATTTTCAAAACAAAAGATAATGCTGGTAAACTTGTAAGAAAGTTCTTCCTCTAAAAAATAAATAATACTAAAAAAGGTTAAATGAAAAATCCAATTAACTATGCATAGAATAAATTCAAAAACATGAATAATTTAATTATATGTTGAAATTCGAATATATAATTCAATTAAAGAATTTGTGCCAAATACTAATTTCAATTATCCTGGGAAAAAGCGTCTAAAATATATACGTGTTTGTTGCTTGTGTATCAACCGCATTTCAGCGATGTTTAACCAATGATGACGTGATAATGTTCTCTTTTCTAATTATAGGTTTGCAAACGATTGCTTTGAATAATGCATAAATGTATTTAGTTGAAAGTTTGCGAGAAAGTTGAGGGGAAACCATACACGTTGGTAAAATTATTATCCTATTGATATAATAACTTGATAGTATTGATCCCATCTAATCGATATAAAATTATTTAGCTTTAATTTAGTCGTTACTGAGCATTCAACAATATGTAATTTTGAATTCAACAATATGTAATTTTGTTACAATATTTTAGACCTTTTTTTTATCAAAAAAGGGATAAATATAATTGCGAATTCATTTATTGTTTGGCTACAATTCACTTTAAAACTTTTCATTTATATAGGAGATCTCATGAGTTCAAAAATCTAACATGTGTTGGTCAAGTAGCATGTGAGGAATATTTGACGCAATATTTTTCCTTGGTACATCTTGAAAAGCTAAAAGCTAACGTAAAATATTCCTTGAATTCCTGATTATTTCGTATACTTAATAAATAATCTTACTAGAGTTAAATAATCTCAAAATTAAAGTCCAAGAATCGTAATCAGAAGCCTAATGCTACAGTTGGAATAACAAATTTCAAATGCATATTTCCGATCTGAAACTGCACATTGAGAAAAGCGGAATCGTAATCTTGAAAGTGAACAGCGGACTTGATGACAACTTGGACATTAAATGTCATCAAGTCATAACCCTTTTCCCCCGCAACGCATGAATGTGAAGGCATTTGACATCTAACCAGAGTTGATTTAAATTAGTCACAGATTCATGGCATTCACTAGATATATTGGATTTATAATTTGCTATCTTCTTACCATATAGAATCTCTTACTAGGCGTTTTACAATATCTTACCTCCTTTAGCATTTAATTCTGCATTAAGGGGAAAGAAATTGCAAATCAAGTGGTTCAAAAATTAAATTTATTTTATGAGATAGTTTTAAGATTGCTTTATACACTTTTTTGCTATATACAAGAGCAGATTCGACATAATTGGTTGTGATTTAAGACAAGGTGTACTTGAAGGACATGAATGTGTGGAAGAAGGTGATGATTTATAATTTCTGAATGCCACTAGCATTATTCGAAAACTAATAAACCGATGTGTCTTTCTGGTTAAAATACTTCTCGGAGAATTCCCTATTTATCCATGGGAAAATTTGGATTAGTTTTCCTTGGAAGGTCTTTCGCAAAACAATTAACCATATATATTTGACCTATATCAAATATCTATTTCTGATTTTACTTAAATATTTGCATTTCACTATAATCAACAGAAAATCTAGTATTTCATCTATATCAAATTCATTTTAATTTTATACTATTTTCTGCCCCCTTGACGAATTCGAAGTTAACTTGGTGCACATGTTTCCTAACTCCTAGAAATGGTAGCTGCTCTTTAAAAATGGTGCTTCATGCCCTTGTAGCGATTGAAGGGCGCGGTGCGAACCTGCGACTCTAGGGCCTGTAGCCGAGTAACTAGCCACTTTTCCAAAAGTCGACTTCGGTATCGTAGATGTTATCTGGCTTGTAAGGCTAACGCTACACCTTAAAAAGGGATTAAAAAATGGGTTTAAAAAAATTCTGTAACATAAATATACAGCATGTTGTGACACAACGCTCTTAAATTATCTTAAAATTTTAAAACTTTAAAAAAGATATTAATGATTGATATCTTTTCTATTCACCTTTTTGAACATATTATTTATTGATGTCTCTTTATTTTTATTTCGTCACTTACTTATTTAAATATATATATAGTTAACAACTTTCTAAGAATTGTGTATTCCCGTCTCTTATTTCATATACCTTCCATTGTTGCCCTCAAAATCCTCAAGATCTTCGGATTACCTCACTATATCAAACGTTGAAACATTATACCATGATTCCATCGCTTCAGATCAATAATACATTATTACTTTAATAACACCCTCTGGACAAGTGTCAAGTTTAAACCCCGGGTCATTAGATAAGGGCGTCACGTTGCGAGTCTAATTATCAAATAGAACACGCATTAGTCTTTCGAATGTTGCAATCATCCTTTATTGAATTTAGAGACGGGTAGTACTCAAATAATATTGGTGGTGAGATCTCAATTAGTGAATCCAATCAGGTTCTGACATGCTTTGAATATTGCAACACTTAACTCGATTCGTTAAATTCACGAATTAGCAAATATTCATTTGTTCAGGAATTTTGGCATGATTAAAATGAAATTGCTTCGGTTGACTGAATGTTCTGTATCTTAAATTCAAGCATATTGTTGCTTATACAATTATATAGAAAGTGAAGCTTCTTGTAAAAGGCTAGAAATTACAATATCCAAAAGTGATGGAATTTAAACCTCTTTTGGTGACTTATTTCTTTGGGGGAAAAATCTATCGAGACGTTTTTGCATTTATTATTGTTGGATTCTACACCTGAAGACATCGCCATCTTTCTCCACATGTCTGTGTCTCTGCAAGTTTGCCAAATTATAACCTGAAGTGAATCGCGATGTCCTGGGGGTAAGGTATCAATTTTGAGACCTGATTCCACAGAAGAACTGTTGTGTAAGCAGATCTAGTGCACATTAAATCCTTCCTCAAGCATCCTTCCTCTCGCGTGGCTAGGAAGTTAGGAGAAGGGATGCGAGCTCAGGTATCATTCTCGTCATCTGACCGAGGTCGAAATTTTGAGGCGTGTCTCAAAATAGCCTTGTGTTGCTTCAAAACAAGACGTTAATGTAACTGAACAGAACTAAACACGTTTTAGTAAATGCATCCCAATATCCTTGTTCAGTGGTTGACAATGCAAGTTTCTTTGTTTAGTTGCATTAATTTTAGTATGTGGTCCCTGTTAATTAATTTTTTTCTTCTTTTTAGAAGTGCTTGAATTTTTCAAGAACCCGAATTAAATATTAAAAGTTATTTAAATTGTTAAAAACTTATATTATTATTTTTTTAATATTATAAGTTATTTAAATTGTACGTTCGTTAATTTTTGAGCTATTTCAGATAATAATATCGATCATTGCGGAAATGTAACTATCGAATTAACGTTATTATTGATTACTGATCAAAAAGTAGAATTAATAATAAATTTTTAATTTTTCACGTTGAATTTATCAATTATTGAATAATATTAAATAAAAAGACTCATGAAACCAAATTTTCAAATTGAGATAAATAGTTTTGGAATTATATGATTAATCAATATTAACTATTTTGGAGGCTTATAAAATAATATCCAGATTCTTAATAATTGCCCATAGAAAATGAAAATATATATTGTTTCCTAATCGATCATTTCAAAAAGTACTACAGTAAATTTAAATGCCGTAAGTTTATATATGTATAATTGCACAATCGTGAGTGATTTAAACTATCTATTTTATATAAAAAAATTACCAATCTTCTTGCTTCTGTTAACCATTAACTCTTTTTAATTATATTATCTATTTAGAAGGTACCTTCTGTTTCGGAAATACGTTGCCTAGTTGATTTAAATCAAATGTTAAAAAATACTTGAAATATTTGTAAATTATGAAAAAAAAATTATATTCGTTATAGTATGTTTGAATGATTTAATTTGAACCTTTTAAAAGCGATAATTCGGTGTTCGCAAGAAGTAATGTAAGTTTTAGATGATTTCAATTATTCAAGTCTCAAGTCTTTTCGATTTTAGTAGTCAAAGGTGTGAAAAATACTTTAAATTTTTATCGCTTTTTTATCTTTAATATCTGTGTTTCCAAATGCTGAAATAAAAAAACTGATTGAGATTGAGCTTATCACATTTCAAATTTTATAAATATGTTTCAAATATCACATTATCACAATAACAATTGAAAAATTAAAACCTTTTCAACCAAATAATAATTAAATCCCTTTTTCACAAAAATGCGACTTATTTCGCTTTTTTAAAATTTAATCAGCAGAAAATAATTATTTATTTTACATTACTTTTTATAACCAATGAAAGCATGAAGTTTCCATTAAACTAAACAACATGGGTTACTTAATTTTCTATAAATGCCTAAAATCTTCTTGAAATTGCTTAATAATCATAAAGTTAAATCTTGACAACAATAGGAAATATAATCCGGACCATCAGATTACAAAATCATATCATAAGTGATCTCATTTTTTGCCAAAAATATTTTTTAAAGTGGTGCTTTTAAGAGCTCTAAACGGATTTTAAAGATTTAGAAACATGATTTGGAAGTGCATCGAAAGATTTAAAAGAATTATAGGCTTAAAAATTATTTTAAAATATTTTTTGAAAAAAATAAAAAGAGTAAATTGTTTTACTGGGTTAAATGAAATCTTTTAATGCATATTTTTCTTTTTAAAAAGCAATATTTCATTTATAATGGCATTCTGCTTTTACATCATTATTTCTATTTTTCTCTAGACGTTTAATACAACTTCATCCGTCTGCAAACGATTTGTCCCATCATAGTTTTTATTTTTCGCTGTTCCATTTTTTTCTGCAATTATGAGGTGAAATTTCATTTATTGCATAATTGAACTTTCTCATTTCCTTTTTACTTTCTCGTTTAATGTGTAAAAATGAAAGAAAATAGTCATGATTTCCCAATTAAATAAGAAAACACATTCGGAACTTTAATCAAATCGCTTATTTCGTTTGATTAGTTTCTTCTTATTAATGATCTGTACATTTTTATGCGTACCACAAAATAATTTTCTTGATTGTTAAGCCTAAAAGCAATTTCAACATTTATTGCCGGTAAATAATTTATTTTATTATGCGGTTTCTCAGATTTCACCATAATTACTTTTTGTATTCATTAAATCATTTCAATTATTTTTAATCACATAATTTACATATTTTTTAATTTAGTTTTTATTGGATTTAGTTTTTAATCTTAACACTTATATATATATTATATATATTAGTGTTTTAATGTGAATTCGAATTAATCTTAAAATTAATTAAAATTGGAATTAATTTCATTCAATAATTTTAAACAGTAATTTCATTTCCATTTTCTTATGTATCAATAAATTTCAAACTATAATTATATAAAAGTGATAAAACAATAAATAAATATTTCACAATGATAGAAATTAATTTAATAAACTTATAATTCTACAAAAATTAAAAGAAATAATTTTTTGGCTAATACTTTCAATGTGTTTTTCTTTTATTGATAACAAAAAGGAAATGAATAAGGAATTTTATTAAAAAGGGGTTTTAAAAACACACTTTTATGACAGAGTAATAAACAATATATTTTTATTTTAACTATTTTGTATTTTTTAACCTTGCGATCTATTTTTTATCAATCTTACAGTAATTTTAGTTTTTAAAAAGAGCCAAAAATTTAATCTATTTATTGATTAGCTGATATCTAACTTCAGGAAATATTAAGCAATGAATAACCCTAGAGAATACCGAAGTATACAAAATTTTAATCGTGTATCATATCAGATAGGGATGAATAATCATTTCTCAAATTCCATCTTACCAAATATAAAACAAAACAAGTTAGCGAAAGATATATAATTGCTTTAAATCTGGAATGGTCTAGTATCAGCATACCATATTCATTTTTTTAAATCTCACTCATTTTTTTAAAATTTTAGTAACATACTCATCTTTTATATATGCATGTCAATGATATCTAGAAAAAAGTGTCTCGTATAAAAATAGTAAAGAGTGAGTAAGGCCATGGGTGAAAGTTACTAGTGTTCAGATTTTTATTTTCTGAACATTTTATGATTCGTTGTAGAGGGCAAAAAAAATCAAGTATGCAATTTAAACATTTTTTTTTCGATCACTGAATTAAACTGTCACAGAATTACAACTGTACAGAACCAAAACTGTCAAAGAATTACAACTATACAGAACCAAAACTGTCACATAATTACAACTGTAGCAACAAAATCCCACATCAAACTTGATTCATCAAAACAGATACGTTTTTGATTAGCCATATTTAAATGAATTTGATTATACAGACCGAAAGACGTTCAATACTTTGAGTGGTTTGTTTTATAATTTGACAAAGATGCTACTTTTAGATAATAAAAGTGCGAGCCAAATTTTATTAATCTAGTTTTCTGCATTTTATAACTATAGCTCTCATCTGCATTAACCAATGAGTTGTTTTCGTTCAAAATTTGATAAGCATTTAAAATTTTGTTTGCTTATAACACACAAAATTTCATTGGTCTAGTTCAAAGAATTTCTGATTTATAGTGTTCAAAGACATAGAAATGGGAAATTAAAGCATTATTATTTCAAAAATGCAGCTTATTTTACTCGGGAAGCGGTCACTTAAAACGTAAAGATACCTCAAAATAAAAAGTCGAAATTTTTGATAATTAAAATATTATCTCTTTGCATACCTCGTATGCATGAAAGTAAAAAAGTTATTATTTTTTATTCTTCTTATAAACTATTTATACATTTTTTCATATTAAATTAATACAAATCATCTTACTTTTTCAACAACATATTCATTTAAGTATATTTGCATTTCAAACTATCTAAGATTTCCTCCTAAAATTTAACTAAGACTTTGATGTGAAATATTGCAAATTAATATTTACTTTATTTTAATCAAATATTTATTATTTAATTATTCCTTTGAAAAAGCTATTTGAAACAAAAAAGCAATATCGTAAACTATTTAAATTATTTTTGTTAGAACTTAGAAATGAAGTTATTTGTATTACAAAGAAAATTGATTCTTAAAATTTAGAATTATCTCTTTTCTTTCAAAAAAACTCTTAAAGTAAACATTTGCTTTAAAAATGATAGAGAACTTTGTGTAAGATGTATTGAAATGTACGTATTAAAAGCTACTTTTATTCTATTGAATCTTCCTTTGCAAACAAAAGGTGTTAAAATTCGAGGCATTTAATTTTAAATAGAAAACTGAATTATAAAAATAATGTTATTACTTTAACTGTAAAAATAATTTATAATCTCTATCTGGAGCAAAAGTATTGCAATATAAAGAAGATATTTAAAACTGATATTGAGCTAATTTCGTGAAGAAAATGGTAATGTATTAGAATAATTGTGATATTTATTAAATATTTTATTGTTAGTAATTGTTATATTTAATTATCCCACTGAAAGCTAGTAAAAAAACACCTTTGTATATTTCCTTTACAATAATTGATTCTTCCATGTTAACAAATCTCTCTGTTACTATCAAAACTAGATTTATGGGAATTGGTTGCATATTTAATTTAACTGAAACACGTCGTTTTAGCTGGTAAAGTCAGTTTTTGGTAAATAATTTTATTTATTTTTATATTTAACATAAAAACTCTTAATAAACAAGATTTAGTTATAATAATTGTACTTTGAACAACTGTCATAACATTACAAATTAAACACTGAATTGAAAAATAAAAATAACAGGGATGGTCTCCCCAAACTTTCTTGCATACCTTCCATAAAAGGTATTATCCCATACAATGCCTGGAATGGCACTGATATACTATAATTCAATATTTGACTTCTATATGCTGAATTAGATATAAATGAATTAAAATATTGATTATTTAGAAAAAATAATTCAAAATATTTTTAAGTAAATAAAATATCAATATATTTCCTCTTTCTTCGAGATATTTTTGTACATTCTATGTACCTAACGAAAGGGAAGAGAATTTTTTTTTAATCATCGAGAACAAAAATGATATAAATTTCATTTTTCAGTTGTCTCTGCATTTGTTTTAGACCAAAGTGACATAGAGAATTTTAAAAGAGAATATTATTTATTAATCACGTATGCAAATTTATAAAAATCAATTTTTCCTTTGTTGATATTTTTTATATCTAACTGAAGAATAAACAGTTTTGCTAAACTCTCAAAGAGGAAGCATTGCAGGGATGTTTTTTTTTAAATTTTCTTTTCGCTTTTTCTTATACTAAGGTAAAATATTAAATTTTAACACAATATATTCTTTTAATCAGTTACGTCAGTTTATATAAATTCATTTTTTCTTCTTAATATTTTGTATATTTAAATGAAAAACAAAACATATTTTTGCTAAACCATCAAAATGAAAGCGTTCAAGGTGCATTTTTCTATTTCCTTACCACTTTAGTTTATACATAGTTCACTTCCTTTTAAAAATTCCAGAATTATTAATACTGATAAATTGATCTAGTAATTACATCCCAAAAATCGAGATATGTATATACCTTCATTTCTTATTATATCCTCTTTCGTATTTCCTATTCTAAACCATAAAAATGAAAGAATACATATTTTATTGTTCAATTTCCTTGTACTTTTGCTTATGCCGAGTCCTTTTTGCTTAAAAGATAACAGATTCAAAAAAATGTTAACTTGGCCAAAAGACTACCTTCCAAAAATCAAGATCTTCTGTACACACTTTCGTCTCCAATTACACTCACTTTCCCATTCTCTATTCTAAATAACCAAAAATAAAAGTGTTTGGAATGTGTTTTTCTTTTTCTTTACCACTTTTTCTTTTACAGAGTTCCTTCCCTTTAAAAGATATCAGATTCAAAAAATGATAACTTGACCAAGAGATACATCCAAAAAATCAAGATAGGTACACACTTTCATCTCCTATTACATCCCCGTACGTATTTCCTATTCTAAACCATAAAAATAAAATAATGCATTGTTTTTTTTCAATTTCCTTGTACTTTTGCTTATGCAGTCCTTTTCGTTTAAAAGATAACAGATTTTTTAAAAAAATGTTAACTTGGCCAAAAGACTACCTTCCAAAAATCAAGATCTTCTGTACACACTTTCGTCTCCAATTACATTCCCATTCGTATTCCCTATTCTAAATAATCAAAACTAAAAGTTTTTGGAATATGTTTTTTTTTTCTTTACCACTTTTCCTTTTACGGAGTTTCTTCCCTTTAAAAGATATCAGATTCAAAAAAATGATAACTTGACCAAGAAATTACATCCCAAAAATCAAGATCTTTTATACACTCGTTCGTATCCTATTACACTCACATTCGCATTCTCAATTCAAAGCCTTATCACTCCAAGTGATGACTTTGCCTTCCACGGACTTTCAGAATTTCTTTCCCATCATTCCATGCAATCGAAGGAGCAGAAAGCAAAACTTGTGCACACTCAACATCGGTGAAAAGCACTTCAGACATCTCTGGTCGGTGCTTCGAGTTAATGGAATTACATTCCCAGTCTTAAGAGAATAACATTCGAGCACTGGATGAAAATTTCGTACCGAATCAACAAGAAAGAAAAAGAAGGGATTATTTCTTGAAGTCTTAATATCTGTTCTTAGTTAGGACTTTTATAACAAACCTGGTTCTTCATTAATCCAAATTAAAAATTTTCAAGGATCATTTAAGGATAGTAATTACTTCAAAGATTTTATAAGTAAAAATGTGTCATTTTAATTATCAGAAAGCAGCTTTAAATTTTGAGATTACTTTTCTTCAAGAAATATAATTTCAGCTGTTACTTCCCTGCATAATAGCTATTAGAGAATGTTCCTAGTTGTTTACGTAAATTTAGAATTCGGACAACTTCCTTTAACTCTGTAAATTAAAGGAAGTGTGTAGTTAGTTAGTTAGTTATTACTTAATTAAATTAAGTAGTAATTAACAACCTATTTATTTAGTTGTGAGTTTAATTCAATGTTTAATTATTTCAAATATACTGCATTTAGCAGAAATTAAGGTTGTATGCTGCAAGGATTGTTAACATCTGCATTAGTCTCGTAAATAGGAACAAGTTTCCTGTTTTCTGTATTTTATGGATTTAAAACTTCCATCAGATTTTAAAATTTCTGTCGTTCTAATGAATCAAAACATCGGCATTCTATCACTATCTATGTATGAATGATTTTTTAAAATAATTTTACGATTAATATATATTTTTAAAAATAGTAATTAGAGATTTTTATTAAAATTTAACGTGGTAAATTGATAAATGTACCACTTACTTTATTGCCAGAATTGTAGAACTGTCCTAAAGTGCATTGTCAATTATATGTCTATTCTTATGTATGTCTTCTATATCTTCTGTATATTATTATATCAGTAATTCAAAACACAACAGTTAAATTTAATAATTTTTGTTGCCATTATATCGAATTTTATGTATGTGTAAAGTTAAATGTTACAAATAATAAAATTCTAATTATATTTGAAATAATCAGGAAATGAATTATTAGGAGCATAGTTCTAGCATTAAATTCAATTTCTTTGAAAAGAGCATCTTTTACTATTCGAAAGAAAAATATACAGATACAGAATGCAGTTAAAAATCTCGAATTTTTTCTGAATAGCTTGTAGAAAAAGTAATTTCGCCATTCTTTATTTTAATACTCATATGTTGTGGCAATCGTCATTCTATACAAAATCCTGCGAAAAATAACTTCATGTTGCTTTATATTCTTATAAAAATAGATTTAAAAAATTTCATTGTGAAAAAGAAACTGAAATCTTCGATCGTAAATTTCAAGTTATCATATGAGAACATCAATATCTAAGTCATTATCTATCTTAACTAATTTAAGTCATTAACCTATTTAAACTGGTTTGAAACAATCACGAGACTTATCTATCGCTCTCCCCACCTCTTTATATATATAATTTTTTTAAACTGTCATTTTCAATTTTTCTAGATGATCGAGCTCCAAAATTGTGGACCTCGACCGATTTGGTTATCATGTAATAGTTTTAAAAACTCATCTGCTTCCAAAGAAGCATACATAATAATAATGCAATACTGGTAAAAGCAGGTAAAAATATTTCTTGCTCATAACTTTCGGAGTTATCAAAATATACTAAACAAAACAACATCATGTTCTTACATGATAATAAATTTTCTCCAAAAATACCAGGAATGATAATAAAAAGGGGGAAATGTTTTTTCTATTGGAAGTAAGTTAAAAATCAAAGAAATAAAAACAGTGTATTTAATCTCAAATAATCTCCAGTTTTTGTAATTATTTAAGAAATATTATTTCAATAATACTTTCTACGGGTTATCATTCATAAAGTATGTTGCACCTCTCTAACTATCAGATTGCAAAGAGTTACAAATTAAAATATAGACTAACTTCTTAGGAGATTCTTCAATTTATATTTTAGAAGAAAATTGCTGCCTTTATCTCCATTCTAGAATGCGGATCCTTTAGCTTTCCAAGTTCAGATAGGAAAGGAATTTATTAAACTGCTTTTCTCATGGCTTCTATTCATGCAGATCAACGGCTTAACTCCCAGCAACGAAAAGGTTTTCGAGTCTTCTAGAATCTAATGATGGACTCAGATTTCTCGGGTCGAGTGATAGATAAATTGTTCTAGAACGAATGAAGAAAATTAACAAAATTAGTTACTTGCGGGGCAGCGAACGATGATCAAATAGTCATTAAGAGAAGGTAAGGCGTCGAAAAAAGATTAAATTCTTTAATATATCTAGAGAAAAGTTGGCATCCAGAAATTTAATTAAATTAAGAAATATTTTCAGAAAAAAAGATAAAATTGTAATTATTTAATAGACAAAATAATTATTTCGACAAATTAATAATTTTCGAGAAAGATTGATTAAATTTTTATCATGCAAAAACGCCTTATTTATTAAGTTTTTCAAGTATGTATGCTAGATTAATTTTCAGCTTTTTCTAATAAAGCTATTAATATGTATATACATAAGCGTTTGACTGTCAAAAAATTCACCTTGAATGTTTCAACGATTCTTCATGTTTCAGAACTTTAAGAGTCTAGAAAGCAAATTCTTTTATTTACATTTGACTATCTATGATCTTGATAATACAAAAATACATTGAAATATGTGCATGGAATTTTGTATCTTATCTTAACAACTTATTTGAAGGTTTTATTTTTTAATTCGATGAAAACTATTGAAAGAAAAACTTTTCAACTATTTATAAGCATGTGAGCATGATAGCAGAAAAGGAAATAGATCATGAAATTTAATATAATAATTAAAATTAAGTATGTATTCTGAATTTTGAACTAAATCTTTTAGGCGGGGCATCTATTAGTATGTATATTCGCGTGTAACTGAAAAACGCAGCAACTAATCCTGCAAGATCACTAATGAAATCAGCTATGAAACTTTCAGTTTATTGCCTCGGATGCAGAAAACATAATGGCTTTACCTTTCTTTTAGAAGAAGGTTTCGAAGCTTCATTTTAACTTTGTGTGTGTGTGTGTGTGTGTGTGTGTGTGTGTGTGTGTGTGTGTGT
>JAOUZG010031473.1:1018355-1044027 GCA_026289955.1 Argiope argentata | reverse complement strand
TGTGTGTGTGTGTGTGTGTGTGTGTGTGTGTGTGTGTGTGTGTGTGTGTTATGATATATCAAAATCTAACATCCTAATTAACTTAGAAACTTGTATTAACTTCATTTTAAAATGTTCTCTTATTTCCTGATCCAATTCCATTTTTTTATTTAATTAATAGTAACAGGTAGTTTAATTAATAGTAACAGGTAATGCAACAACATTAATGCAATTTTATTTAATTTATAATATTTATAAAACTGCTGAAATCTGCAAGTGGGAACTTGCCGATTTCAAGAGATAAAAATGTGCCAAGTGAAGCAAATTCTTTTAAAAGATACTTATAATTCCCTTATCAAAATTGACGCGTGTAAAGAAATCCCTATCAGAATCTCACAGTTTATAATCATGGGGATAAATATTTCGTTCGCTCGTGTTGTGACGTTGACATGCCAAGTCGCTTCTGCTTGTACTTAATTTATGCCACCCGTTATTTAAAAAAATGTAAAGTTTGAAAATTCAAAGTGTTTTCCTTCTCTTCGGCCATGAAACTGCATGAAAATATATGTTTTATATTATATATAAGAACATTTTTAATGATTCCTTTCCATTCAACTTTTTTCTGGTCCATATAGTAACTAAAAATTTCTCTAAGACTTTTTTTTATCGCCAATCATCGAAATAAACGATTTTTAAATGACTGCGCATATAACGATTCCATCTATCAAACGGAAACAGTTTTGAAGCATCCCCATTAAACTTAATAGACTTGTCAAATCCTTCTCGAAAATCTCCTTTAATTGGCGCATGATTTGAGCTCGACAGGTCAATCGATTTTCGCCAAAGCAGTTCCAGTTTCGAACATCTTCCGAAACAAAGTACCATAAAGGGCCTTAAGAGATGGGCGATAATTCAAAATGACTCTGATTAGCTTCCGACAGGAATGCTCCTGTTAACGTAATAGATTTGCCCCATAGTGGGGCTCAGGGCGGAAAATTAGCTAATTCAGTTACCCGGATCTTGGCGAAAGTAAACGATACTTGTTTCATATTGCTAGAATTATATCTCCAAATGAAAGGATATCTTCCGTGGATGTTTTTAACAGATATCCAAAATAAATAGTCCGTGTTGTCTCCGTTAGATAAATGCATTTTAAAATTTGTACTACGGATTTCTTTTTGATACTAGTTAATTTATGTTTATGGCATGAATTTTCAAAATGTATATTGCTTCAATCGTTATGCGTGTCTTATGTATATCAACTTTTTTATCGATGTAATAAAGAGATTCGGTAAAAAGTGTGGCCAAGCTAATGTATCAAGTTATTAGTCTTTCCGAAACTTTCTTGCATATTCTCCGATAAAATGCGAATGTCTCTTTTTTCACATAAAATTGAGGATTTTGGATAAACCCGTGAATATCTTGCATGGTTTGCCGCCATTTTTTTTTCGAAATTTAGATCTTTGGAGAAAACCTTGCATTTTTGATGAATTTATCCTGATAATATGTATTTTTAATCATCTCTTTGCTGATATTGACATCAAAATTTGACACAAGAGTTCAGTTGTTGTCACTAGTTGGCACACCGAATTTCATCGACTTAAATTATTGCATTTATGAGTTACTGATTTTACACGCATATGAAAGTACAAGCTACAGATGGTCAACTGTTTGATGGATTTGGTTCAGAAGTTGATATTTTAGACGGTAAAAACGTCGTTACCAAATTTGTTTTTTTAGTTATTTAATTTCATTGCATTTAAACAGCTAGCCATACAGACTTTTTTTGAATGGATTTCATTTAAAATTTAATAGAAGTCTTCAAATTTGGTCACCTATAAAAAAACAAGTAAAGCCAAATAATGAATTCGTATTCAAAGCTGTTCCCAAAAGTAAATATTCATCAAAATCTTATATTTAAATTTCCTTATTTTTGCAGTATTTTCTTTATACTTAGTATACCAAAAAGTAAAAGTTTTTTTTTTTACTTTTTAAATTCCTATCAGATATTTTTTTTATATTTGTGGGACATCTGTCTTATATTGTGTTGCAAATATTATTTGGTCTGTCAAAAGTAAACCTACTTGATGTGCAAACGGTTTTCAATATTGTAAAATATTCAAGACTTTAGGCTCATTACTCATCTATTATTTATTTTTGCTTTTGATATGATTATATGTTTAGCACCCTGTCTCTCAATCTCTTAAGGCAAAAGGCAATCATTTTAATAGAACTAAAAGGAAAAAAATAATAATTGCTATAATACAGACAAAAAGATACATAGACATACTTTCATATAACCATTATTTCGGTGAATTGTGTGATCTTTCCAAAATGTTCTACCATACATTAGCATATAATAATGTATCAGAGAACGCCTTTCTTATCATTGGTGTACTGTAACTACAAAATACTAATCATTGACCTGAATTCAGCGATTTTACTATACTTTCTATCGTGATATCCGTGGCAGGTGGGGGGGCATTTAATTTCAAAAATTGAATTTGTGTTTTAAACATGTCTTTCCCAATACATTAAAGCTAAAATTTTATAAAAATCTATTCTTATAATAAAAAATTACAACCATATTTATTATATTCTAAAGTCAGGACTTGCCCTGGGGTCCTATTTTCTTGGTTTATCAATAATGTATGCTATTTTGTCATAAAAAAAATCAAGTATGATGTACTGATGCTCTTAATGATGAATGTTATTCATCATTAGGAGTATCCACCAATTCCTGCAACAAAAAAAGTTAGTGAGGGTAGCACATAGTAAAATGTTACATTTTTGTTACTATTCTTTAAAAAAATGCCAAAGCCAGAATTATAGCATTCCGCTCCCATTTATTTTTAAAACATCTTTGACGACTATCCTTTCCTTCAAAAGTAGAAAATATCCTGGTAAATTTTTAACCAGATATTTTAAAAAGCCAAATTTTTTTCTCAAAGCCTTTTAATATCTAAAGAAAGCGTTGAACATTCAAATATTTCACATAGCTATCTTTTGCACAACCATTGTTTTAATAAAATGTGACATGGATTTTGCTTCTGTTTCATATCTTGCACTATTTTTCTCAACCCAAATATAACAGAAAATTGTCTCCGTGAGGAAATGAAATGCTAGGTATAAAAAACATTCTTACTTACCACAGTACAAAAGCGTCGAGTAAATTACCTTGTTTGACTGAATCACCAGGAATCTGTTTTTAAAATGAGCAATTTTCACTCTTTGTCCTTCATCTCCAATATCACAAAAGCCCAAAATCTTCCACAAATATGTTTATCGCACAAAGTAATGTCTTTTTTTATTTGAATACTCAGAATATTTCGTATATTTGTTGTTTTAGAGAGCTCGAAGCATTTTTTAAAAGCATTATTTTCGTCTTTTCAGATGAAGATTTCGAAAAATGTGTGTCTGTACTTTTGGATGGTGTCGAATACGAGCTTATTTTCCTGGATAATGCTTTACCTTTAGACAATATGGTAAGTTTTTATTTGTTTATCCCTTTAATATTTCTTCAATATATAAGAAAGAAATTGATAATCAATTACATCTACTAAAAAGATGTATTTGATCTGTAAGCAAGAACGTCAAAATGGAGAAAAAAGCTACTGTTATTCAGTTGTTGTTACTACTTATGACACTTGTCATGGACAAGCCCCTTGCTGATACAGCAGCAGATTTAAGCCGAAAGGAGCGTCTCTTGTTTTTGAAGTAGCCCCAACTAGAGCCAAGAGCACGACTTAGCTTCACCCCATTCGCTTGCACAGTCCCTTTTTACAGGGGGCACAGTCACACATCTCACAGTTAGCTCACAGAAGAACAACCATGCCGGAGCCGCGACTTGAACTCGGGACCCCTAAAACATTGCCAGAAAGCAGGCACTGTTATTCTAATATATGAAAAGAAACCATCTTTTTTTGTATCCCGGTGTCCTGGCTCAGAGGTAGCGCGTCTTCCTCGTGATCTAGGCGTTCGGGGTTCGATTCCCGGTTAGGGCAGGGTTGTTCTTCTGTGTAATATCTGTGGGATCTGTAAATGTGACCACCTGCAAAAAGGGAGTGTTTAACTAAGTAGTACTCTTGGCACTAGTTTGCCCTACATCACAAACAAAAGACGCTCATTTGGCTTAAAATCACTGATGGCCGTCAGGGCACTTGTCCATGACAAGTGACATTAATAACAAGAAACACCATCTTTTTTTGTTTCTTAATGAATCCTACATAACCTAAGTTTGTGATTTGTACCAAATAAAATGATTCTTGCAAAATTAATTCTAATAAAAAGTATGAATCCTGAATCGATATCTGAATGAAAATTTTAACTGATTAAAATTATAGAATAGTATTAAATTTTTATTTTTTCACATCAATTCTTGTACGTATTTTTTTAAATACTTAAGAATAAAAAGAGTTTATTTTTAAAATCTAATCAATTCGGAAATACTAACGTTCTAGAATAGAATTGAAAAAATATGCTAAAGTTTTAACAATTCTGCAATTCTGAACTGTGGAATAAAATAATTATAAAAATTCGATTTAAAAACAATAGTCTTAAGATAAACAGAATTTTTTGCTTCCCTTCATTCAGCAGATTATCGCAATACTTAATTTTTATAGTATTTTTGATGTGGTTTAAAGGCTCAAATACCAATTTAACCATGCAATGCTAAACCATGCAATTAACTAGGCAACGCCAAACCATGCAACTCCAAACCATACAATTAACCTCGTAGCACCAAATGTTCTATTATAGGAGAATCCGAGATTCAATCGCCAAACCATCAGGATACAACGCCAAAATGGTGATGAAATTTCAATAAAATTTGAAAAGGCTCTTATCTATGATGTTACGAAATCCTAAATTAAATAAACTGGGATTATTATAATATGAAATGCGAATTTTTTTTAAATAAAAGAAATACGATTATTATTGATAATTATTTTTTAATATTTTCTCTAATTTACTTATAAGTATATTAAAATTCGTTTTTGAACTTGGAATCACTGCCACCACCAAGTTTATATTTTTCCAATCATTAACTTACCATATTTGCTATTAAATTAATAAAATATTTTAAATCTAATGATTTCAACATTATTCAACCTTAAACTCCTACGTGACATATCCAGTATTGAAATTATTACATCGAATACAGGAACACGATAAGAAGATTCCATTGCTACTAAGCCAAAACTATTATAACACACGGCATCTGAACCTTTTTATTGCATAATGATTTCTTTTGCTATGAAGGCTATGGTATTACTAATATCTTAATGTTTTGCGAAAAGCTTTCTTATTACAAAAAAAGCCACTTTCTTCGAGATTTTTTTTCTTAACTTACAGGATAATGTCCTATTTAAAGGGTAAGAGTAAAATTAATGTTCTGTTTCTCACAAAATTAATCAAAATCTCACCAATCATCCCAAGATCCGTAGAATTTGGCCATTTTAAATAGCTCTAAGAAATAGTGACAAACGGCTTTTAGATTAGCAATGAAGTATTAATATGATTACATTTGGCGAGAAATGATTTCAAAATAGCTCAAATCTGGCTACCGGACATTAATTTTAAGTCTAGCTATTTAAAGAACTGTTGCTTATATTCATATACATAAATCGGTTCCAATGTAGATATGAGTGCCATTCAATTAGCAACAAATTTAAACGATGAAGTATTACTTCTGGTTTCTATAATATTTTGTTTTCATTTTCCTTACTGTTGTGTTTTCCGGTTTGACAGGAAATAGCATCACCCCCTTTTCGCGAAAGATATTTATCGCCAAATATGGCATCCCGATGTTGCCGTTGGAGTATATCTTCCTCCGGAAGATAAGACACAAAAGCGCGGGGAGTTGGCGATTTTGAAAAACACGCCAAGGGGGAGATGTTCTCTACAGATCAACATGTTTTCCTAAAAACAATCGCCAAAATTTCAAGATGCACCTAATTTTAAGCTTATACCCATAAATCCAACTTTAATGTTAGCCAAAATTGAATATTTTTGTATGGTACGATTTTTCGCCAAATCTGGAAATCCAGAAAATTTTATTGGTGTACTTACGTATTAGACCGTCGACGCCAAAGTTTAGTAACTCATTGGCTAAGGATTCAAATTTGGCGATAAACCGTCGACGCCAACGAAATCACCAAAATGGCGAACGACAAGGTTTGAGCAATTTTTTAAATAATGGTGGGGTTTTTTTTGCCATTATTGTCTGTTTAGCAACTCATTGACGAAGCCTCCAAATTTGGCGCTAAGGATTAACGGTCTAATGCGTAAAAACCATTTTATTGCGAATCTAAAATAATTTCTAGCAAGCATTTTTTATTTTAATACAAAATTATGGATATCTGGAGGATATTTAGTAGATTCGTAGGGTATTTTTCCGTTAGCCAGGCACAAGCGAAAAATTGCTGAATAATGTAGAATTCCGCCAAATCTCTTACTGCGATCTTACAGCTAAAAATTGGCTAAATAATGTAATATTCCTACAAGATTTCTTTGGCGGCTTTTCGTTTGCGACTGGCTAACGGCAAAATATCGATTCCTATGATTTTGGCATCCTTAGCAAGAAATCAGAACAGATATGAAAAGTGTAATTATTTTATAAATCCGCAGAATAAATCTTTCAACACAAATTTTTAATATAGTATTAAAGATTAATTTTGTGATGAGTGTCTTTTAAACAATTTGACAACATGCGACATTTGACAATTTCTGACATCAAGTAACATAAAATTCTAAGATTTTTTTTTTGTATTCTTTACACTTTAAATCTTTAATTTCTTGTCCTTATTTGGCATATAATAGAAAACTGATTAATCGTCAATTTAGTCTAATAGCTTATCATGAGATTTCTTTTGTACCATTACTGACTTATAAGGGTTGTTCTTTTTACAAACTTTTTTCTGTCTTGGAGCAGAAACACCGGAATCTTCAGGAGATTCTGATTCAAACTGCGAGCATGCATCACCTGATGATTTGTCCCCAAATTTTCCATTACATAAAGTTTCCATAGAATCTGTAGAACTTAAGAAATCATAAAAATCATTGATCCGATCGTTTTCATAACGTCCTGTTGAAGATTTACCTAAAAAATCATCAAAATTTCCATCTTTTAATAATCCCAGTATTGCTTTTGAAACAAGCTTTATTGATTTAAACGACATTTCCAATCCAACATCAAGTATTGTACTCCAAATTTTATGTATTGATGAATCGATCTCGGTTTCATAGTTGGATAAAAATGGCTTCAGATAGAAGTTGTATAGAAATCTACTTCCGTTAAATTCAGAGTTAAGCATCCATAGAAGTGCCAAAAGAATAAGTTCATTGTAGAATGGCAGCCATGTTCTTACTAGGACATCAATACATTCCAAGAACTTAAGAAAAAGCATGAAGACCATCCAATATGTCAACCATCTTTGTGTTTCTTTTGCATTATTTGTTTTTATAGCTTTGTGGGACCAGTAAACCGGAAGAAGTATTCCGTGGGTGATTATAATCATTTTCAAGCAGATTCTGGGAATCATGCTTTTTCCTTCTTTTGATGATTCGAAGAAAGGATTATTTATGAAAATGATTTTAATTTTTTTTTTCAAATCTGATTGCAACCACAGTTTTAAAAGGGAAAGTAACTCATTTATTCAAAGTTGAAGCATCGTATAATTAAACACACGAGCGTGATATAAAATAAATCTTTTCCAATAAAATAATCAAAAGATAACTCTCAGAGAAGGATATGATCTCCGTGAGATAACTTTTTTAATGGATTTACACTCAGCCAATTATAAGATTCCAATAAGTCACGCATGCGCAGCGGGAAGATTGCGCATGCGCAGAGAAAGCGCACAATAGCAAGTTCTTGTTCTGGCGCGACTATTACTTGTTATTGCACACTTTCTGCGCATATGTGGCTTTACTGGATGGCTTTAGCTAGTTAAGCTTAAATTCTTTTAGATATTTAATTTTATTTCTATCTTCATTTTAGATATTGTAGAACTAACAAAATCCGAAAGGTCGATCTGAAAATTATATCATGCGAATAAAATTATCGGCGGTTTTATTGAAAACAATTATTTTGTTATGTTATTATTATTTTTTTCATTTGAATAATGCGGGCTTAATTTTGTTTTCAGTTGTTTTTAAGTAATAAAGTTTTAGTTGATAGAGTATGGCAACAGTAAGATATTCTGCTTAGAGATGTTTAAAAATTTTATTAATAAAAATTATGTTTATTACGTTTTGCAAATCATATGTGATTGAAGTAAACTAAATAGACATAAATGTACTCTATTAATTTCTGTAATTTATTAGAATTTATTAATTTTTGGGTGTGACAGGAGAGAGCATCACCCTCTTTTCGCCAACGATATTTAGCGGAAAATATGGCAATTCGATGTTGTCGTTGGAGGATATCTTCCTCCGGGAGATAAGATGCAAGGGCGCGGGGAGTTGGCGATTTTAAAAATTGCGCAAAGGGATTGGTGTTCTCTACGGATCAACCAATTTTTGTATATTTAAACAGAAAAATGTTTAATATATTTTCAAAAAAAATTTTTGATGATTTTTTTGGAAAATTTAAAATGCAATAATAATGCAAAAGGAATATAAAATAAATCATGCGAATAAAGCTGCTAATGGTTTTATTGAAAACAATTATTTTTTTCTTTGAATAAAGCTTGGTTAACTATATATTTTCAAATTCCAGTTTGTTGTATATCTTCCGAAAAATATCTTTTAGAGAAATGATTAGCTTTAAGGGTTTTTTAATAGAATATAGCCAAGTTTACGAAGTTTATATTAATGCTCCAATTTATTTATTTTTAATATATTGAGCATCAAATAGAAGAAAATTGGCCTTAGTTGAATAAAGAATTATAACGCTCATTTAAATACTAGTAGACGACATAGTTATATTTGCCCAGTGAATTCTCCTTTTATAGCCAATCAAGAATGTATTATGGCAGAAAGTCTAGACAGCCGATAAAGAATAGAAGTAGATGCAAATACGTCACAAGTAAATAGATAGAAAATTTAAAATTTCATTTAAATTATTTATTTTATTTTATTCATTATTAAAAGCATAAGTTTAACCTCGTTTTTAGATCATTTATTTTTATCATGTCAGAAAATGATGCTGTCTTTGGGATGAGGTTTTTGGAGTCAACAGAAGTCTGTCGACGAAAAATAAAAATTTTATTATCTGCATGCATCTTAAAAATTCAGCTTTTAATAACTTGTTGAAATTGCATTTACAAAAGCTCTGATTTTAAAAAAAATTAGGGATTACAGTAAATAAAACTCAGAAAAATTTAAATTTGATCATGTGAATACATAAAATGAAATAAATAGGAAATATGATATTTTTAACAATAAATGCATGGCAAAGTTTTTTTAATCGTTTGCAATAATAAAGTGACTCATTCGATGAAACAACTAAAATGAATAAAAACATAATTTAACTTGCACGAGCGCATGGTACTTGGCTGTTCAAGAAATTATTTTCTGACATGATGCATCGAAATATGCATAGCAGATTTCCTTTTATTCTTCATTTAATATTAATATCGGCGTCAATCCGAATTCATGAAAAAAAATTGTCTCTAATAATAATTTTATGCATTAGGTCAAAATTCTGGTACTTTTCCGTTAGTCAGGCCAAATGTCACCGTGAATAGAATACGAGCTGAGTCGCGAAGAGATGTGAATGACCAAAAAGTCAACGGAATTCTACATTAATTGTCGATTTTTCGCTTGCACCAAAAATGTAGAATTCAGTTAAATTTCTTACAGCGATTTTAGAGCGAAAAATTGCCAAATAATGTAGAATTCTGCCAAATTTCTTTTGAGATTTTCCATTTGCGCCCGGCTAACGGAAAATGACCCATGTCTTTGTATGTAATCTTGTCTGTGATTCGCTTCATGTCAATGAACTTAGCGTTAAACTAATGAAAAAATGGAAGTGATGGGGGGCTACTAAGATAACGTTGTTAATTATTCGCCAACGATTGATAATTAAGTTTTTTTGGAATATTATCTCCATATAATAATATCCTTTCGTCTGCATTAACATTCATTTAACATTTTTAAATTCCAGATATTCAGATGAAGATATATTTGTCATTTCTTAGGATATGATTACTAGCTATTAAATTTCTAATATGCTCTGTTTTAGTAATTAGCTTTCTTGATTGTCAAAATTGGCCTGTTAGCTTGATTTGCCCGGCGTAGCATTAACAGCAATAATTCAGCTTAAGACCCACTGAATTAGCAAATTTCAAGAAGTATGAACTAAGATTTTCTTGGAGAAAAGAAACAGTAGTTTTTTTTAGGAAAACTAAGTTTCCCTTTCCTTAAAGTTCTTTTGAAATGGGTTTTTTTTTTCTTAGAATGGTAGAAACAATTTGCATATAAAACAACAAACCAATAAGCTTCTAACTAATAGGAGATTTAAGGAAAGATTATCACGAGTGGAAATTGTAATATTCAAATGAAATCCTGAAAAATAGATGTATGTTTCATTCTAAACAGTTATTTCAACATTATCAACACCCATTCGAATTGTGCTGTTCATAAGATATCCGTGTTTAACATTGATAAGATTTGCAGAATCCATTAGCTTTGATACATTTCCATCTTAGTACATAAGGTATAAGCTCACTTCGGATGATCTTAATCTGGAATTAAGTGTTTCATCAAGGACAGAAGTGTTTTAAAAGTTTTACAAGATATAGAAGGATATTTGTTGCTGTTGCGGTTTTCTAAACAGCACAGTCATTCATTGAAAAAACGGAATCATGCTATGAAGATATCTAAATTTAAACAAATGGGTTGTGGAAACGCAAAAATATCTTTGTAATAAAAATTTAGCTTTTTTTCTAATTTTACTAATTTTTTTCAATTGTGAAACAAAGTAAAATAAAACACTGAATAAATAATATTCTATTTATAATATTCTAGTGGAGAGGTTTGGAAGGTCACTTTGGATTCAGTACCAAATAAAAGTAATAACTTCTAGTTAAAATCATTATTGAAATGATTTTAACTATTCTTTAGTATCCATACTTTCAAAATTTATTTTATTGAAGTAGTATGGTTACAGATAAAACCTGCTTAGCATGTACTTCCCTCAATTGCAGTAATTGAGTTTGCAGGTATTAGTTTCATTTTCTATCGCATTTTGATGCAAATACGAATTAAAAGCCTCTCTTTACCGTCCTTATCAGTACCTCTGTCACTGCACTGCTTCGGAACTTGAGACTGGTTGCTCATCAAGCAAATTCATTTTTCATGCTCCAAATGTTTCTATGAGTTTTATACAAACATTTACCTCTCGTGCCCAAAAAATCCCCTAAAATTGAAAGCTTCGGGGGGAATATAATACATAAGATATAATTAGAATAAACGCTAAAAGTAAGAAATTCAACTATAATAGAGAATGTAGCAAATCTATTAATCCAGATAAGCAAGCAAATTTTGGTGGCCTATTGAGGAATCCGACTTCCGAATAGGAGGGTTTCTGGTTCGAGACCCGATTAAACCGAAAAACCGTCGTGTGAGGGGGTCTGGTACAAGTTAAATTCGTCAGGACAACGCATCCTCCCTCTGGTGTGGTGTGGGAGTTTGGAGATGGGGTGACATATTAGTTGTCATCCTTGTCATCTGACCGCGGTTCAAAATTAACGAGGGTAATCCCAAAATAGCCCTAGAGTTGATTTAAAACGGGACATTAATATAACTAAATTAACAAAGAAAATTAAAATATAGAACAAAATTTCCAAAAATAATACAAAATTTATAAAAATAAATTATTTATAATACGAAAAACAAAATACAAGAAATATTAATCAAGAACTTACGATTACAAGAAACTTGATGATATAAAAAGATATTTTATTATTTAAATTTTTCCATTTAATAAGGCTGAAGCCCATATAATGCAGTGATAATACGGCACGCAAATCTAATGAATGTTTTTCTTATGTCACTCTCAATAGATACCTTCGGTTCATTCACCGAAAATTCTCTGTTTCTCTAGTTTTTGGCAGCAAGTTTCTTCGGTCATATTATAGATATTTTTAGGTAATGAAACAATTAACATGAAGTACGTTTTATTTTAATCAAAAGTGTTATTTAATATGGCTGAGAAATATAAATTAAAATGATTCAGTCTACTACAAATTGCTGAGATTGAAATTTAAGAAAACGTATTGACTATGAAATAAAAGTGGAAATAAAAATCTTACTTAAAAAGTAATATTCAAAGAAGCCATTGACACTTGAGATTGTAGGCGATTTAATGTTAAAATGGATGAATTCGAATTTCATCGGAGCGTTGTTTTAGACTGGAATCCAAATAAAATTTAGAGCATCAAAAATAAAAGGATGTGTGGAAATAGAATTGATATAAATTAAAGTTATTATGTATGTGGTTTTTAAGATAATGTAAAAGGAATTCTTGTGAAATAATAGTTTTAGAAGGTATAAGTATCAGTTTCCATAGGCAAATCATCCCTACCTAATATCCATCTGATTATAGACTTATATTTGACCTAATTAAACTTTGTTTGATGCATCTTTCTATTTCTTCTTTTGCATTTTCTTTCCTCCAGAGACGTGACATTTTTGGTGAAATGGCAAGCTTTTATCTGAGAAAATCTAATTTCACTGATCCATTAATTATTTAAGAATTTTTAGCAAAATGCAGTTGTATAAGCTTTCAATGAAACAGTTTGGAACATTTTTCTGCGTTTTGTTATATTTGGCCGTTGCCATTCGACAATAAATAATAAAAGCAATTTCTGTGTCATGTAGGTTAACTTTTCAAAAAAATTAAGTTTAGTTGAAGTACACTATCGTACTTCAACTAAACTAAATTGAACAAGTAACATGAAAAAAAATAAAGATCAATTCCTACTTAGCGCAAAAAAAGAAAAACTTTATTTTAGTTACTTTTATAAAATAATTACAATTGATATTCTTAATTTTAAATATATATATATATTGATTTTCGCAAGAATTGAACTCAAATTCTTCTTTTTCTCATGAAAAATACTTAAATCCTCGTATTTTTCGGATTGATCTATTGCCCATTGATTTAAATATTCATTACAAACTGATAAAACTCTATTTAAAATATTAAAAAGGAATTAAATTTAATTAATGAATTAATGTTTGTCAAAGCTGTATTAAAATCAAGAGTCATCAACAGTCAAGAGTTTTAAAAAATGTACTTAAACTTGAGTGGATGAATAAAAAGAATTTTATTAATGCTTGAAAATTTGAATAGTTTATATATAAGGAGAGAGTGATCTAATGGTAGGAACTGAATAAAATTGAGCAGAGTTTTCTGAGCGCCATCTATTGGTTCGAAACAAAATTGTTCAGATGTAAAATATCATAAACTTTCTTAATTTTATTTTTTAAAAAAAAAATGTTTGAAAAAACTATATTTACATCAAGTGTCATCCAGTACAAGTTTTAAAAAATGTATTAGAACTGTAGTGGATGAATAACAGATATTTTATTAACGATTGAAAATCTCTACAAAATATATAGGGAAAGTGTGAAATAATAGTAGAAATTAAACAAAAGGGATAAATCGTTGAGGAATTTACCTAACTCATAGCTGATGGTTAGAGTGAAATAAAACATTTCGGAACTAATTAAAGGTGATATTGGCAAGAAATAAATCAGACCTCGCAAAAATGACATATAAATACAGTTTCAACCAACATTTACATGCTGTTGTAACATTTCGAAAATATATTCGTATTTTGAAACGACCATTCCATAAATTTGCTCTAAATATAGAAACTGCGTCACTTCTCAATAACTTAAGCAAGTAGACTTCATACATGTCAATATTTCTGAAAAATAAATCGAATATATCATGAATAATGCACACAGCTACCTACTGCATAACTATGTTGCCACAAATTTTATGAAAAATATTTCTCCAAGAACTGCTTAGAAATACCCTTTTCTCCGTTCCTAAACATAAGCAAGCGTTGCAAGATAGTAAGTAAAATTTCGTTTTATACTTAGTATACTTATTTATTGACTTTCCGACCGGTATTTGAAAAGGGTGGGCTAGGAATCATTAAATTATGCAGCACATTACTCAGCTCAGAATACTTGATGTATGCCTGTATGTATATAAAGTACATTAAATTAAGCAGGTCTGTATAAAAGAAAATAGAACTACAGACAAGTCATTATAATATATATTTTGAATAAATGAGATAACATTAACAGCCAAATCAATATTTGCATCTGTTTGACATTGAAAATAATCATCGTATCAGTAAAATTGTATAGAAAAATCCTGTTCGGTAATAGTTTTAGATTGAGAAAGTTTTCATTTTTTATTTTGCTACCTAAAGGGAATATTTACTTTACAAGCTTTATTGTGTCTATTTTAAGTTTCATTTTATTAGCAATGGCAGTAGTTTTCCTTAGTATAATCGTATTATTGGATTTAAAATAAAATCGATTACGTCTGAATGCCAAGAATGCATTCTTCCTTTTCTAATGTAAGAATCAAACAGAAGTGTAAGAAATATTGCCTGTTTAAATATTGTAACGAATTTATGATATTATTTCTCTATTCAGTAAGTCATCTGGTAAAGAAGATAGTGTTATATATATCGTAATGGCTGCTTAATGTATATCTACCGAGCTTTGGCGAAAAACTTGGCTATTATTTTGTGACTTGTTGCCGAATTCTGCGGCAAAAAGGAAAAATCCCAAATATTAAAGAATTTTTGCGATTGCTTAATTAGCTCTCGGGTTCTAGAGTTTATTCTAGAATATTTCTTGCCTGTTTGCATCAGCTTCAAAAAGGAAGTGAACAGTAAATCAGAAGAATAGATAAATCGAGTGACGTAAGTAGTTGAGTCAAGCTTAAACGAGTAGTTGAGCGAGTTCTCTATTTATACTATTGTTGTCCAGCGTTTTCTCTCTTAAGTACTTTGTGCTTTTGCGATTATTTAATAACGATTTGCTTCTTTTGTGCTTCTATTTATTGTAAGTCTGTTCTTGTACGCTATTTCTACTTTTATGCATTCTTGTTTTCATATAGAGTAAAATATATTTATCTGTCATTGAAAATGTTGAACTTGAAACCGTACAAACACATGGCATGAACATATCGCTGATCGAATATATCATTTAGACACATTTTTTCAAACTGATTGAAACAGAAATTCGATACAAAACTACACTTGTAACTATAAATACCAAGTTTTACTAACAACTACATACCAAGTTTGATATATTTGAACCATTCGTTTTTGATTTACCGCGTTTATATGTTTCTAAAACTGCAAATCAACATATAGTCTAAGCCGCATTAGAATTAGTTCAAATTTGTTAGGCTCTACACAATGGATGTTAAATATGGGCGCCGAATTTCAATCATTTAGCTTTCTCCGTTTTGTAGCTATTGTATTAACAAAAAAAAAGAACAGATTGACTTACATTGAAAGAATTTCTCTCCGTGACAGAATAAAACAAATTTAACGTAAAAACACTATATCAAATTTCATTCGTTTGAATTAAAGCATTTTTGAGTTATTTTTGTCACAGACAGACAGAGGAACATTTTTCAAAAATGTCATTTTCGAACACAGGGGTTTTAAGTTATCGTATTTATATATTTCTGAAAAACTAGACCAGCAGACGTTTAACCCCTCATTGTATTCGACTTAAAATTTGACAGATGTCTATACTATAAATGCTAAATATGTGTACCAAATCTCATGTATCTAGCTTCTTTTCTTTTGTAGCAAACAGGCATTCAAACAGACGGATTGACAGACTTCTTCAGAAGGGATTTCAATCAAAAATTTATATACATCTACATATTTCATATAAAGACCTTTAATCTAGACTGTAATTGACTAGCACAAAGCGTTTTGAGTTATCTTTATCAGAGACAGATAGACAGACAAATGGAAGTGTTTTTCGAACTCAGGGACTAATCTCACATAAAACATGGAGATTAATTAAAATCTCCATCTCCATTTCAAATTTTTTGATGATTGCAATATTTTCTCAATACTACTACAAGAAAATAAAAATAAAGTACTTCTTTTGGACATCAGTACTAAAATAGAATTATACCTTGCACTTTTATTTCGTAGTATCAGTATTTTTTAATTGCACTCTCCATAATTTGTAATAGACAGATTTCATTAAATTTATAATATTCAATCTTATCAAAAAGAAAGAAAAAAAAGGAAGAACATTTAAATAATACAATTCATTATTAATAGTTTAATAGCTTGTAAGGTTATTATTCTGGAAGAACAATTTGGTTGCCAAAAGCTGTAATTTGAATTGCAATCCACAATGGTCAAATAGATTACTCAAAGTATTGCATGATTCAGAAGTATAAATCGAAAAAAAAAGAACACAATAAATTTTGGTCTAGAAATGTACTCTTAAACGCATTATTCAATAAACCTAAGTCGTTTGATACTACAGCAGTGAATTGATCGCATTTTTTCCTTTAAGCGAAACCCAAATGCTGCACGATTTCATTTGGAGGACGAAAGTTTTTTAGTGTACTCACAAATAAATGCCTTATGAAAGTAAGAATCTATTTTTTGTAAATATTTATTAGAAAAAACACAATGAAATGAATAAACATAATAAAAATGAAAATTTCTGATATTTTTCGAAACTTTATGATTTTTTAAGAAAATATATTTTTGAGAAATTAATTTAATTATTAAAACTTGGATCCTAAACTTCATTCATCACATTTTAAGAATTCTTGGCCCTAACTTGTTGAAAAAAATGTCTTAAATAACTGAGGAAAAAACCCAAATGACCTTTTCAACAAACTTTTAAGTTTTTAATTTGTTTATTTGAATAAAATTGTAGAAACTTGCATTACATTTCTGTACTCAATCAACTTGAATTCTGAATAACCTTGACCTTAAATTCAAAGATAAAAGTGCTTTTATTCATAAAAAGACTATTCCTTTTGTACTAGTACATTCGAAAAACATGATTTTCTTTGTTTTTTCATTTCATTTTTTAGACACATAATCTTCAATTCAATGAATTTTTTAAACTGTTTTTCACATTTAATTAGTTTTTAAAACATGCTTTTAGCCAATTAAAAAATTTCTTATACTTTTCAATAAACAGTTAGTGATGAAAGGTTTTCTAAAATTTGCATGGATTAAAAAACCAGATCATAGAGTAAAATTAAGAAATTACTACTTATTAAAAACCTTGCGTATTAATTTCTAAGTTTTAAAAATATATATAAAAAATCATTTAAAAAGGCTTCTTTCAAACTGCTAATTAATATGTGTTGAAGATTTTTAATGAACTTGAACCCGATTTAATTCCTTTATTACTAAAACATTAATTAAGATTTGGAAGTAACAATAATATAAATTCATGACAAAAAAACCTAATTATGGATACTTGATTATAAAAACGTTATAAATTTCAAATATGAAAAAATCTTTAAATGAAATTTGTGTTTATTTTTTTAATAAAATAGTTTTTATAAATTAACTCTTATGACTTTTTATGGTATTTCTGCTTCTAAAAAATCAGTATTTTCTTATAAATAAAATCTTAATTCATAAACTGAAACCAGAAAACAAGAAATGAAATCACTTCCCGTTAATTTTGATTTTAGAAGGAGAAATAAAGATCATTAATTAAGAATTATTTCTCTTTTTTAAGTGTTAATCCCAACTATATCATTTTAGAAAAAATGAGCAATAAGAACTATTTTTCATGCTTCAATAACCAAGAAAGTTTATTATTCCTTTTATCCATTTTTTCTATAAGTCTCTTCTTTATCATTTCTTAGCTTTTCTGATTATAAAACTATTTATAACACTCTTAAAAACATTTTCTTGGATAATTCATAAAAAATTTTTAATTTAAAATATGTTGAATGAAAATAAATTTAAAACCTTGTTTTAGTATAACGACAATAAAAATTCATATACATGGGCATTTATTAAAATTCCCTTCAAAAAAATTCAAAATGCTTTAATAATATTGAACTAAATTTCTATAAATTTAATTTTTCCCTCTTTTCTTCCTTTTTTTCAAATTTTTTCTTTATTTTTATCCTTAATTTTTAAATATATTTTCATAACTTAAATGCCTGAAGCATGTATACATTATAGGATCAAAATTAGTACTAGAAAATATTTTCCTTATTATATCATTTTAGTCATTGAGGTTTTTGAGTTATGGTTTCATTGCATTCGGAAGTACAGATAGACAGACTTTAATCGATGAATTTGGTTCAAAATTCGGTATTAATCTATATTTTAGGTAATAAACATACTGTTACGTTTTTAGCGTAGCGGGTTCGGATTGAATGGACTTTACTTGAGGACAGCACAAACGAATTTATTTACAGCTATTTACAAGATGGCTTGATAAAGTAAAACTTCAGATAAACACAATCCCGCAGTCAACAATCACTTACAGCGTAAATGCAAGTCTTACGCACAATAAAAACAGTTATTAAAACAGACTGCAAAACAGTTATCGTATACCACAGCAAACAGTAAATCACAGTGAGTTCAATAATACAATGTTAACAGCAAACGTAAACACAGCTCAGTAACCTAAAGTCCAGCGAGACGCTTCTCTTCCGAGATAAAAGTCTCAACTGACTGTCGGGGCTAGGGCGACTTGTTCCTTATATAGCGGAGCAAGCGAGTGCGTGGAAACACGCGGAGCTTCATGAAAAATCCAGCGGCTATCAGACTATTCTTTTCGCCAAATCAACTCGGCTAGCGCCAAGCTTTTTCACAGCCGTCACCAAAGCTTTCTCTTTCGGTGCGTTTCCGCGGCGTTCGCCAGATGGTAACAATACATATCAAGTTGGATACGGCTATCTTTTAGTTTAGTATTTACCGTATTACCATGTATTTAGACAGGTGGATAACCAAATTTCCTAAAAATGGGTTTCATTCAAAATTTTACCAAAATCTGTAAATTTGATATAAATATCACATATCAAATTTCCTCTTTTTGGCCTAAAGCCGAATTTGAGATATAGTATTCACATACATACAAACAGACAAACGTAATTCCAAAAGTGTGTTTTTCGAATTCATTGAAATCTGAAACGTGGTGATTCGTCCAAATCTCAAGAGTTCGAATTTTCTAATGGTTATAATTCTTTTTCTTAGCATATTACGTATATAAGAAAACAAAAAAAGAAGATTGTTATTGCGAGACGACATCACGAATTTATTCGTTCCTCCAAAAATTACCATTAATTCTCATAATTCGGATCAAAACATAGCATTGTTTATAAAAGAATATTCCGAATGCTGCAGTACAATAAATAAACAGAATCTCATCATTTTTATTATATTTGTTAATCGGTTTATCCTTTCTCCAGATATTTCTGTTAAGATGTTACGCTCAGTAAGCAGCTTCGAGCTGACATAAAAATGATAATGCGATTTCAGTTCCTGTTCGACTGGAATACAAATAATGGTTAATGCAAGAACTGTATCTTTAAATTTGTATTCATAGATTCGCGATGCAGATTTATTATCGTAATCTGAACATTTCGATGAATTTAAAAATAATTCTGGTGTTGTGATTCAGTAGTTATCGTGAAAATATTCTCTGAAAGAGTTTCTAATTTTGTATTGTTTATTCAAAAGTAAATGTGACAATTCGACCGTAAAGTCTATTATTTTTTAATGTGTTAAGTTTTAGTAAATAATAAACATCTAGCTAATGTTCTGGAATGTTCCAAAAATAAATTTGAATTTTTCCTTTGTTATACAAATTACTTTTAATTTTCTTCCAAGCAAAATCAAATTTGTTAGAATGGAAATTAACTATAATGTATAGATCATTTATTCCAAACAGTTCAGAAATGCTATTATTTCAATTTTAAAAAAATTAACATAAAAAACAGCCTTTTTTTTACTTTCTCCTATAAGAAGTACCATTTATAATAACAAGAAAAAATTGTTATCTTCAATATGTTCAACCTTGACATTTTGAGAGCTTTCTATGTTTCCAAAAACTAAAAAAAACTTTTTTATTTTTTATTTTGTTCCGTTTGGAAGCACGTGAATATATATAACAAACGTATTCTATGTTAACTTGCAGTGATCTCCATTTCTAATAACATTAAAGATTATTATAAACAAAAATATTGTTCCTGTTTTCGAGAGATAACAATGGAATAATAGCTGATTTTAATTGAAAAGGTAAATCATTTGTTAACATTTTTTAACAACCGTTTGTTCAAAGAATCAGTAGTTATAGAACCAATTTAAATTGAAATCTGGACATTGAATCACAATTTTAATACCGGTAAGCGCTATTTCCAAAGGTTTGAAAAATCATAATTAGCAGAAATGGTGTTTAATTCTACGAAAAAAAAATTATTTCTCATTGGAGTGGTTTTTGCTACGCCTTCTTTGACTACTTGGTGCTCATTTTTACAACATTTTATGCTATAAGGAACGATTCAACAATTTTAGAATTTTGTATTGATTTAGATTGGAAAATTTAAGTGCAACCACTATTTTGCTATTGAATTTTTTTATAATATATTAATTTATGAGCAACAAATTTTTTTCTTAATTTTTAATAACAAATGCTATTCCTCGTCGAAGCGATATGCTTCTCAGTAGATAATAAATTCAACTATGGTGGCCATTTCTCGGACAGTTGTATGTTCAACGCATCACTCAACTTACAATAAAACTATCTAATAATTTTAATTGTAAAATGTGCTGTTTACAGTTTCTGGTTTTGTGGTAAAAAAATATTTTTATTATCATGTGAGAACATGATGTTGTTTTGGTTTAAGGTTTTTGAAGCCTCCAAATGCGTAGGCAACAAATTGGCGATTTATCACTTTCGGGACATCAATTTTTTTACATTTAAGATTAGTATAAAATAATGCAGAAAGTTGTCACATTTGGAGATTTATCTCCAACTAAAGTTACGACTTAATTTCCAACCTATTCATGCCCTGAGTTCTTACGAATTGCCTTAATCATCTTAAATCATTAACCGGTTTGAAACAATAAAGAAACTTTCAGATTACGCATGCATCGTTATTTAGAGAAAAGTTTTGTTTGCCAGCTAGAAAAATTGAAAAAAAGAAAGTTTAAAAAAATTATCAGTGTGTGTGTGTGCCATCCTTATAATCTGAAAGTAACACTATATTGAAACTTCTCGGTAATACTCTAAATCAAAAAATTATTTGACAACACTTTCAATTCTTGCGAAAATCATTTATTTTTTGATAAATTATTTATACTAATTGTAGTTATTTAATAAAAAGTAACTAAAATGAAATTTTACTTTGTTGACTGAAATAAAAATTGACTTCAATTTTATATATATATATATATATATATATATATATATTACTGAAAAAATTTATATTTCAAAAACAAACTATAACTTGAAACTTATATATTAAAGTGTACGCTTTTCACAATTTTTTTCTCATACATGTGGAAGTCTAACGCCAGTTGATATCACAAGAAAAGTATCATCTCGTCATTGTTAATTACTACAGTCCTCGCTATCAAAACATTCCTGAAAGCTAAGGTTTCTTTGACTTTTATACAATAAATAAATCCACAGAAGCAATTTCGATAACTGTCAACTTTCAGATACAATTCTTATTGCCAATATCAAATGGTATAAAATATTTGATTCTATTGTTATCGAGAAAAATAGAGTATATTTAGAGGACCGCCTGAGATGCATTGACTTTGACACTCGATGCGAATCTTTTCCATAATTTCTTTTTTAAAAAACTTCGTCTCGAATATACGGATATTAAACTTGAGTATCTGGAGAAATGCTACTCAATAAAATGGTTAAATAGCATGACTAAAATATGCTGTTATTCGTTGCTTTTTCCTGGAATGACATATTTAATACAAATTGAGACGTAGGTACATTAAATGGAAAACAATAAATATTTCTTTCATAAATCGCTTATGTATGTTTTCTTGAAGCAACGTCTAGCAATGTCAGGATTTGAAGAAATGCAATAAATACTGATAAAAGTGTTATGAAGGATGCATTTTGTGAAAATTCAGTTTCCTTTCATGGAATTCTTCAAAATAACATTTTAATCTTCAAAATATTACTGTACGAAATGGAATATCTTTTAAAATGAAGATTCAATTTTCATTCATGGGATGTAGAAAACAATTTTTCAACTTATAGATTGGTATGCTCGTTCCCATTATTTACATCTGTGATTTTTATTATGACGATAATTAAGTGGTCTTTTATTTTCTTTTTGTTCAAATCCAAAAATTAGTTCACACTATTTCTATATAAATTTATATATATTGTTCAAATTTTCAATCGGTAATAAAATACCTTTTATTCATCCACACAAGTTCAAATGCTTTTTTTAAAAAAAACTTGTATTCGAAACTTGTATTGAAAAAAAGGTTAATGCATATTTTTTTCAAATGTTAATTCATAAACTAAATTTAATTAATTTGTAATACCTTAAATAGAGTTTTGGCAGTTTGTAATGAAAACTGAAATCAACGAGCAGTAGCTCAATCGGTGAAATGCGAGGATTCTATTGTTTTTCACGTGAAGGTGAAAAATGCGAGTTCAATTCTTGCATAAATCATCAATTTTTTTATAATAAATATAAGTTTTAAAAATAAGTTTTATCCTAATAATTTTCAGGAGTGAGTCGGTAGTTGAGGCTTAGTGATTAGAAGTAAGGATTTATCTCAAAAATCAAAATTGGGAAAATTGAAGCTTTAGGTTCAGTTCCGATTTCTCTTCTTGAAATCTTTGTCATCCATTGTTGGTCACTTCTCCTTCCTAACCTTACGATTGAACTGACGTTTGGGTTTCAAACCGGCTAGAAATTTCATGTTTTCAGCCGGACATTCTGCACTCTACCGTTGCCGGATATGTGGCATGCCTGCAATGGGTAGTTACTTGGGGTAGTGAACACGAAGGAAACATATTGTAATAATAAATGGTTTGATAACGTTATTTTTGTGTCTTTCTTTAACTTGTGCCACTTGTTGGGATTTTTTATTAATTTTTTTCTTACCAAAAAAGTATTCCGTGACTTATCGATGCTAAATCTGCAAACCGATTTTTAGTTTGCTTTATTTTACAGTTTTTATGAATTTTTAAAGTTTTCACGGACTTTTTACCCACCCGGTATAATAACTCAGGATCAGATGGTATAGTAGAAGGCCAACGCACGAGCATACATATTTTATTTCATTATTATTAGAGGTAACTGAAATTGCCTGAGTTATTGTTCAATGATGACATTATGCCAGTTAGTTTTATGAGCAATTTTTTATTCATATCTATATTTTTCAAGAATACGTAGGCATATGTCTCACTTTCTTCGTACTTTCTCATAATACCCACCTTTCTTCTATCTCTCAGCAGTTTCTTATAATAGCAGTATTTATTTTCATTTCTTAATTTCTTATTATAATGATAACTCAAAAGTTTCTAACGATTAAAAGAACAGTATTTGTTTCCACTCTTAAATAATTTCAAATAACGACAGTATTTGTTTACATTCTCCAATAATTTCAAATAATACCAATATTTGTTTCAACTTTTCAGTAACTTCCAATAACTTTTAAGTCTTCTCTGTTTATCGTATACATCTCGTAAATGACAAAAAAAAGTACTCAGAGTCCATATGTAAATTTTATAAGTATTAATCCATGTAATAAAAAATCTGGTTTAGTTTAATTAATCATTTATAAACGTATTCATCTTCCTAATAAATAATTGGTTTGAACTTTATTTTCTCTAAAAGAATATATACATTTTATTTTAAAATGTATTCTTCAATTGCATCTGTATTAATTCAATAAAAATCAAGGACTTATTTACAAATTTTCAGAGTGTATCTTCACGGCCGACTATAAAGTAAAAGGAACGTACTTCAAACTAATAAAACCATCAAGTACCTATTAAGTAGTTAACTGATCTTAACGTTCCAGTTAATAAACAAGTGTTTATGAAGTAGAGAAGTTGAAAACTTTGAAGCGAGAAAGAAGACAAAAGACTGCCTTCAGCATATTCCATGATTTAACGACCGATAACTTTATCGATTTCTTCAAACTCTTTTATTGTAATCGTATTTTTTCATCGAATTCAAACCACCTTTTTCAGCTAATGATGTGAGAATGGATGTTAACTTACGAAACTTCTCAGTTCAGTTACTATGAAAAGTTAAGTCCTTCCAATGACATCGCTTTATTGATTTAATTCGGATGGCCATGTAAAAATTAATAACTATTCAAAGACTTTGATTGAAGTATTTTCAATGGAATAAATTCTTCCGCACAAATATACTACTTTAAGAAAATTAATTTCAAAAATTTGTTTAAAGAATTCCGAATGTTATTCGATGAGAAAATAGTTTCATTTTGATTAACTTCAATGATGTTTATTTTCCCTTTTGGCCTTTAATGATACCAAAATAATTAACTTTTCAATATTTGGAATGGTAATAATAATTAAAGTTTGAACTAATGCACTTTTCTTCTGACTCTTTTTTCATGAATGATTGAAATTATGGTTCTAATATTTATGGAGATGCGATGGAATGGTAATAGGGTTCCAAATTCCAGGTTCAAGACCTGATACCACTGAAGAACCGTCCTATAAGTGTCTTTGATACATTCGTCAGTAGGTCGTCAAATTCATGATGAACAAAATATTCTCCTGCTGACATGGTATAAAGGTTTGAGTGAGGAATTCCAGATCAGATATCGTCCTCGTTATCTGGCTATGGTTATTGTTACATTAAAAAGAGCATTTATATAACTATAATACGTCCTAGTTTGTATGGGGCCTGATATCCTGGATTAAAGTCTCTGCTATGAGAACAAAAATACTGGCCCAAAATATCCTGATTTAATTAAATATCCTGACATATATGGACTTGGAACATTATAAAATTGAATTGGGGGTTGAGGCATCTTCTGTGGCTAGGAAGTTAGAAGAGCGGTTGCCATCTCAGGTGTCATCTTGATCATCTGACCCCAATTCAGAGTTATACCTAAGATAAGAAGACGTCACAAAATGATCTTTTGGGTTTTTTTTTTTCAAAACTAGACAATGTTGCCACTAAATCAATTATAAATATTAATTGAAAGCACTCACAAAGTGATAAGGTTTTACACGTACTAAAACTTCTGTGTTTAAATAGCATTTGAATCGCCAATTCATCTCTTATACAATTTTTTACCCATTTGACGACGCTGAGAACTTAATTGGTGCATAAATATCCTTAAATATTTGGTCTAAAATTTGTGGGCAATGTAATGGATCCATGGCACTATCCTCAATATTTGGGCAAAGAAATAGAGATCCATTTTTCTGTCACGTTATGTCATGAACAACAGGTTTAATGATCATTGGGTTGTGAAATGTGTTAACACATTAAAATTGACTCCATTTATCACTTTGTTATTTTTTGCTACTCATATTCATTTGCTTTAACGCAGATAAATAGACAAACTTCATATTGAATGGATTTGTTCAAAATTTGATAGAAATATGAAAATTTAGTGTACAGATCAAACGCCAAATTTCATAAGTTAATCTCAAGGATGAAAGTTATAGTGTGTGTGTGTGTGTGTGTGTGTGTGTGTGTGTGTGTGTGTGTGTG
>JAOUZG010031473.1:1001958-1018345 GCA_026289955.1 Argiope argentata | reverse complement strand
TGTGTGTGTGTGTGTGTGTGTGTGTGTGTGTGTGTGTGTGTGTGTGTCCAAAGTTTTATCTTAATTAAGCCCATATTAATTACATTCTAAAATATTATCTTATTTCCTGATCCCATTCCACTTTTTATTATTAAATTAATTAATTCAACAGGTGTTTTTTAATGCTTAAGTCAGTGGTTCCCACATTCCGAGGGAAAGAATAAAAAATTATTATAATGTAAGCAAATTCTTTTTTATAAAAATCCCTATAATTCCCTTACTTAAATCGACAAATGTAAAGTAATCCTTATCCAAATCTGTTGTTGCGTTGTTGTAACTAATGGCACGTGCCGTGGACAAGCCCCGCTGATACATTAGCAGATTTTTAGCCGGAGATATACGTCTCTTTGTTTTACAAGTAGCGCCATCTAGGGCCAAGAGTACGACTTAGCTACACACAAGCCACAATCCTTTTTAGGGGGCGGACTACATTCGTGCAAATTCATTCACACATCTCAGATCGTAATTTAGACCTTGAACAGAGAACGATCCCCTCTGATCCAGTACCCCCAGTGATATTACTCTCGACTTGGAGGACTTTGCTACCACGAACAGATTTAACGAGCGCCAATTGCCACACACTCGGGGAATCTTTTGGCCGGTGAGCTTCGAACCCGTAACCTAAGGAATACGAGTCAAACGCTCTACCTATACTCTTCATATACTTTGAGATCAAAATCTCATAGTATATGAACCCTGGGAAAATATTTTCTGTCCTTTTTCGCTTTCTTCTTTTCCTATGCCTCACAGAGGATGGATGTATTTTGTCCGCTCATATTGTTTATAAACTATCCCACCTAGGATGAAACAAAAGCAAAGTTTTTGAAATTCGAAAGTGACGTCTCTGTCTTGTGCCATGCTGCTGCTTCAAAAATTTAAGTGCTATAGCAAATTGCTATTATGCTTCTTTTTAAAGGAATTTATTTCATCATGTTTACTGATTATCAGATTCCTTATGTTGCAAGAATTTTAAGGTGAATAATTAAGATGTAATTTTTTTCTAGCTTAATTTGGGAGGCAACAGCTGAAACTTGTTATTACTTAACCATCATTAAAGGCTAATTATTATCAAAACTATAATTAAGAAATTATTTTTTAAAATAATTAATTTATTATAAAACTTTTGACTGATTATTACCTAGTTTATCGCCTTTAAAATATTTCAGAAAAGAATGTTTTTAAAATATTGGGTAAATCCTTTGTTTTCTAGAAAAAAATTCATTTGTTTCTGTGTAGAAGATCAATATCCTTAATTGAATATAGTTGTCAAATTTTTAAATTTTCAGATTTTAACGTGATATTGAAATATCATTTTTTGAAACTATTTCAATGCTTCTAAAAATATGTAAGAAATTCTTCGAACTTAATTTAGAAGGTTTTGTGTGTGTGCATGCGAGATTGTTTGTGTGTGAGTATATGTATGAACCCTGAAAAAAAAACTTTGCTTTATGTAATATTATTAGAATTTCAAATTTGTAAAATCTGTCGGAAGCTTGATATTTATTAGTTTGTATATTTGCGCGAGTGATAATGCGTGAATTTTTCTATGTAGAACGGTAAATATTTTATAGTAAAAAGTCTTGTCTTTTAAGTATACAAGAGTTTAAACATTTTGAAATTCAAAGGAAAAGAATTCTTTGTATATCTCTTTATAACGAATAAGTTTTATATAGTTTTAAGTAGAAAATTAGCTATAAATTATCTACTTATAAATTCTTTCTCTCTGCGTATAATTTTAGGCCACATAGTAGATGATGTGTAAAACCTCTTTAATGGAGATTTTACATCATCGAAGCCTGAATTCCCCAGATCTTTTAAAATTGCAGGCTATTGAAAATGAAGTTTTTCTTATGTTCCCAACACAAGCGACGACTGATTTTACGGGTGCGTTATACATTACGCAGTTCATGTCTCTTCACAAGTAGAAATCCATCGGAATGAGGTCTGGTATTGTTATTAATCAACTTCTTCTGCCATGGGAATTTGATGGGATTGGGCAGGGCTTTTGAAACGTGAGAACATCAAATTTTCCAAAATTAAATAGGTCTAAGAATCTATACGTCAACATTGCGAAGCCTTCCTCATTTCAAATGAAAAGTGTTTCGAATATTTTTATCGATAGTATCCAACCATTTTTTTTTTGCCTTATTCTTATCTTGAATTGGTCTTTGTCAATAAAGTCATGTTAGCACCGCTATAAACTTCCGTTTTTAATATCTATTAAGCTCTTATAAAACCACACTGTTTCCTTTTTTATACATATTCGTATGCAAATATTTCCATGGTGATCCAAGAATATCAATAAACCGGGTTTTTTGGCACCCTTTTGTATATTATCACCCACAGATTATGCGTAACTTTATTTCTTTAACTCATGTTTGTTACACTCATCTTTAACCTTTTTAAGAATTCCCCCTAAATAGCATAAATTTAACCTACTTTTATCTTTTTTCCCGCTAAGTTTTTTTCTTTTTAATTCATTCGCGAATGCCTGTAATATTCAGGCACTTGTCATATTCATTCCCACATCACATAATATTTATTCTTCTGATATTGCGATGAAATTTGGAAAGTTTCAATGAGGAAGCTACAAAAAATAGCTGAAATATTAATTGTCATTGTTGCTTATGGTACTTGCCATGGACACGGCCTGCTGATAAATCAGCAGATTTTAAGCCGGAGATATACGTCCCTTGTTTTACAAGTAGCGCTATCTAGGGCCAAGAGTACGACTTAGCTACTCAGACGCCACAACCCTTTTTAGGGGGGGGGCGGACTTCATTCATGCAAATTTACTCACTCATACCAGATCGTAATTTAGACCTATAACAGAGAACGATCACCTGTAACCCAGTACCCCCAGTGGTATTACTCTCGACATGGAGGACTTTGTGACCACAGACAGATTTAACGAGCGCCAGCCGCCACACACTCCCGGGACTTTCATGGCCGGTGAGTTTCGCACTCGTAACTTGAGGAGTACGAGTTCGACGCTCTACCAACCAGGCTATCCCGGACTTTGAAATATTTTTTAGAATGTCCTCTCACCTCGCTAGGAAATCCAAGTCTTCAAGCATCAAGATGGCTGACAACAAAAGGGCCAAAATCTCTTGGTACCATTCCTTTTGCAGAGTTCATCAAGAAAACTTATGATCACAATAAACAAACCAAATCACTTTTATATTAAGTGGAGCTTAAGTGCCTTTTGTTGATGGACTCGAGCATGTTATGCATAATAAATTTAATTGAAATTAAAATTTATTCAATATTCCAAACATATTAACTTGTAGTGAAAAAGAGTAATCCTATCGACGTTCATCTTATTATATTAAGTATCAATGACTTAGAATGTCCGTGGTTAAATATATTGAAATCTTTCTTTGCAATATGGTCATGTGAGACTGAGTGGTTAAAATGGGACAAATGAAATCTAAATTTTATGTGGATGAAATCAAAATTATGAAAAACCTACTACTCTATAACGACCTTACATATAAGAATACTCATACGTGATGTAGGTTATAACAATATACAATTATATATAACGACTATGGTACTTGAATGATATTTGAATACTATGAACGATGATTATGATAACGATATGGGGGAAGATTTCAGCCTCTTAAAGTCGCAAGGACTAGAGCACCTAGAAATGGGTAGAGGATCGACTTAGCTCTATCCCACACATTCACTTGCACGGCCCCTTTTTACAGGGGAGAACAGTTACACATCTCACAGATAGCAAGCACACAGAAGAACAACCATGGCCTAACCGGGGACTCCCAGAACACGAGGAAGACGTGCTACCTCTAATCCAGAAAGCCGGCATTTAAGGCATTATTTGTCTTACTTAATTTCATTCACTAACCAAATTCAAAATATTTGAAACAATCATGTGATTATCAGAATACGCATGCGTCGAAATATGGTGAATCAGGTACATGGTGGACATTCGTGCAAGTTGTAGCTTTTTTGTTGGTGATAAATCGCCAAATGTGAGAACCGTCTTTATCAATTTCTAATAACCCTAAAAGAGGAAAACTGATGCTCCAAAAGTTATAAATCATCTATTTTCTGCTCACTCATTTTGTAGCTTCAAAAACCTCGAACCAATCCAGCATCATGTTCTCACATGATAAAAACAGTTTACAACAATAAAAATTGTAATAATATCGCCATTGACTTAAACTTTTGATTTAGAAATTAAATTTATATTTTTAAATGATTTTTTGGACAAAAATAGCCAAATGGGACAACTTTCTGCATTATTTCATAATATTCTTAAAAGCGAAAAATTGTCTTTAATTTGTTACCTACGCATTTTGAGACTTCACAAACCTTAAACCTAAACAACACCATGTTCTCACATGATAAAAAGTGAATAAATAACGATGATAAGCACTGCTACCAAATAATGTTCATAATTTTTTACATGAAGACGATAATTATATTTGAAACTTTACAACAATTTGTGTTTACTAATGCACGTGATAGTATACATCAACCAATATACAGCTGAAATAATAATACATTTTATTAAAAATAATTATTAAATCATTTTCGTTAGTGTATAAAACTTCAACAGCGATTTAATCATCAGGATTTTCACTGCCAGATTAGGACAATGATACGAAAGAAAAATTTAATTTAATTGAAGATTAATGGTAATTCTGAAAACATCACAATGTTGTACTTGTAATCAAAAATTTATAAATATGAAATTTCAAAATACAAATTTGTTAATTAGATTAATGATAATTCAGAAGATATTATAAACAAAAATTCATAAACATGTAAAATTTCAAAATTCAAATTTGTCAGAAAGTAATGAAAATGCAATAAAGCTAAAATAAAGTCAAGTAAAATTGTTTCATTACAATTTCATTTTTGTAGATTTCCTATCATTCTTCCCATGAATATGCAGATTAATTTATTAAGTTTCTCTCTATTCTCAAAATCTTGCCATATCTTAATTTAATTAAATTTTAAAACAAACGTAGATTCTAACTAGATAGCAGGAAACTTGATTATTGACAATATTATCTGAAATCTAAGCCTAACTACAAGTAAAAATAATTTTTATTTCTTAGTAGTATGATGGTTTTCTTTCAGTCTGAGTTTATTAATCAATTTGCTGATTTCATTAACAACTCTTGACAAGTTTGGGCAACGTCTGGAACATTAATTTTGATTGCTGCTTCTAAAGAGAATCCAATAGTTTAATATTTTCAGCCGAAACTTTCACAACGATTCTTTAAACAATACAAGTATGCTAAAACTAGGAGGAATATTGCTTAACCTTCCTTGTTTATAGGGCCACAAGTGACAAGAATCGAACATGTTTCCAGAACATTTCATGCTTACAAAACTCACCTTTGGATAAACTGAAATTAATGGCAGTGTTTTGAAAGGAGAGGATAACATTTACCTCTCTTTTGGGACCAATAAACTCGTTCTGACGAAAACGATTATTGTTAATTTCAAATGTTTGTCGGCCTTATGGGAACACAGTGTCCTCTCTGGTTTAATTTACCATCCTGTCAGACTGCAGCACAATTTATTATGCTGCAATCAAGTGAGGATTTGCAATTTGCATGTCAGTTTGTTTACCAAGCAAATATTACTGCTGTGACTTTGGAGTAATGTAGTTTTCAGTTTGATTATTATAAAGTTTATTGAATGAATTATCTGACGTCTATTTATGAACGACACCTGAGATTATTTCATAGAACTTTTGATGTTATTTTAATAAACAAAAGATATTTTAGAAGATTCTTTGTTTTATGGATGAATCATTTGGTTCAAATATTGACCCCAAAGTGTTGCCATAGTTGAATATCTAAGATTTTAAAAAAATTTGCAGTCATAAAATAATTCTATAAATTAATTTCTTTCAGATAATTTGTTTTAAAAATATTCATTTCATTATTGAGAAGTTGAGTTCTTCTTTTTAAATAAAATTGGCAATTATGAGAGGGATTCTAAAGAAAATATTCCAATTAACAACAATAGTTAAGAATTGGAAGTGTGGCTTCACTAATTATTTCAACACGATTTCAGATCACTTCAGAGCAATGGGATTAAAATTGCTTTCTAACTGTGACCGATGATTCAGTGAAAACATAAAAGAAGCAAAAAGATTTAAATGTAGTTTTTAATTCTTAATAAAAAGCGATTAAAAGTAATTTGATTATTTTTTATGACAGAAAGTTTAACAAGTAGTATAAAAAAATTAAGTCAATTCCTACTTAGGTTAACAAAGAATAATTTTATTTTAGCTTCTTTTTATTAAATAATTATGATTAATATAAATAATTGATCACAGAATTATTGATTTTCGCAAGAATTAAACTCACACCATTCTTCTCCCTCAAGTGAAAAATACTGAAATCCTCGTATTTTTTCGATCGAGCTACTGCTTATTTATCTCAATTTTCATCGCAAATTTCTAAAACTCTATTTAAAGTATTAAAAATGAATTACATTTAATAAATGCCTTTATGTAAAAATTATCAAAATTATAATCAAAATAACATCAAGCGTTATCAACTACAAGTTTTAAAAAAAATGTATTTGAACTTGCGCGGATAAATGAAAAGTATTTTATTAACGACTGAAAATTTGAACAAGCTATATATAGAGAGAGTGTGAACTAATAGTAGGAATTTCTAATGTGATATCACATCCTCTTCACAAATTTAAAAATAAAACACTTTCTATTTGAGAAAAAAAAGGAAAAGAGAGAAATTGGTAATAACTTGGAGATGACATAAATAATCATCTGGAACGTTCTCTTAAACTCTCTCATATAGATATTATGGCCCTTTCCCTTAGCTCTTGTTAATTTTAAGCTTTAAGTCAAACCATAAACCTTAAAAATTCTCAGATTTTTATGTTCAGATTTTTGCACATGAACAATTTATGCTTCTAAGTATAGTGAAGAAATTCGAACAAGTTTGAACTTATATAAATCAAAGAATGATGCAGAACTATAATCTTTGTGACTCATACCTATCAATTTTTTTAAATCATGGGATTTTTTAGATTATATGCATACTAATGTGAAGAACTAGTAATTCCATACTTTTGCATACATCGTATATGTGAAATTAAAATACATTGGTTTAAATTTCCAATTAAAAGCCTGGAGTTAAGAGCTACTTAGCTTAAGCCGTTTTGAAAAATGCACGGTCGCTTCCATCAGATTGAAATCAAAATTTAATACACAACTACAATTTTCAGATCTCGAGATCTTGAATTCTGTCAAAAAGACGAGAATGGCATCCCACTCTTCAAAATCAAACAAGATTTCCGCCGGTGGGCATTTAATCCTAGTGGCGACTTAATGTCCCAAATTCGGTACTTGATCTTATCGAAACTTCAGTAAACATTTAAAGTAAAATTCATGTTAATTTGTATTGTTCTATTGTCAAAAAATTTGTTATAGGTAGGACAAATATTTTAAATTTGGACAGGCTATTTAATCGCTGTTTAAAACTGTCAGGTCTATTCTAAAAGAAAACTTGTTGATATTTCACTATCAAAACATTCTCTGGAAAATTACCGCATTCAGCAAAACAGTTAGAATGCAGTAATTCTTAACTTTTTAATCCTCACTTAGACCTGTGAAACCATTTTTTAATATGTTTATCAATCCGTGAACCTAGGAATGGTTAACACTGTAATTCAGAAATTTACCGAACTAAAAGTAGAGAATTTTGTATGTAACTTTTAAAAAAACTACGGATTTATTTATTTATTTGAAATTTCAGACAAAATCCATCATGATGATTCCGTTCAGACAAAGTCCGGCAGAATTTTTTTTCCTCTGTTCCCTATTAGTACAAACTACCTAAGGGTATGCCGACGTTCCGGCACATGAGTAGCGCGTCTTCCCCGTGATCTGGGGGTTCTGGATTCAAGTCCCGGTTCGGGCATGGTTGTTATTCAACTATCTTTGAAATGTGTGAATGTGCCTCCCCCCCCCGTTCAAAAAAGGGAGCTGGGCAAACGAATGTAATGCGTGAGTAGCTAAGAGTAGTAAGCTCTAGTTGGCGCTATTTAAAACGAGCAACGCACCCTCGGCTTAAAATTGCTGACTGTATCTGCTAACTTGTTTAGGGAAGTGCCATTAGAAACAATAACAATCTAACGGCATTCTTATGATATCTTTACGATTACAGCATTATTCAAAATATCGAAAATATCGAGCTAATATCGTACGCTTTCTAATGCTTATAAGCGTTATATCCATGTGAATATGAAAATTTTTTTAAAAAATAGGTATTAATAAGAAATAAGGAATTTAGAATGTGGCTGGGAAATTATAATTGTATATCCAGATTAAATTCTGTACCAAATCTATCACTATGTAGATGTTTATTTACATGCCATGATTAATTAAAAATGCTACAAAATCAAAAATGCTACATCATGAACAAATGAAATTTTCTTCAGTGGCCTTATCATCAAATTTATAGACTGATATCATATTTTGGACCTTACCGACCGAAAGTAAGCTACTCAAAATTTTTATTCCATTTTCTTAAATACATTATAAAATGTAATATACGCCATAATGTATGAAGACTTCGCTGCATAATTCGTCGAAATTTCACAGAATTGTTTGATCTTACATTTGGGTCAAAATTTGATTTGAAAATTGGAGTGTTTCTGATACATTATGGTAAACATTTTATCCAAATTCGCAGTTGAGTGATGCAGATAATGGTGGAACATGAAATGGTAGTTATTGCTGCTGCTATGGTATTATTTTTTATCCTATTTAATAATTAAAATGAAATTAACGATTACCATTGGCATGCGCCATGTAATGATTTGTCTACCTTAAAAAAATGCCAAGCTACAAATTTCAATGATTCTCCTGATTTTGAAATTTCGAGATGTAAAAGATGCAAGATGAAAGACGAGATGTAAAAGATGAGAAATGTTTTTTTAAATTCAATTTCACTTTTTCATTCATTTCCTATTTGTTCAAGATATTGTGCATTTCGATACTCATATAGAAATTATTCCGATTGCACATTGTTCGATATTCTGAATGCCTGATAATATTGTGCAGATATCTTAACAATCTTGTAAGGCATTTTGTGCTTATAAAGTTGAAATCACATTTTTCATGTTAAATTAGTATAAATTATCAGGCACTCAATATTAGAAGGTTCTCGTAACATCATATAGCGTCAGCTTAAGTTTACGAAAGAGTCATAAGGAAACGACGAGAATATAATGCAATTAAAAATTTCCCTTTACCCATAAGCTACGTAATGTTCTCAAGCATTTTAAATATAAAAATGAATGTTTTCGTTAAGTTCGTAAATTTTTAAAATAGGCCAAAGATTCCAGAAAAGATTCCCCATAAAAAGTTCAAACACTAATTCAAATATTTGAAAATCTATGAAAATAATACATCAAAACATAGAACGTTATCTCAGAGCTTTGCTTTTCTATAAAATTAATTAATATTTTAAAATGTCTAGGTTATTCGCTTCTAGCAATGCAAATCGAAAATATATTCAGCTCCGTGAGAAAATGAATAAAAAAAAGACACGCAAACTATTCTTTCCTGGCTATCTTTTTAATTAATTTTACTGTTTAGTTTTTTTTTTCTTCTTCTTAATTCTTTTTAGAAGGAGTTCACTAATACTACAGGGCAAAAGGCGTGAAAAAATCAGAACTAGGAAAAAAAGCATACTCAACAATACTTCTCAACAATATTTCTCAAAAATACTTATTAGCTATTTTTCAATCCAAAAGAATGCATGCGGTTTTGAAATGAATTTTTCTACTTCTTTGGGCATTTTTAATGAGAAAATTTGTTTGCGAAAAATACTTGCAGACTTGCAGATTTTACAGAGGGAAAAAAACAGACATTGTTGTTTTCAGCTGTCTTTAATAATTTTATAATAAAAATTTATGTATTGAAAAAATAGAAATAATTATAGATATATAAATAATTTTTATTTAATACAAATTACAATAATTTTAATAAAACACAAATTACAAACAAAAATAAATTCGGCTAAATTAAGTTTCAAATCATATAGTTTATTTTTTAGCACTTCACATAAAAAATAGTTCCATGTTGATTGTTTATATTTTTTATTCTTGAAATTAAATGTGTTTATTTCTTTAAAATATCATATATATCCTATTTATTTTAGTCTAATGAAAACTGTTTAAAAAATAGTTGCAAATATTTATATGTTGCTGTTTTTTAAAAATTCCTGAATCTTTTAAAAATAATTTTTAAACATGTCGGAGTGAACTTCCTCATCTCTCTCATAAATTTTTTTGAGTTCCTCTATCATAAACATTTTGCTCTCTGTAAATGGTCGTGAATATTACGAGTGCTTAAATTGTTATTTTCAGAAATTCGAATTTTTGTATTTTGGATTATCTTTTTATTTACAGACTGAAACTAAAATTTGAAATATAATTACAATCTATATAAATAAAAATGAATCGCCAAATGTTGCTAGGTGTAAAACTGGCGAACGGCTATTTTTTAAAAAAATTAGCCGTTCGACTAATTCGGCTTATTGTTTTTAAAAAAATTTCTTTAAGGCACGAGGAAGGTTCTTATATAAAGAACAAAAAAAACAGAAAAATAGCATTTAAAATAGTAAAAACGACACTTTTCTTACTTTCCTGCCAAAACTCTTCATTTTCCTACCAATAAATGAGTAAGACTTCAGATTGTTTTCTTCCCACACTAATGCGATTATGCTTAACGTGTTTGACAGTTGATGTCAATATAGTTTTTCCAAATATTAATTCATTACATTTTATCAATTAATTAAAAACTCACTTTCTCCCCAAAACTCTTCATTTTCCCAACGCCAAATAAGTAACGAATAAAGTTGGTTTTCTTCCCTTGGCAATGAGGTTAGGTTTAACATGTGTTCTTCTGATTACTTCAAATGATTCTGTTTATTTACTTAGTGTTTGAGGCATTTAAAATTAAACATTGTTAATTTATCCCTTTTTCGGATTCATTCCGAAATACTTTTGGATTAAAATAAAACAGAATAAAGGAAATTAAATCTCTTTGTATTCGATTACCCCAACTGGCGTAGAAAATTCAAGCATTTACATTGCCCCACTTGGGGTTGAACATTCACACATGTGCAGTGTGTTGTAATTGTTGACAACTGTATTTTCCTTTTAATTAAAAGTTAAAAAGTTCTGTGTATAAAACTGATGTAGTTGTCTCAATCTCGATCGATAAATAAAATAGACTTGGCATGATTTTAAAGAAATATGTACTTGATTTACGATTTTGCTTTATTTCATGCGCGCACTGTCAATAAATTGTTTTTAAGGTTTGTTGTGAGCATTTCCATGCGTACAAAGTCGCGGGTAAAAGCTATTTTTATTAATAGAATCGCAAACAAATTTCTTTAACATAATTTTTATTGTAGTCAAATGTCATATTTCCTTAAACTAAATATCTAAGGTTTTCACTGGATCCTGTTTTAAACTTGAGGAAAAAATGTTGCCTCTGACACTCAAATAATTATCAAAATCAAGCATGAGAAAAGGAAAATATGGGAAAACTGTTCCATTTTTTAAAATTTTTTTAATGGTCCGCAACTTGAAAAACAATACATCAAACTACTTTATTACTTTAATGAGAGAATAGTCGAAAAGTGAAAATGAATAATATCCTTATTTAACCAATTTCAAATCTTTTAAAACGATGTACAATTCTGAAGTCATTTGACCATTAAATTACCTGAGAATGGCTACCACTTTATCTAATATGCAAAATTTCATCTTCTCTCAGTTCTCCAACTAATATCAATTAATCTAAGGTTGATTTGATATTTCCTGATTTTACTCGGAGTGAAAATTGGCAGAATATTTGATTTTATATACGTAAGAGTGACAATCCGATAAAATTTGTTGGATTACACTTTAAGGATCTTTTGAAACCATTTCGTTAGTTGATATCGATTACTGTTATTCTGTTGTCTCTCTTCCCAATTAACACAAAATGCCCAAGCATTGTTTCACTATCGTCATGACATCGACCCGTCATTCAGAGTGTCGAATAAAATCTTGGATATATCGCGCAATATCTTTTGTTTAATAGGGTGAAATCCACCATTTGAATTTGAGCAAAGGGAAAATTTCACCAAAATAAAGGATGAATTTAACCGTAAAGGATAGTAGAATTTCCTTATGAAGTAAAACGTTTTTGAACTTGAATCGAATTAAATGCTATTCAGACACGAATGATGCCAATGCTGCATTAATAATTAACTAATGAATGCGATTCAAATATTGAGGATTCGATATCCTTTAGATCTTCAATTTGACAATAGATAGTGGTGGTTACCAATATGACTTTCTCTTTCAATTATAGTCATAGAATCATTTATCCTAATTTTGTAAAATATTGTGTAAACATCTTTTATTATTTCAAAATATTGTGTATACATCTTTTATTATTTCAAAATATTGTGTATACATCTTTTATTATTTCAAAATATTGTGTATACATCTGTAAATTTGTAAAATTTGTACGAGTATAAATATTGTGTAAATATTGTGTAAAATATTGTGTAAAGTGTATAATGCAGTTATTTTATAGAAAGTTATTCCATGAAATAACTGATCGTGTCCATTAAAGTTTGTAAAATATTATTAATTTGACACTTTAAGTAGTTATTCTATGAAATAACTAGGTATTCTATAAATTAACTAATGAGAGACAGTTAAAGTGTAAAATAAACAATTTATCCTAAATGAAATAATTAGGTATTCTATTAATAAACTAATGATAGACAATTAAAATGAAAAAGAAGCAATTTATCTAATTTATGCAGCGTATAAATGGTATCTATGGAAACGTGTCATAAAATCATTTGTTACAACAAGAATTACTAAAATAACACTTGGAATTTCAAAGAACATTATTTCTAAACAAAAACATTTTTTGTTGACACACTGAGTTTTACTCGAACATTTTGTACATCCCTGAAGGTGTGGAAGGTAAATGTATTTTTCGTGCGAGGTATGTAATATAGATTATTTTACACTTTAACGGGCTGCAGATCGTTATTCTATGAAATAACTAATTAAATCATGAAATACAAGAGAGTTTTATACTTTAACGGGCGCGATCAGTTATTTCATGGAATAACCAGGTATTCTATAAAATAACGGATTTCATACTTTAACGGTAACATATACACCTCAAATTCAAATTAGGAAAATCATGTATTTGCATGATAAATCTAATTCCGCCTATCGTCAAGTATCTAAATGCTTTTAGATATAATATTGTGTAATAAAACATATTATTTTGGGTTGGTGCCTAAATATCAACTTTTTATACAATATTAGTGAGCGTTCTTCAACACTATTTACTATGAAAGAGGAAACATAAAAATTCAACGGGAACTTTTTTAAATGATTAATTCGAAGCGTAGTTGCCACTTATTTATATAACAGAACGATGGTTGAATGGTCCACATTGAAGTTGCCGACCAGCATTCGAGTTCTCTTACTTTCATTTACTTCCACGGCTGCCAAAAGTGTCTCGTCGAAATCCGATGGTCGACCTAAATGGCAAAATATTTATCATACTATTGAAATCATGAAACAATCCTTTTAGAACATGAATTTTCTCAGACTCGCTAATTCTTATTCATAGAAATGGACAGATCATTTTTCGACATTTTTACCTGTTTTTATTAAGTCAAATTTTCCCAAAAAAGTAATTCGAAAATTAATTTGACATTTCTATCAGTTATTGCTTTTATATAGCTGGTATTTAATTATAATTCTCTAAACTTCTTGTAAATTTTTCAAAAAATGAATTATATTTTTTTTTCAAATTTATCCTTTTTAAAAATCATCATCAGGTCTTCGAAAGTCGACATAACATATGACAGATAACCGTATTATCATTTTTACACCTCCAACTTTTCAATTGAAGTGTTTCAGGACTCTTAAGGTTAAAAGTTTTGATTTTTGAAAATATATAACTGTTATCTGTCATATGTATATATATATATATATATAAAGAATCTCATCTTTTCTGCGCATTTTGGTGCTAAAATTTTAACGACACTATCAAATTATCTATAATAGCGAGAAAAAACTAGAACAATACCTATTAAATGGAAACGAACAAACAGTTAAAAGACATACTATCTCAACATGTTGTTGTTGTTGTTTCTTATGGCACTTGCCATGGACAAGTTCGCTGAGATAGTCAGCGATTTAAGCCTAATCAGCATCTCTTCTTTTTGAAGTAGCGCCAACTAGGACCAAGAAAACGATTTTTGCTACTCACTCATCCCATTCGTTTGCACAGCCCCTTTTTACAAGTGGGGCACAGTTACACATCTTATAGATAGAACACGGAAGAACAACCCTGCCCGAATCAAGACCCGGGCCCGAGACACCCAGATCACGGGGAAGACGCCGTTAGGAAGCCGGCCTTCTTCAACATTCCTTAATGAACATAAAAACAAAAACAAAAATTAAAATTTCAAAAGAAATGGAATAATTAAACTAAAGGGAAGTGTTTATGCTTCTGGGTATTTTAAGTTGCCTAACTATGTCCAAATTCTGTTTTTTTTTTAACTTTTTTTTAATTTAATGTCATTTTCCTTAAAACAAAAAAAATGAAGCTTATGTGTAGGATTTATCAAAAATAGTTTATCCTATTAATCTAAAATGTCATACACATGCTAAAAATTAGTTCCTGAATGACTTATACATCAATTTTTAGATAAACTATTCATAGTAATGACTTCAGTGGAATTTTAATAAGATTTTTCTTAAATTTGATTTTTTTAATAATTTTATTTTAAAAATACTTTTCCGAAAAGATTTTCATAACAAGTATATATAACTTCAAAACTGAACATTTTTCTGCAAGTTATTATTAATTTTGTAAATTGTGGCCGATTTTTAAATTTAGAATACTGCACGAAGTAAAATACTGATTTTTAAGATTTAGAAAAAAAACGTCTGATATATATTTCCTTATAATTTTGTAATTTTTTTCTTTGAAATTATATCAACACATGGGAAATAATGTAATTGTACATGAATAGTTTATGGTCAAAATTTCAAAATTCGCTATTATTTCATACGTTAATTAAACATTTTTTTGTTGTTGTTTGTTTCAGTGGGTAAGTGCTAAGAGCCTTGAGACCAATTAAACTTTTCCTTTCATATTACTTTTTTTTATTTAAAAGCTACAAAAACATGTTTCTTCCTTTCTTCCTCCCCCTAAAGAAACGTATACGGGTGAAAACTTAAGAGACTTGATCTGACTAGCATACTCAACAACTTACATCTGTAAAATCACTGTCTTCTGTTCTTTTTTTAAAAAATCGTCTGGACTATAGATCAAAACTCACTTGGAATACATTTTTAGAAAATGATTCCAAATGATAAGAAAAAAATATTACTATAATAGGATCTGTTGAGAAAATTTTTGAAATTTTTTCAAAAAAAACCTGAACGTTGAGTTCTTCGCGAACAATCCAATTTCCTCCTTTTAATAAAATCTCCTTCGTCACTGAATTTTTATTGGTCGGAATGTCTTAAGGGGAGCAACAAGTTCTTCGATAAATCGCGAACCTTCTTCGCTTTTACTTCTTTTTTTACTGCATCAAGGAACTGATAGTTTGAATGAAAAGAATTCTTCTCAAAGAATCAGGAAGTCGAGAGGGATTTGAGTATTTAAATTAAATCGAATGTCTTTTTGTAGTGATCTCTATATGAGTAATATTATTTTTGGTTCAGTTTCAGAACTATATGTCTAAGAGGTTTTGTATTTGTATTAAATCGTATATAACATTATATATTAAAACATTTAATAATTTCCCATAAATTTATTAAGCATCATATAATTAGAGCTATTTAAAGCAAATGTATTGTTTTACATTAAAATAAAAATGAATGATAGAAAAAAATTATTGTAATAATGCATTTTAAAAATTTTTAAGAAGTCCACAATAAATTATTATTTATTTATTATTTTTTTTTGAGATAATGCTAGAAGATCTAGAGGATCGATTTTGAAAATTATTGCTGATGTTTATTTTCTTTTTAAGACATATTGCGGAAAAATAGATTTTAAACTTTGAAATTACAAAATAATAATAATAGATATGTATGACAAAAGGAACAAACTGAAATTTAAATGAATTGATAAATTTTCCAGTATTTTAATATCTTCTATGAAATGAACAAAAATTTTGTTATTATTCAACACGGTGGACCTCTTCCATTAATACGACATTGAATTTTAAACTGCATACTTGTGTCAGTGAGTTAATCATGTGATGCGCCAGCC
>JAOUZG010031473.1:978941-1001558 GCA_026289955.1 Argiope argentata | reverse complement strand
AGCGGGTTAGGATTGAATGGACTTTACGTGAGGACTGCCCAAAAAAAATTATTTACAGGTATTTACAGGATGACTTGATAAAGTAAAACTTCAATCCAGCAGTCAACAGTCACTTACAGCGTAAATACAAGTCTTACGCGCAATAAGCCCAGACTGCAAACAGCTATCACAGCAAGCTCAATAACGCAATGTTAACAGCAAACGTAATCCGTTAGTCTAACGAAACGCTTCCTTTCTGCGAGGAACTGCCGGATGATGACTTGCAGTTAAGGATCACCCGCTTCCGTAGAAGCTAACTCCTGTCTTGGATGTTAAAGTCAATTGGCATTGCTTTTCAGTAGCTGTCAGGGACTGCGTTGGCTCTCTGCTGGTCTGGGAACTGCCGAATGCGGCAGCTTGTCCCTTATATAGCCGGACGAGGGAAACGCGAAGCTTCGAAAATCATCGTGAGAGATCGAGTGACTACCAGACTATTCCTTTCGCCAAACCAACACGGCTGGAGGCAAGCCTCTTCGACGCCATCGCCAATCGCTCTCCCTTCGGTACGTTTCTGCGGCGTTCGCCCGCTTGTAACAATATATATATATTATTTTGTTAACTAGAGAAGTAAAAACATTCTAAATATTTTTTTAAGAAAAATGCTATTTTTTACGGTTTTGTTAAATTGAATGGGTGAACAATCATCTATATTGGTGACAATGGCGTGATTGAGGCAACCTTATGGAATCAGATATGGAATCAGAATCAATAATTAAAATTAATAAAACAATAAGAAATAATAATTTTTCCGAAAACTACACCATGCACAATTGCAGAACTATCCTAATTATTAATGAGGCTCTTACCGTATATTTATGAGTATGAATTATTGGCTACATAACGTAAGTCATGGATTACATATTAATGTTGATGCTTTATATAGAAGGTGTTGCCGAATTCGACAGATAAACTTAGAGAGATGATAATAAGCATTAAGAGGATAAATAATCATAATATAACATAGGATCTCAAAGGACATTTAGTAGATGAAAGTTGAAAAAAACGTAGAAAGTTAAAGAATTGTTTGAAACTGTAAAAAAATCAATTAAAAAAGAACAAATGATGTTTTGACTCTGAATTTTTGAAAGTGGAAGCACAAAAGCTTTTTTTAGGTAAGTAACATGTATATTTATGGATCCAAGGGGTCTTAAATTACTGAAAACGAAAAAGTAGTTTAGAACTCTTATCTTCAGAAAAATCAAATTAATTTAAGTACAAGAATTGAAAGACTAATAAATATTTAAGTCTTTCAATTCATGTACTTAAATTGCAAATAAATCAATCTAAAAATTACCATTGCTATAGGAATTCTTTATTTATTTATTAAATTTTATTATGTAAAATCGTATTTTACTTGGATCGGCGTAGCCTTTGCTTAGACAGTCAGAATCCCACGATTTTGTAAAGGTGATTTTACCGGTATCTGATGTAAAAGCAATTTCGCTTAAGTCAGATAACTCCGCCTTTATTCTGTATTTAATTACAACTTCCCTATTAAGCTCAACTATTTTCTACCAACTCAACATTCGAAAAAAAGTGATAAAAAACTCTCTTTGAAACTCACTAATGATATTTTTTCTTCTTAATTCATAAAAAAAAAATATGTTGGGTTAATTTCATTCTTGTTTCTGGACTTAGCGAAAGGAATCTACCGCGGAAGAACTTTCTTTGAACAAAGAGAAAGTGAAAAAAAAAGATTTTTGTTGCGTTGAAATGCATTCGCTGTTATTATGAACGAAAGTTGGATTTAAATGCCTCGCCATTTCTCGATCATCAGCTTGAATAATTAAATTGCTTTCTATGACTGAGAAAGAATAATTTTTACTTCTTAAAGAAGTCATTAAATCTGTTAATGTAAGGTAATGAGTTTTTTAAATTACTTACTGGAGCATTACTTTGAAAAAGCCTTTCCTACAAGTATTGTTATGTAAGTTCAGCAAAGAGAATAGAATTTGGAAATGCAGTTTTTATTATTATTGTTATTTTTTTTATCTCTGATATGATTTTTGAAAGCTTAATTTGTGTTTTAGCCCTTTGCAGTCCGAAAAATAATTAGATGCAAAATGATTCACCTAATACAAAGATATTGCTATGAAAATATATATATATATAAAATAGTCTTTTAAGTCGATGTTCTTTAAAAAATTAATCTATATCTTCTAATCATTAGGTAGGCGTTTTTAACAATTAAATTTGAAAAATAAATAAATAAAACATCAAAATGATGCACAGTTTTAAATGTCGAGTCACACTCGACATCGGAACGCAAAGGGTTAAAGCGTCTTTTCCTTTTCTTGTATACGTAGCATAGAGTACCAAAGTGATCACAATAAACGGAAATTGTTCTATCCATAAAAGTTTAGAAAACCCTATTTTATCTAAAAGATTGTTTAGATTATTCTTGAAATCAATGCAAATATATGTTATATGGGGAACAAAAATATTTTTTTAAAAAATTATGCTTCATTATTATGTTAAAAAGTTGACAATATTTTTTATCAAAAATATGAAGATCAAAATAAAAGTGTGAAAGAATGATAGAAATATTATAGTAATTTAATACATAAATAATTGAAAATGTATTTATTTATTATTATCATGTCAGAACATTACGTTAATTTGGGAAATGAGGTTTGGAGCGTCAACAAAAATCAGTAGGCGAAAAATTGAAGTTTTGTTATTTGCACGAGAATCTCAAAAAATCAACTTTTAATAACGTGATGCCATCACATTTATAAAAGCTCTGATTATAAAATAAATGAATGACTACAGCCAATAAAACCTAGAAAAATGTCATTTTGAGCACGTAATTATATGAAATGAAATCAATAGGAAATGTTATATTTTTTTTTAAACAATGAATGCAAGACAAAGTTTTTTGGGTCGTTTGCAATACTGAAGTGACTCATTCAATGAAGCAATTAAAATGAATAAAAATATGCTTTAACTTGCACAAGCTCGTGGTGCTTGGCCATTCAAGAAATTATTTTCTGACATGATACATTGAAATATGCATAGTAGATTTCATTTTAATCTTTTTATTTATTTATTTATTAATTTTCAAAGAAATTTTTAAATAAATTATTCATTTTGATTTAATTTCTTATGATAATTATTTTCAGTTCAGCCATTCTTCTGCGATTTCTTTTTATCTCAATATTTTTGATGAACACTTTTCATTTTCTTTCAATACCGTAACAAAAACGTGCTTTCAAAAAAAATTCATTTAATTATTTTTTTTCTTACGCTTTAAAAATTTAATAAATGTTACATTTTATAGCAATTATTTATAATTCGTAATTATAAAGATCACATATAAATTCAATAAAATTTATTTTAATGAATTGCAAATTAAATAATGTATTGGGGGTATTGGTCTCTCCTCCTCACCTCTAATAAATTTGTAATCATTCCTTCTTTCACCATAAAAATTGGGCCAAAAAACCATCAGAAATTTAATTTTTTTAGAGTTTTGCACTTGTGTTTTGGTTTCAGTAATATAGTGCAAATAAAAATGAGTTTATGTTTTGGGCATTTTACCCAAAGATTTAAACCAGAATTTGACGCATAACAACAATTTTAGTAACAAGACCAAATTTCATTCATTATGGCCTTGCATTTTTCTGTGATCGTATTTACAATGTACAGATCGTGTGTACAAAGTGCAATACGAATATACAGTCCATTTGATAGTCAGTCGCTTGACAATCAATCTGACTAGTTAATCATTGAACAAATCAGAGATTGCTTGTCCAATTTTGATAAAGTCAAAAATTGATTCAACATTGGATATGGATCTACACTTAAAATATTAAAACTGTGTACTAAATTTCAGACATATAGTTCAATTTTTTCTCCCTCGAATTCGAATAAAAATATAATCTTTTTTTGTGAACGTCTAAGGTTTGAGTACCAAAATTTATAAAAATCTTTCATATACCAAATTTCAGCCATATAGCTCAAAACATTTTTGAGTTATTGTGTTCATAAAAAAAGTTCTTTGATTTACAGTGTTCCAATGCACATTAAAAAGTCTTGAAGATGAAGATTCGTTATTCCCAATCGATATATTACAATTACCGATTTTTTTGACAATTGTAATATACTTTTCATTACTTTCTTTTTAATTATTATATATTTTTAATTTCTCTTTGAATAAAAGCTAGAAAATTTAAAATTTGCATAAGTAAAAAAATTCTTAAAAGTATATTAATTGAATAGTGAATAATAATTGTTTAATTAATAGTGTATTAATAGAATTGAATAATATATTAGTTTAAAAATTATTTCTGTTTAATTTATTCAAAAACTAAAAAAACACTTTAACCATTTCAGCAGAATTTCAAACTTTGATGGACAAATTCTCTTTATAAAACTACAGCTTTCAAGTGCTCAGCTTTAAACTATATTAAACAAAGTACAACAATTTTGAGAAGATCAAACTATCTCAAAATCACTTTTCGTTTATGAGAGACATTAAAGATATCAGAGTTGCTTTTCCATCGAAAATACTACCATAAGTTTTGGGATTTAGACTTATAAAACCATAAAAATACGCTAGATTAAATCTGTCTCCCTGTATAAACAACTTAAGACACCAATGGGCGATCTTTATTGAGACTTATATCCGAGGATTAACTTCCGAATCGTTTTGCCATCAACCATCTTTCGGTCTTTGTAGAATTTTCTGATTTCGACAGTTCTGCTGTGAAAATGAGTTTGCTGGCTCCATAAGTAATGACGGTCATTTCAAGGCATTTTCCTTTTGAATGCTTTCCTTTATCAAGGGCGACCAGTTGAAGCAACACCAACAAATCATGGTAAGTCGATTGTGAAGAAGAAATCGTTTATTTGTGAACGATGTGAAATAAGGTTACTTTGTTTGGAAGAATGAAAAGATTCATTCAGTTGACTGATGTTTTCTTAAAAACAAGTTTCAATAGAGAGTTTGCAGTTTTCTTTTACTTTCTTGTATGGGAAGTATATAAGGAGAAAGAATTGAAGTTTTGACATAGATATTTTAATGAAGTTCTTTTCATAGCAATTGTTACTCTGTTTTCGCTTTTGGATAATAGATGGTGATGCCTGATTAAGTACACATCCAAACAGCATTGTGATTGTTAATATAAGGATATGAGATGCTATTCTGTTAGAGGTGCGCGTGGTTATGTCTTGTCTTGTCTTTTCATGTTTTGTGTTATATGTGATCACTAAAGAAATATTCCCGAAAACATACATCTTCTTTCTTCCACTGCACGAATCATGATGATCTGCATCCTATCAAACACGTTTTTTCTATTGGTCCACTTGTAAACAAGATAACGAAAAATTTAAACTGGCTAGACGTGTGAAATTTGTTAAATTATAATTGTTTATCTGCGTTGGATTTTGTATGAAATCTTTGTTGAGAAAATCTCTTTTTATTTTCCCACCGTTAAACAAAGCGAATTAGGTGATTGAAATTTGGCAACCTTCTTGAAAATCATAATTATTGATGCACATTAAATGTTGAACCAAATTAATCAAAAGTGAGTGTCTGTTTTTTTTCTTTGTGACAGTAAATTAGGTGATTGAAATATGGTTTCTGTCTTGAAGGTCATAATTATAGTTCTGTACCAACGCAAACCAAACCGAATCCGCCAAAGATTGGCTGCCTGTTTAAGCATGTGAACGTTATAACTCGAAAGCATGCATAGCAAGATAAATGAAATTTGATGTTTAGTGTCTATACCAAAAACTATTTTTTCGTATCGAAATTTGGAACAAATGATGAAAAGAATGAAGTTAGAAATGTATATTTGTTTCTTTTACAATTTTACTGTTCATAATATGTTTAGGAATATAATACAAGGTAAAAGAAAAAGTGCTTGCCGTTTGCACGTTTCCATTGAAAGAAGTAAGAACAAGCATGCAAATTCGTGTATGACATGATTGAGAAACCGTCAGTCGAGAACAGGAATATCAGTGTTATAAACGCAAGTCCACTTGCTCACATTCATCAATCGGAACTCGTACAGTCTCGAAGCGAAATGGGCGTATCGAAGGAGCTCGTCCGGGGTTGTTTACTTTACGACTTCAAAGTGGGCTTACCAGCCGTTGCATGAAGTCACCGAATTTGTCAAGCGTTTGGGGATAGTGCTGTCAATGAACGTATGCAAGGCATTGGTTTCAAAACTTCAGGAAGGGAGATTTTCTCCTCCGCGATCATCCATCCGCTTCACCATCCAAGGCCTGTGGTCTCGAACAAGAAGACCACAGACCTTGGATAATGAAGCCCTGAAGGCGGCCATTAAGAAGGACAGTATTCAAACGTGTGGTGAACCTGCCAAACAATTCAACACTTCCAGTGGAATGGTTAGATTTCATCTGCATCGCTTAGGTAAGAAGTACATGCTGAGCAAGTGGGTTCCACACAGGCTGTTGGAAATCCATAAGCAGCAACGAGTGGCAGATTGTTTATTGGGCGTGTACTCGCAGCAATTGGAAATGATACAACAGGCATTTCATCAGAAGAAGCGAGCACTGATTAATTGAAAGAGTGTACTGCTATTGCATGATAACGCGAGGCCGTACGTCACGCGGGTGACCATGAATACGATACCGCGACTTGGTTGGGAAATTTTATGCCATCCTCCTTACTCACCTGACCTTGCACCATCAGATTATTACCTCTTCCAATTCTTGGACAATCAGCTTCATGGTAAATCCTTCAGCAATGAAGCAGACAGGCGCCAAGCTCTCACGGTCTTCTTTGCGTCCCACAAACTCGAGTTATACCACAAGGGGATTGAATAACTGGATACACGTTGGCAGAAAGTGCTGGATGCCGATGGTGATTACATAGAGAACTAACAATAAAATACACTGTTTGTATGTCATGTTTTTTGAGTCATTAAAAACGGAAAGAACTTTTTTGTTTACCTTGTATATTATAATTCCTTTTATATTATAATTCTAAAAACATTAGGAAACTAAACACAAAATGACCGTTTTACTTAATTAAACTAGAAAGCAAAGAGTAGGGTTACGTTAAGAAAATAATTACATAAATTAATAAAAGAATATTGTTTCATAAATAATGGATACCGTAAAATAATTCTGAACAAAATTCTAAAATAACTTTTCTTAAATAAAAGTAATTGATAATTAAACTTATTTTGAACAGTTATATTAAAATTAATTATTTGTTTTCAAATTAATATATAATTATTATTTTCAAATTAATATATAATTATTATTTTCAAATTCAAAAGAAGATTAGATACATGTTCTAAAAGGAATCACGATTCGCGATAGTAGAATGATAAAGATTTTTTTTAATCTTCTTTTAAAGTTAAACAACAAAGAATGATTTTTTAAAGCTAAATGACTTTTAAATTAGAACTCTTGAAAATATTTTGATTCCTGTATCTTGTTATTTTTATATTTATCTGACATCATTTAAAACAGCTCGAATTTTCGGTGCTCTTCTGTATAGTTTATTTATAGAAAAAATGGATAGCATTTTTTGGAAAGATAAGTGGCAACACTTTTGTTGCAGAAAAAATGAAGTAAAAAAGTTTCCAGCATTCTTCATCGACTAACAAAAATAAAAAGCTATAAGTGCTTCACTGGAATCGCCATCGTCTTCCTATCTATAATTGAGTTTATTTCATTACACACATATAATTGCCTTTCATTTTTTTGTTATTTTGGATTCGAAAAAAATATGATTCTCTGATTGAAGCTCTTCATGTGATAAGTGTAGAATGTATTTATCAAAAAAAACTGTTCCAAGTCCTTTCATTGAACCATCGACCTTTTGATAAGCAATTTCTTTGCAGTTATTTTATTTTGTGTGGGTCGAAGTTGTCGAACACAGATTAGTTAATAATATCTAGGGAACGAATCACTAAATACTTAAAAGAACAATATATTAAAAAAATTCGAATGAAGCTGTATGACTAGAATAGTGTTTCTCCTTTGGTTTTGTTTTTATTTTATTAATATTTTCTAGTGTCAAACTGAAAACGATTTTGAACATTTTTATCTAAAAAGGAAATTAGAGATTTTTTTTTCTGTTTTCATGAAGGTTATTTCAGCTGTATTTAATCTCAACGAATTAAAAACGAAAAAAATGGAAATATAAGTGAGATATTCGGATTTTGAAAACTTTATGGAGCATTTAAAAGGTTAAAAAAACATCAGATGAATTTTTCTTTCATCTCAGTATGTTTTTGATATTTTTAAAGACAGTCAATTGAAAGTTGACCTGTGTAATAAAGTGTTTTTGAAATGTTAAATGAATAAAGGTCTTTTATATGGTTAGGAGATTTTTGAAATTTTGACAGTTGGAAATAAAAAGACTTTTTGATGTCTTAAATTCAAATTGTTTAGCTCAGCATGTTTAGGTTGTTACGGTTTGAATTAATGCTACAGGTTTAATTTTAAATATTATCACATCTAGTGTTTAACAGCCGTGTTATCTTGATATCTTAAAAATATTTTTTATTTCTTAGAAAAATATGTAAGTATGTATGGTAATAAATAATATGCCGGAATTTACTTGATTTAGAATAATTGTGTCATCTTCAATGTATTTTTATTATTACATTTTTTTAATGCAATAAAATACCATTGAATTATTTTTCACAGAATTGAAGTATAAATGAAAAGAACTGTAATCAAAATTTTAATAAACAACTTTTATTATTACAAAATAAATGCTACTAAAGCAAACTCATTTTTAAAAAATAGTGATTTTGAAGATTCTTCAGATTAATGATATTTAGTATACAAGATGCTCTTCTTGTAGAGGCCCAATTGCTAATTTCTAGACCATTAGATATAGATATATAGTTCCAATTTTATAAATACTATAAATGAGAGAATTTATGCTGTTTCAGTGAATAAATATTATTCTCAAAAAGATATAAAATCCAAATTTTATACGATCCCCAAGTTCTATCAATCATATTTATCTTTAAAAAATGTTGCCATAGTAATATAGATTTTGAAATAAATTGCAATCTTGTCCCAATTTTACATATTTAAACTTAACAAGGACCATTTACAAATTTGTTTTAAGAAACAATTTGAAAAATTGTTGGATTTCATATTGTATTCACTATGCTGTACAACATCGAATTACACCTTTAGATATTATTTGAGAAATTATTCTCGTGATATTACTATGACGACAGGAATAAATGGTTTAACTGTCAAGACTAGATTAATAAGAATTCTATTCTATTGAAATATCACATTAAAGAAAGTTCAAACTTTTCAAACTTTATTTTTTTTATCCTTGATCTTTTATTTTTTAAGCAAGATCAACCAAAAAAATTCATTTGATTTTTCAATATTATTAAGATATATTGAAGAGAGTTTGCATGAGCTCTAAATTTTTTTCTGAATAATGATATTTAATGTCTTTGGAACTAATATATTTATATTAGAAGCAAATAAAGTACAATTTTGCTAAAATAGTTATAACAAATACATTCTAAATAGCAATAATTTTATATAGCATACACAACATCGAATTACACTCTTAGATATAATATAAGAAATTCCTCTTGTTATATGACTATGATAAGATAAATAAAAGGTTTGTCCCATTTTTTTCCAAAAACTTACAAATCAACCTTAAAAGCAGACGATATTTCGCTTTATTCATCAAAAACGTCATTCGTGACGTAATGATATCAGGAAAACGGAAATGAGAATCTTATTCTGTTAAAATAAAAACCAGTTCTTAAGAACAGATGACGGTACGAATGGCATCAATGTTTGATTGAACGATATTTTTTCTCTCTTTTCTTCTCTTATTGAACTGAAAACTTTTTTCTAATTTATTGCCAAAACTGAATTTCAACCTATTTTTCAAGCCATTACGGTTAAAACTTTTTGAAAAGATACTCATAAGAAAATTCTTTCCCTCCAATAACAAGACCATCTGATATTTGGATGTATTAGAGACAATTTAACAAACTTTTCGAAGCCATTCATGTCTTTGGAATTGATACTTTAAGAACCGAAATTAACTGTTCCATGGAAACCTGATTTTTCATCATGAATTGATTTTTATAGGACTGTTAAATGTTAAGAAAATGGTGCTTTGGTTTTCATAATAATAATTCACTATTTATATAGATTAATTCTTTATTTATAAATCTGATTCTCGCTTTATATAGAGTATATTTGTGAGTACATTTTTGTTTTAACAATAAAGCGTTCACAAATTAAACAATTCGTACGAATGGAATTTAAAGTATACTTGGTTTAGATATGGAAATATTTAAGAACGTATAATCGAAAGCCCATGGTCATTTTATTCGGTTGGTTAATTTGTTTATTGTTCAAGGTTCACCTTGGATAAAATTCATTGACTTCATTCAAATTTTGAAACAAAAAGTTGTATTCATTTTTAGTATTTTGAATACAAGTGTATAATTTTGGATTATAACTAGAAGCCGTTAATTTTATAATGCTGAATAAATATCTATATATATGTCCAAAAAATATTCAAACTGAGGCGTTCAGTCAGAAATCGAAAGAGCAAAGACATATTATCCTATAGATCAAGGGTTCTCAAAAGGGGTGTCGCGAGATGTGGAAAGAAAGTTTAAAGAAAATTAATTTATTGCTGTAATTTTCATTAAAAAAAGAGTACACATAACAAATTTGATTTTTTCACTTGAAGATGAAGAACGAGAGTTTAATTTTTGCGAAAATCAATAATGTTTTGATAAATTATTTATATGAATTGTAATTATTTAATAAAAAGTAACTAAAATAAAGTTTTTCTTTGTTAACCTATTAAAGAATTGACTTTATTTTTTTATTCTACTTGTTTTATATGGAGTTTAATTTTTACCAAAAGTAGTTTTATATTTTCTATAAATAACATTTTCAAAAAAACTTTTTGTTTTGTAATAAAACTATATACTGTGAACTGACTCAAAACAATGAATTTATAAGATATTATTCATGCTATCTTTTCTTTGTTAAACTATTAAGGAATTGACTTTATTTCTATTATACTATTTGTTTTATATGGAATTTACTTTTTACCAAAAGTACTTTTACATTTTTTAAAAATAACGCTTGCAAAAAAAAAACTTTTCAATTGGCAATAAAACCATATACTGTGAAATGACTCAAAACAATGAATTTATAAAATATTATTCGTGTTATTGTTTCCGAACATGCAGTCACACTCGTATTACCTCAGGCAGAGGTTTTTAAACAAGAAATTATTACAAGTCAGTGAAATTTCAAGAATTTCAGTCGGATATAGCGCCATAAAATATACTGAATTGGTATTTTATATGTGGCGTGTACTATTTTTATTGACTTGCAAATTCGCGCCATAAAATCTTAGTTTGCAGCTGGAATTTGGTTCAGTGAACTATATTCTAGTTTAAAGTAATGTGGAATTTTATCATATAAATGAAATATTTCGTTGGAACTTGAGGTTGTCTCATGTATATTGTAATTTCTTTTCCGTTTCTATCATATTTCTTAAATTGAACCGAACCGCAGTAAGATATAGACGTAAGTAGTTTGAAGAAGCTTTTCTATTTCTATTCTAGATAAGACAGTACTTTTTCAATCACATTTTAGTGAGAATAAAGCCTTCAGGAGTTTACAGAAAATATGGCTTATAAAAGATAAAAGAAATATTTGGAAATATATATAAGGAAAATATATTACGGTTTTGGAGATAAATAAGTACCATAGTAGGAATTAAAAATTTATAAATAATTATATTAATGTTTTGGAAAGGAGAAAGTTTTTACTACGAAACAAAGGCATAGAAAAATTATGTTATGACATTTTTTTGAAAAATATCTCAAAGAAATGTTATAATCAAACTCAAACAATGTAATATACAACTATATTTTTAATGCTTCGGAATTTTTTAAAGATTTCTTCAAATGAAAAATAAATAAGGCTATTTTTTATGACAAAGGGATCAGATTACATATGCTTCAATATTTAAACAAAGCTCTCTTTTTTGCGAAAGTTTGATTTAAATGGTTTGGAACGATTACGTGACTATTTGGAATGATAACGTGACTCTTTATTAGGCAAATAGGAGAATCAGATACCCTGGGGACATTCTTGCCAAGTTCTAATTTTTTGTTGGTTATGTGTAGCCTCTTAAGAACTATTTTATGTTTATTACTTTCTATATTTGAGATTTGGAAAAGCAGAAAATAAAAAAGATGAAATATTCTTAAAAACAGAGTTTTGTTATAATTCTAAAAAAGAAAATGTAAAAGTGTTTTATATCTTTATTTTTATTAATATCTGCATTTTAATTCTTAACATATTTTTTTATTATAAGTATGGAGGAATCTTTTAATGAATTTCTTTCCTGAATTTACTACTAGATGACGCCTCTTAAATGGAATCAAAATTTAGTTGCAATTCTTTGCTTATTTGAAAGTACTCAAGTTATTTTTTTAAAAAAAGCATTTTAGTATCGAGCATACTGGTAATGCCTGCTTTGAAATTTTTTTCCTGAAATTTGTAAATACTTGTCCGATTGCTTTTTTTAGAAAGATTCAAACCAGTAAACCTTACAGTTAAAAAAAAGATCAGCTTATTTATTTTGAAATTTGAAATTCTTCGATATAAAATATATTTTAATTAATCAAAACCCAATAGATACGAAACTACAAAATTGTAAAATTTCCATAGATGAAAAAGTGAATGAAAAAATTGAATAAAAAATTTCTTTATAGAAAAAGAAAAAAAATAAGCAAAAGTATGTGAAAATTAATCCTTCGAATTCCAACTACTAAATAAAAAAATTTAAAAAAAAAACGAACTTCTAATTGAAATCGGCATATTATAATATGATGCTGCTTACTTAACCCTCTATGAGCTAAATTTTTATTTTAACTCCAAAAAAATTTGGGGGAACAAAAAATCAGAAATTATAAACCTATATATGCAAATGAAAACAAATGTCTGTGTTTAAAAAATTTTATTGCATTATAATCATTATGTGACATTCAAGTCTTACCGGCCTATGAAATTTACACTTCTGTGTATAACAGCTCATATGTGAAAGTCCATAAAACAATTTGCATTTTGCGTAAGGCATAAATGTGCATGCATCCATAACCGTAGTTTGGTAATCACTGACAAAAGCACAAATAATTTCAATTGGATCAAAGGATTTCGCGTGGTTTTACAGCCAACAGTTTGCGCAGCAATTATTTTGCTATTTCGGGTTGATGAGCGTAGCAATGGTCGTGAATACTAGTATTGGTTGCGTTTGCAACGTCATAGAGTTAAAATTTATCCACCATTTTATGAAAAAAGCTATAATTATTCTGTAAAATGTCGATAAATTAAAATGTGATCTGAAAGTTACACTGGCCAATAGAGAGTTAATTCCAAAATTGTGTTTTCTGGATTCAAAGAAGTACAAAATGTGGAAATCCATCAAAATCTTGCCTTCGAATTTTTGGGTGTTTTTTTCTATTATTAGTATTCAAGAAAGTATAAATGCATTTATTGTAATCGCAAAGTACGTGTGTATAAATACGGATTTTAAAACAACTAAAAGTACTATAATTACAATTAGTATCAATGAAAAAAACCTTCTTAAAATTAATATGACTAGAAAGCTAATTTATTTATTTTTAAAGCCATTTGATATTATTTCTGATTAATAATTTCTTCTGAAATTATTCAAGAAAATTTTTTAGATTTCAATTAATCTATAAATAATTGAAAAAGTTACTGGGAATTTTTAAATGCCTTTTTTAAATGAGTATCTTCAATCCAAGAAGTAACAATGTGTTAAATTTGTTTGCTCTAGGTCAAATAGTCTGCCATTTAAAGGGTATTTGCGCAATTTTTACATCAAAACTGACAGGGATTTCAGATAAGATCGAGTCAACATTTACTATTTAAAACCAAATTTATAGATTAAAATTTCGTGCTCTGTAAGCAAATATATCGAGAATATAAAAATAACTTAACATTCTAAAATATAGTTTTAGTTTTATTATATTTTACTGATCACGATATTTATAAAGATACATATCTACAGTTTTCCATTGTGCTAAGCAAAAGGTTAGGGGACACCTGATAAATAGGCTTTCAGCTATTTATCGATATATCAGAATGGTGCTCTTGGGTTTCTCAAAAACATGTTTCAAAGAGTTTGGGATGTCGAGTGATATTTAGTGGCATTTGTGGCATCAAAATATAGGGAAGGTTAAGATGTGGGGGGAGAGACGTGTTCTTTTTGTTCTAGGAAAAATCTAATGCATTGGCTTCTTTTGTTTGTTTTGCTCTGTAAAGAAATACTGCCTCTTCTTTTTCATTGAAGTTGAAAGACTGTTTTCTTTTCTTTGTTTTTTCGAAAATAGGATATAAAAATATTTCATTTCAAAAAATGGGATTTATATCATGATAGTAAGGGGAAACGAGGGAATTTTAAAAATATGGATAAAGATAATGTTATTGTAGAAAAGAATAAAAGGATCAGAGATGAATGACTTCATGTCATAAAAATTGTTATCTGAGATTTAAATCTCAAATCTGAGTTAAAAATAGGAGATTATTAGTAATATCCATAGGCTTTGCTAGCAAAGTGATATGAATTAAAATAACTTTATGGTAATAAAATTCTAACTTTTGTCAAAATTTTATTACCATAACGTTATTTACATAAGGGTATTTAATTTTGTGTGTTTATTGTTCTTTGCGATAAAGATATAAATACAGGGTTATCATAAAAAAACTATCTCGATATATAACACTATAACTATCATAACTTTCACATAAACAAAATAAAATTTTGATTCAAGGTATTTTTAAGTATATAACTATTTAAGGATTTTTTAATATAAATATTAAATTTACAGCTAGTAGATATTAAATCGTTTAATTAACGCACAACCATCGACACATTAGCTCATTCGTTGAAACGAGCTCTTTCGTATTGTTTGAAATAATTAACAGAGATTAGTATTAACAGAGATTAGAATATGAAAGGTAGAAGCAGCATTTTTGATTGATTGATCTACATGAAATACGGATGTCGCTACGATCATTACAGGTACGCATTCAAGAATCATGAAAAACAAGAATTAAGCTTTTACAGTTATAGTTAAAGAGACAGAAATTTTAAAATTGTCAAATGCCAACACCAACTTTTAATAACAATTGTATTACTAATATTCTACAATGATTTTTTGTCTTTTTCGGTGAATTTTGAAGACGAATTTCAGTACTTTGATACTTGATCCCAAACCAGTATAGAATTCTTTATGAAAGCGTTTAACATTTCAAGGCTTGATATTCACTAATTCTTACATATCACTTTTGGAAATATAGCGTTCATTTCGAAATAGCTTCTTATTAAAAGACATTAATCTGTAATAATTTTTTCATGACGTGTGTCAGAAATTGTTGGTAATTCATTTGCAGTTTTTTTGACATTTAAGGGACAGTTAAATTTTTGCAATAGTTCAAAAAGCGGAAAATTGAATTCCCTTCGTAATAACCAGAAGAATTCTATGCCTCATATTATTATCAACAACCATTTTATTTACTTAGAAACATGAAATTCTTCAATGAATTTTACGAATTCTTTCATTTCTTCTTTTCTATGAACTCAGCTCGGTAAAACCATGTCTAAATTGTTATTTACAGCCATTATCACCAGTAATTCTTTTATAGTTCTATGGATAATAGGCCCTATTAAAACCAAAGCATTTTAATCACTGCTTAGATATTTTGCTTGCAGACTAGTAATGAAAATTTTCTTTGAACATAATATTTTTGGACTTCATCTGTAAAATAACTCTTAGATTTTTTTTTCCTACAAAAAATCGTCTGGGCTAGTAGAAGGATCCCAGAGGCAGAAAAATCGTTGGATAAATTAGTTCACCGCTCATCTCTGACTCAAAAAACTACTTTTTAACACAAAAGATTAAAATGAAAACTGCTTTGCATATTTCATTGTATCATGTCAGAACATAATTTCTTCAACGGCCAAGTACCATTTAATTTAACTTGCTCGTGCATGTTAAATTATATTTTTTATTCATTTTAATTGTTTCATTGAATGAGTCCCTTTAGTATTGCAATACGATAAAAAAAACTTTGTCTCGCATTTATTGTTTAAAAAAATATCACATTTCCTATTTATTTTATTTCATATAGTCACATATTCGAAATGACATTTTTCTAGATTTTACTAGCTGTAGTCATTAACTTTTTTTTTAAATCAGGGTTTTTGTAAATTCAATGGAAACGCGTTATTATAATCTGATTATTTTTTTTATGCTCGTGCAGATATTAAAACTTTTATTTTTCACCTACAGATTTTTGTTAATGCTAAAAATGAGACGACATGTTCTGACATGATAATAATCCTTATTTTCTTAAGTGTTGCAGAATTTAGTTACTATCTTATATATTGCTCATTTTTTTAAATATCTTTCCAAATAGTTCTGAAATGTGTTGTTCTTTCCCTTTTAAGGTTTTGGAGGCGATGAGAGAAGAAGCTGACGCCTACATTGTGACGTATTCTGTGACGGATCGGTCAAGCTTCGAGAAGGCTGTGGACATCTTGTTCAGCCTCCGCGAAAAAGGAGTCACCAATACCAAGGCAGTGATTTTAGTGGGTAACAAATCCGATTTGGCCCGCACCCGTGAAATAGCAACAGAAGGTAAAATTTAAACGATGATTCATACTTTTATTATATAAAACATTGGTTTCCTAATATCGTGTCCCCTCTATCCAGTTATAACTTCAGAAAAAATTGAACAGATTCGTGTAAGATTTGACACCGATAGCATTCTCTCTGGAAATCTCTGAATGCTGTATCGTTTCTTTTTTTCACCTTTTACAAATTTTTCCTTTTCTCTCTCTCTCTCTCTCTCTCTCTCTCTCTCTCTCTCTCTTTCCCATCTTATGCTCATCCAACTGGTTAGATAACTTAGCGTTATAGGCAGGGGGGTAGAGGATGGTGTTATGTTATGTTTCCTTATATCGAATATAATTTTGTATATCATAATGTGAAAGTTAATCAATAATCCCTATAAATAATAATGAATTGCCAAATGTGCTGCTAAGCGCAAAACTCGAGAACATTTCGACCAATTTGGCTAATTTTTTTTAATATTTTCGTTGAGACACGACGAAGGTCCTTATATAAAAAAAGGAAAAATTGCGAGAAAAATAGTAAAAACAGCACTTTTTTTACTGACCCGCCAAAAATCTTCTTTTACCCCCGACAAATGAGTAAAACTTCAGTTTGCACTTTTTCTCCTTGCTAACGAGGTTAGTCTTAATATTTTTTGACCGATTATTTCAAATGATTCTATTTATTTTCTTAGTGTTTGATGCATTTAAAATGCTATTTAATCGATTTATCCGATTCATTTTAAAATACTTTTGAATTAAAATAAACAGAATAAAGGAAAAAAATTCTAATCTGTATTCCGTTACCCCAACTGACATAGAAAATTCATGTATCTACATTGCCCTGTTTGAGGCCTGTGCAATGTGCTGTAACTTTTGACAACTGTGTTTTCATTTTAATCAAAAGTTTAAAAAAAAATATGTATTTAACACTGTTGTGGCTATCTCAATCTCAATCGACCAATAAAATAGATTTGACTTTATTTTAAAGAAACACAGACTTGATTTGCGGTTTTGATTCCTTTCAGGTACGCACTGTAATTAAATAGTTCTTAGGCTATTTATGTGTTTCTCCATGCACACGATGTTGCGGGTAAAGGCTAGTGTAAAATAACTTCATACGAGGACTTTTTTACTTTCTGGTATGCGTAGTATAAAGAGAGTATAGTAATAGTCAGAAAATTTTAACTCCATGTTTTAAACATCTCTGAATTCATAGAACATATTTTTTTGAAATTTTCCGTCCTTTCACATGTGTGCTTGAGGCAAAGATAAGTCAAAAACATTTTGAATTCAAAGGATGAAATTTAATTAAATGTTTTTATACAAAAGTTGTAGATTTTTATCAAATTTTGAGCAACATCCGTTCAAAGAACGTTTATCTCGTTATGATAACTGCAAAGAGAAATTATCTAGATGTATAAAATTTGGCTCACGCATTTCATTGTTGTATGCCAGTGCTAATAATCCATTCCCTAAGATTACACCTTTATTAAAATATGTGTTCGAAAGTTTAGAGCGTACCACTTCCACAATTTAAATAAATGTATCTTATTGCTATATGTAAATAAATGTAATTCTCACTCTGTTATAAAAAAAGTAAAAAAATATTTGCATCACGATTTTTTGTAAAAATTAATTTTTCTCTATAACAATTATTGTTGCAATTATTCTCCTCAATGTAACAATGGTATTTTTATTGGACATTTTTCCAATAAAATGGATTAGATTTGCGAAGATTCATGTATTTCAGGCTGGCGGTTTGTTCCAAAAGATAATTTAATCGATGATTTCGATTTTTAAAATTACTGATTTTTGCTTAAAATTTCAAATAAAGGGGCGGGGGAGGGGTATTTATAATACTGAGAAAGTGAATGGCGATGATAAACTTTTAGCTGGTTTTATTAACGAATTAAATGTTAATTTATCTGGATAACCATTGACTCATCAGGATAAGGGGGATTCACATCCAGCGATTCATTTTTAACTAAGTAAATAAACTGAGTCTCAGTTTATTTCGTTAAACTTATAAATCCAAATTATTCATCTCTCTTTTTCACAGATAATTTTAGATAATCTAAGATTATAATGATCCTATGAAATTCTAAATAGAATACTCTGATCCTTTTTCGAATATTATTAAATGATAAAAGCATAATATAATTTTAGTTATGAGAATTATCAATTATCCATCCATTTAACCTTAAATTCTAATTATTCTAGCAGACAAAACCTTGATAACTATAATTTGAAACAAAAATATAATACTTTCGGAAAATATATTATATAATAAAAAAATTATATTAAAAATTACGATTTAAATATTGTATATAAAAAAGAAACAATAAATTTAAAATTGAAATTCGAATTTGAGTCAGCTTCCATCAAATCATAGTCACATAATAAATATAAAGTTTCTTATAACATAATGTTTAATTAAACTCTTTTTCAAGGATAAGACTTAAGATTGGCAATGGTTTCTTGCCAAGCATCACAAAACCATGCCAAACACCCAGAAATTTGTCATAAATCCGCCATTATGTATAACTTCAAAAAATGTTTATAAACACTTTTGTGGGTTGCAATAAAAATTATCAGAATTGCCTCATTCTACATAAAAAATCCTAAAAGAAATTAATAATTTGGCGTTCGGACATTAATCGATCGGAATTGGTTTATGTTGTATTGTGATGTCCGGTATTTTTTTTTCTATTAGATTATGTCCTGAATATCAATATTATATTGTTTTGGTACACCTGATACTTATCGTGTGAGTATAAATGAATTGTATGATCATTTTAACATTTGTTTTTTGAACGAATCACAATTATTAACCATAAAAATAATTTTTCTTATTTTCAGAAGGAAAAGCGGTTGCTTGTTCTTACGAATGCAAATTTATTGAAACATCAGCTGCTATCAACCACAACGTCGACGAACTTCTGGTAGGAATGGTGAGCCAAATCCGCTTGAAAAATCGCCAAAAGGAAAAAGAAGAAAATAATCGCCCCGCCAAAACAACATCTCCGTCATCTTCCCCTTTTAAGAAAGGTGGTGGTAGTGTCAAAGGATCCCTTCGATCAAGTCTCAGAACCAAAGGCCTCATCAACCGTCTTCTGGGTAAAAGTGGTCGATCCAAATCCTGCGACAATTTGTATGTCCTGTGAAAAAAATTACTGGTGATTTTATTCGAAGTGGAAAACTCCTGAACTGGCCTTTTTCAAATGATTGTGGATGAAAATTAATGGCACATCTTCGATATGACATTAAGTTATTCTTGAAAATGATATTTTTACTTGGTATCGTGGTAAAATCTTTACATATCTTTGACATCAAACAGTTTGAGTTAGTATTGAAATAAGATGCATAATTCTTTTACTAAAAATATTATCAATAGCTAAATTTTGCTTTAATTTTTTTTTTCAATTATAGATAAAAGATATAATATCAAATTGAGCTTATTCTCTTCTCAAATACTGCCAACTAAATTATAGCAATTATTTTTAAGACCACATATCCTCAGATTATTGTTGAGTTATCCATTATTTAGCCTCGCACTGTGCATAATCAAATTTTCACTATTTAATATTCCAAATAGAATTTCCTTGTCTAATCAGTAAGATTAAATGTTAGTATATTTAGAAACAAATCATAAAGTTGTCATTTTTGCAGATTCTTTTTAACATTATTCAACAAATAATCATTTTTTTAAAAAAAATTCCTAATGTTTGCGAATTTCAAGTTTATTTATACAAAAAAATGTGAATGCAGATTTTTCAGTTATTCTCTATTTTTCATAGAGTACATTAACAACCTCGTCTTTATGTTACTCATAAGATTATTGTAAAATGAAAAGATGAATTATCCTGAAGAATATCCGAAATTGATAATATAAATCCTTTTACAAATTTAGAAAAATTTCCTCATTTATATACTTATTATTAGTAAAGATTTGTAATTTTTGTGACAAACATAGAAATCAGAATCAAAATTTCTTGATTTGTAAATAGAAAGAATCTCTCAAACTTCATGTAATTTCTTTTTTAATAATTGATAACAAATCTGTTATTCTTTAAAAATGCTTAGTATGCAATATTGAATGAACTTTTTATTCTTAATTTGTATTATATATGAAGCAATTATATTTTCTCACTTACTATATTGTGTGTTATTCGTACAAAAGTAAATTTTCTCTAGAAAACTCCAATTTTTTTAAACAATAAAAACTACATTATTTGTTGTTTTTTTCAAAAAAGTAAAATCTATAAAATTAACTATTACTTTTATACAAACAAGTTAATTAAATTTATTCCTTTTATTCATATTACAAGCTTTAGTTTTTATACATTTATGAAATTAAAAATGCCTAAATTATATGTAACATTATTTTATGTTTCAAAATTTATTTTGAAAAAGTTTTTAAAAGTGGCAAATACAGAAATTTATTATATTTATATAGCTCAATATAATAATAGTAGAAATACAATTATATTGATAACTTTCAGGATTTAAAATATTTATATTATTAAATATTTAAAATATTAAAGAAACTTCTAATCTTATTTTAAAACCATAAATATTTTTCTTTTATAAAAAACTACTGTTCATAAATGAATTAAGACACCGAAAAGGGCTTAGTCTCATCTATTTAATCCCTTAACCGTCATGCTTATGCATCATATTATCCTCGAATTATCGCTTCTAAAATTTATAAGTTGAAATTAAATCATTCCATTAATAAAGCTAATATTTTTATGGATTCAAAGTTGAATCAATAGAACAGCATATTCCCTTAATCTAAGTAGCATCTAATTAGTTTATAAAAATGCTAAATACTTAAAAAGTGAAATTAATTAAACTTCGATACTCTCATCAAACAATTTTCATTTGTGCAAAACAAACAACGTTTAAATAAAAATTAGACCTCTCTGTGAAAGATTTTCAATCATTGATTATTCCAACGAATATTTATGTAAAGAATAAACTGAAAAATCAAAACTTTACGTGATTTGTTTTATAAAATCGATTCAGAATACCTTTTTTAAAAAAAATCAATGCTCTTGTTTAGCATAATCCTAAATATATTTTGCAATTATAGATGCTAATTGTATAATAATATGAACAAAAATTTCAGAATTTTTTATCAAAAATTTATTCGGTTTGTATAAATGACGGGTTCTTCGTATTAAGACATGAACAATGTATTGTATTTCGACTACTATTGTAATGTATCAATTTTATGTCATTTTTTTAAATTTTTATTATTCTGCTTCTTTGCATCAGAATTCATGTAAGTTTAATTTCTGTTCTTGTTCTATTAATTCATGCTTCACATAATTTTCATAAATCATGAAAGTGCTTTGGAATGTTAATTTAATTATTACAATAATTTACATATATACAATGAAATATATCTAAACTATCAATAGCAGAATCCACCTAATAAAGTAAAACTTCCAAAATTTAAATTAAGACCGAATTTACAAGAATTGTTCAAATAAAACTAATCAGCCTACACGGGAGAAAAAAAACTAAGTTATAAAGAAAACCAACAATAAAGGTCATTTGAACAACCTGATTGAGACGAGAGGTAATTTTAAAAGCCATTTACTTAGTGAATTTCTCCAGCGTATTTGTACAATCTCCACAGAAGTACCAATTACTAGATCAACAATTCATTAGTGTTAAGAAGGGTCCTTAGTTCCAAGAAGACAAATAGCTTCTTAAAGACTCCAAACTGCTTTCTTCTAATTAAAGTCACTAATAGGATGGGATCTTTCTGCGCTGTCTATAACGAAGTAGTTCGATTAACTTCGTTGTTATTGGAAAATCGAAGATTTTCTTTATATTATATTATATATATTATATATATATATTAAAAATATATATATATATATATATATATATATATATAT
>JAOUZG010031473.1:967749-978841 GCA_026289955.1 Argiope argentata | reverse complement strand
ATATATATATATATATATATATATATATATATATAATATGTATAATTAGTTATGCTTCAGTGACGTTATATATAACTGTGATTCATTTTTATTTTGAAAACCATTCTGAGCTTTACGTTTCTAAAATTTTGAATCAAACAATTGTTCTGTTTGATTCATACGCAAAATTCAATTGCCCAAATAAGAATTCGTTCAACTATATTAGCTTAAATGTGTTTTCTAAATAAAACACGTTTTATTTCAGTTTTTTTATTTATCAATTCATTTATTTATCAACTTTGTTGGCAACAAATGTTATGAAAACGAGAAATGAAGCTGAAATGTTTACTCTAGATTTTAGTCAAAATGCTTTTATATTTAAAATGAGGAAAGTGGCTAAGTGTTTAAGAAGAATTCTGATAAAGTTCTAAAGTATTTAATACTATCTGTTGAATAATATAATGCAACTCACTCTTCGACCGAAATCCCAATTTATATTATAAAAAATAGCATTTTTAATAAACATGTCAATTAAGTTTTTAAGGTAAATATTTGCTGACTTAAATAAACATAATAATACAACATTTAATAATATTTTTTTGCTAAAAATTGACTGCATCTTAATACATTGAATTTTTGATGTACATAATTGCAAAGTATAAATTAAATATTCAAAATCTTAAACAAGATTAAAAAATTAATTAGAACCATCTTAGAATAGAATAAGTTAATTAATAATGGGAAAGCTTAACTGAAATTTGAGGTACTGATTTTCAGATAAAGCTAGTCGCAAAATATGAATTAAGTATTTAAATTTCATAGGTAAATATTTATCGCGAAAAATTAAATGACTCCATCTTGGAATTGAATAAACATATGAATAATATGAAACATAAAAAAGCTTTCATATTTAAATACTGGAATTTTTAAATAAAGGCTTTTAAAATAAGATTACGTAACTTAAAAGAATTTTTATTTTTGCTATTATGTTAAAAAGATGCAATAACTAATACAAGATATAACTCATACAATATCTGTAATAAATATAATTATTTATAAATTATTAAATAAAAATCTGCTATAAAAGATGTCAGAAAAGATAATAATTCCCTCTCAAAGACTTCGATTTTAACCTACATCTACACCCTGAAATCAGCGGCATAGTTTGGAATTCCCCCATATTTGATTTTCGTTCCATTTCTCGACTGAATGATTTTGTGAGGTACCATGAACTCAGAAATTCGAAAGGAATTTTGGAACAGATTTTCACAGAAAGGAAAAGCTCTACATTCTTCTGCAGTAAAAATGTAAACAACAAAAAAAAAAGGACATACAGCATCGGAACTTTTTAAAAGCCCATTTTGAGTTCTTCGAGAAAAAAAAAGTAGCGTTAACAGGTGTGGATAAATCCTTCGAATAGAATTTGAAATTTTGAAATATATATATATATATTTGTTCAGTAACTAGGTAGTGCGTAAAATTTAGTTGTATGTTGAAATTTGCTTTGTGAGGATTTGTTCCCTGTTAGCTATTTCACAATGATCCTTCATTTTAAAATTCAGCTTTAAATTATTTAGGCAAAAGTTTAATGTTTCGTGAATGTAATTTGAGCGAATAATTTTCTTAAATGAAAATATATATATTTTTTAAAAAAATGGGATTTCAGCCAATGAAAAATATTCTTATGCAAATATTTTCGTATCAATTTCAAAATTTAAAAGGATCTTTTTAAAATAACTCACTTTTAAGAATTCATTATATTATAAAAAATAAAGATTTGCGTGTTTCTGTTAAAAGTAAAAAAAATTGTTGCAAATGATTTTTTCAAAGGCTAATATTTGAATTAAGCGCCCTGCATTGTTAATGAAAATCAGAGTAACGTGTCACTTATTTTGGTTAGTCTAAATACATGTGCGGTTTTTTTCTTCAATATAATCCCTTGACTCAAATAATATGTTTACTGTAAATCCGTATCCATCGAATCGGAAGACTTAAATATTATTCATAGAATGAAGGAATTTGTATGCATGAACTAAAGTTTTGCTTAATAATTAAATTTTTAATGTATGCGTTGACCTTTTTGCCTCAAAAACGGATAAAATACATCAAAGATGCAAAGATTATTTAAAAGTGGCTTCACTTAAGGTAATGAATATTATTTTTGCCATAATTAACTATAAATCATCATATAAAGTTTTATTTTGTCATTTCTCTCTATCTTTTGCTTAATTACACTAATTATTGACCATTCTCTAGGTTCAAAAACGGTATTTAATTTTCATCGTATAGCAATTTTTCAATGAATTATTTTGAAGACACTCATGTGAAAAGGAAATACAATTTTTAAACAGAAAGTTAGTCAATTTGTGTATTTTTAAAGTTTTTCTTTATTATAACATTGTAATATCGTTTTATTAGTTTTTACTTAACTTATCTATAACGTAACGTTTCTTCAAAATAAAATTCTTTTAAAATAAATAAATATAAACGCATGTAATAATTGTAAAGATTATGTATCATTGTAAAGATCAAAAATTTATAGACTAATTATAGTTATTTCTATAAAACTTATTTGTATATATTATTATTTCTATAATATTTTCATCATTGTAATTAATGTAGGACCAATTATAAGAGCCAGAATATAAGATGTATAGAAACATGGATATCGGACAAAAAGTGTGTACTTAGGTTTGTTATAAAGTAAATGAACACACGAATGTAGAATTCTCAATTACGGTTTGCAAAAATTTTCACAGTGAACCTATTCTTTCAGAAACTAACATTAAACTTGTGTTAAATCACAATTTTCAAAATAAAATTTCATATATTTTAAAATTTTCTAATCTTTTATCACCATTTTATGGTAAGCAATGCCGAAATTAGATTTTCATTTTTCTGATTTTTTCTCGAATGAGTTTGATCTTCATTTTGATGCTAAAGCAGATAACTAAAAATGCTGAAATAAAAACATTTGTTGGTTCTTCTCCCAATTAAGTTTGAAACTGTAGTTCATTGAAAAATATTAAGATTATAAAATCTAAAATGTTTTAGTAAGATTATTCCAATCTTAATGAATTGTTATTTTTAAACTCCTCGTATTAAAATAGTACAGGATTTCAAATTCCCACAATAAAGCAATCCATTTCATATTTAATAATAATTGCTGTTGTATCTGTTTTCATCTCCTTATCTAAAACTATCATGTGTTTATTTACTTTTTATTTGTTAATATAAAATTGTACTTAAGTTCATTAATCCATTTTATAGTTGTTGCTGAATTAGTGCACTTCCTTTTACACAAAAAACAAAATGAAATATGATTAAATGAGGAGTTTATGTTAGAAACATTACTAAAATTTCGGTATATCCCGATTACAATCATGATGTTTTACCTTATTCATTCAGCGATTAAATGTTTTAATTGGATAATAATCAAGCGTTAGATAAAAGACAAAATATTTCATCAATTAAAATAAAATTTTATTTCCTTCTTACTTTTTATTAGATATATCCACTGTTAAATATAGTATAGTAACATGGAAATATAATTAGCTGCTACAAAATTGAAATTCATCAACCATTATGCCAATAAAGCGGCCATCGATAAGCGCAGACGATATCTATTTTGAACGCTAAAGAAATATAGCCAGCTCAGAATAAGATAAATAAAAAATCTCAATTATTCTTTTACAATTATTTGTTATAATATATAAATATATATCTTATTTTTTATAATTTTAAGGCTCATACTATTATTGTTCCTGTATTATTTAGTTAAACATGTCCTTCCAAAAATACTTTTATTGCAAAAATAAGAGTTCTTGATTTGTAGTGTTAATTATAAATGAATTAAGGAAAATGAGAATTTTTCCAAATTATAGATCTGCTTATGATTATTTCTAACCTTTTAATCGTTATTTATATGCAGAGAAAAATAATTTCTTAATTACGAGAAAAATCAGATACTTTTCAATGAAGTAATTAATGTTCATAAGTAAAGCTTTAGCTCTGCATTTTGCTCATTCTAAGTAACAATTGACATACGATTTCTACATCGCATATGAAGCAGAGTTATAATGCTGTCCATTATTATTAAATAAAAACCAAATATGTTCCTTTATGTGAAACTCCAATATATATATTGTTTATGCATTCAAAACCACAATTATTGTCTCCCAATGATTTTATATTCAAGTTTGAAATTTGGAATTCATGCTCTTTTAAAATTTATGAATTCATGTTACACTTTTATTAAAACTAACATCTACTACCTTAAAGCAACATTTTAAGCATGGTGATTGTAAATATTTTGATCAATTAATTTCAGTGACATATCAGTCCAAGTTTGACTGTTTATCTTCATTATGAAACAACTATAACTATTTTGTATAAAGCCTATATCCATTTTAACTGATAAGAATATAATACAATAGTAAATAACCAAGACTTACTGTAGTTAAATGTAACATTTTTCAAATTTTTTTCGTAGATTGTATTTTATGTATGATTCAAATAATGTAATAATTTATCTAATGAAATAAATAGTATTACTTTCTTATTTAAAATATCCTAGCCAATATGAAGTATACTATGTGATGATGTTTTATATATGAAATCTGTTTGTATAGTAAAATATGTAGTGCATCTATGTAGATGTTTTGAGTGTAAATAATATTCTAGCAAGACCATTCAAGTGCTTCAAGTATAATAATTTTTTTAAAATTTTAATAACAGTGAATGTTGATAAAATAGAAACACATGTCCAAGTATTGCATAAATTTTAAAAAAAAATTCCAAAAAAAATCATAGGGAATTTGAAAGAACAAATACATTAGAATTAAAAAGACACTTTTTTCCAAATTCAAATGGACTCAGCTATTGTTAAGGAAATCAAATTTTCTAAAATAGGAATTTATTTCATTTCCGTTAAAAGTAGTATATAAATACAATTTTAAATCGATAAAATATCAAAAATACAAATTTTTGTTGTAATAAAGCTCGTTGATATACGAATGCAAATATGTGATGTTGTTAATGTAAGAATTGTTTAACTTCGTTAATATACGAATTTAAGAATTCATTTTGCATTAATATCTTAATACAAATAATTTATTTAATTAATAAATAAAAGATTATTAGTAATTTTCTTTTTCTTTAGCAAACGATTTTTTTTCTTTTGTTTTCATTCCGAATTCTAATCGTTAAATAGTTTTTACTTCGATTAACCTTCAGTATATGACCGCTTTTATGATCCTCCCACACGCAGTTTCTAGATCGTAGGCAAAAACAATTTATACCCTCAGAATTAATATTTGAATTAATTAAGTGCTGAGTCCAAATCCAGAACAATAGGAAATGTAAAGGCATTCGAAATATGTTTTGAGAAAATATTTTTCCCTATAGATATGTGTGGTTTAATTAAAAGATTTTTCTTTAGAATGTTTGAAAAAAAATAGGAAATATAAGGTCAAGAATTAAAATTAATAAAATTACATGACAAATTTCATATGATAACTGAATTTATTATAAAATTCATAGGATAATTTTTCGTAAAATTTAAATATTCTTATTGCACACTTGAATTTTAAGCACACAAGTTTATTATATAAACCAAACATCAAACTGACCAAATATAATAAATTGGAAAAATTAAATATTTTGGATTAAAAAGAGTTCAAAATGTCAATTAAGTATTTTTATATCCAAATTAACAGGTAGTAAAAGGAATTGTCGATACCATCGATAAAATTTTCAATTTAGGTATATATTTTTGAAAATCCTATTAACACACCAAAAAGCACAAAAGATTCTGGTTTATTTATTTTTTGGTAATAGGTTACAAAAGATTCTCCATTATATATATTTTGTGAAAAGTTTTAGATTTGTGGAAGACCAAAATGGTCGCAATGAAGTGTATATTTTATACAATGTAAAAAGATATAAATATATATATATACTATACATATGTGTACCAAGAATGGATAAATGTATCGTTTGTGCTCTTTAGATATACTAGTTTCATTTTATCGTGATTCATTATGCTTAAAAAGTATTTTGTATTCAATGTAAGTGATTCCAACTGATGATGAACGAAGTAGACTTTTTTTTAAAGATTTCATTATAATGATTTACTGTAAATGACCTCTTGAAACTGCAACAAGTTGATTGAAACTAACAACTTGATTTGTTGAAACTGCAACAAATGGAACGTGAAGACCTGTGTGTTAAATGAATATATTCGGTACTTACGTATTAGACCGTCGACGCCAACGGTTTAGTTACTCATTGATGACGGATTCAAATTTGGCGGTAAACCTTCTACGCCCACGAAAACAACAAATTGGCGGAAGACAATTAAAACTTGAACAATTTTTTAAATAATGGCGGTTTTTTGCCGTTATTGGAGGTTTAGCAACTCATTGGCGGTGCCTTCAAATTTGGTGATAAAGATCAACGGTCTAATACGTAAGTACCATATATTCTCATAATTATAAGGATTTAACCGCTTCACTGATTAACCCAAGTTATCTCGATTTCCTATATAATTAATAATTATCCCATGAAAACTCGATAGTAGCAGAATTTCCCTGCATAATTTTTATTACATTTTTATTCGACTTGAAGCTTAAAAAGAAAAGTACATTCTCGAGTATTCGGCTTGGCTTTTCTAAAATTAAAAACTGTAACTTTTGACTCTATAAAAACTATAAGCTTAATGTTATCTTTTCATATCTGTGCATTATTTATCAGTAAAAAATAAAATTTTATTAAATTAATTAAGTAATTTATTTATTTAGTAAATTTTCGTAAGAATAAGGCTTACGATTTATGTTAATATTTTGTTTATATTTCTGGCATTTAAATAAGGCATTACCGTATTTATGTTAAAATATAAACAGTTTCTATCCTTTAATTTATTTTTATCCTATAAATTCTTTAATTGTGCATTGTAATATATAAAACAATATAAGCTATCAGTACAAAGACTTATATTTTAACTCAATATGTTACTGGCAGTGGCTTCTGTGATTCACCAGATGAAAGCCTATTTCACATTCTAAGTGGCATGAGATAAATGCAGGACTTAGTAAGAGTGAGGGAATGTGTATTATAATACCGAGTTTTGATTCAAATTGTTTTCTGGTTATTAGTAGACAAAGAAATGAGCTCATAGAACTCCAGCCTATCCGGCGTTTTGTTATCTGGCCTACCCTTCTGTCACATTAGGGCTGGATACACGAGAGTGTACTGTATGCTGCTTTGATTGACCATTTGCCAACTGTTGTTGCTGAGCTGTTCCATTGAATGGTGGAAGTGGACACTTGTTTTATTCGATTATATGTACAATGTCTGCTAAATAAATAAGAAGAGTTAAGCTGAAAAGAATGAAAACAATGTCTGCTTCATAAAATCGATGCAAATGATTTTTCAAATTTTTGTTTATAAAGTTTATATTGTTTGTATATAATATACTAATATTTAACTTTCTTCATTTTCCGTGTTCACTTCAAAGCAAACTAACGAAAAAACTATACGGTTTCAAAACTATACACTATAACAGATATTTAAAATCAAAATTAAACTTAAAACCTCTTTCTTGTGTTTTTTTTTTTTTCTTTTTCTGTTTCTTATATTGGAAAGTGAGTAAAAACATATAATCTTTTCTTGGAGATTTTTTCCCCTTAAAGCAACTGCCAAAGAAATGGTTTTAAAAAATTGGTTTAAAAATATGACTTTGAAAAACCATGTTTATTTTTCATAATTTTCCATCTACATAAAAAGTGTTTAACATTGTAGACTCTTATGTTTGTTTTATTTGCCATACAAAGTGAGATGACGGTAATTATTAGCATGCTAAAAACAAACAAATCGTTGATTCCATAAAATTAGCATTAAATAATTATTGTCCTTTCTTATCTTTTTTATTTATTTATTTTGGTTTCTTTGGTTTAATATTTGCATCAAAAAGTGGTACTATTTATAGTAAAAATTCTTTCAAATCTTAAATGCAATGCTGCAATTCAACTTTAAGAAATGTAGCTGGCATGCATTTTTTTCAGTCATCTTCTGATTAAAAAAATGATCACTTGGGATATGGATCATAGTATTATCCTTGCAGACTTATTATCAATAAATAAATTCTATATATAGCTAAATTTACAAAAATAGGTAATTATATGAAAATTTTAAGATTTGAAACGTCTTCTTAAAATTATGGAAAACATCTGAATTTCATTTGTTGAGTCCTGAATTTCATATCTTGATATCTAACCGAATTAAAAATGTCAGATTTTTGCCATACTCTCTGTATTTATAAAAACAAAGAATGTAGTTATTCATTTTTTGAAGTTGTCCCTTATGACTTCAACAACTTGATGAATATACTCTGAACAAAAAGACAAGCACTTAAGTCTACATAGTGCAAATAGAATAGAAACAACACTGATGCACATTTAGTTATTTTAATTCCATATTAAAGAATATTTAAATATGAAGCTTAGTATTTTTTAGAGAAAGTTACATCGAAAAACAGGTACTTTTCGTTAGACGGGCGCAAGCGAAAATTCGCCAAAGAAATTTGGCTGAATTTTACATTATTTGGCGATTTTTCGCTTTAAAATTTTTTCGCTTGGCTAACAGAGAAGTACTAAGAAACACATACTTTGAGGACTTTTCAGAGATGTAAATCAATTTTAACATTAGTAGAAAAGCAAAAGGTAGAAATTACAGATTTTAATCCATCTATGGCCAACTTCCCAAATATCACACACAATATTAATTAGTGAAATAGATTAAGAATGACTAAGATTTTTTTGACGAGCTAAACGGTACAATATTTGTAGAAATTTTTTTCATACTTTTAATTTTTAAAAAGTGTTCCATCTGTCTCATAATAATAGTATCAAGTAAATATTTAAAAAGGAATGATCGACAAGTGCATCTGGAAATTATATGAGGCCTTCAATCAAAATCAATGTTCCATAAAATCTATCGTTTGTTTTGATTAACTTAACCTAACTTTTACGAATTATAACTATTCTCTAATTTCAACCACTGATCGAAATCGTTTTATTTCAACTGAAGATTAATACATTGTAAAAGTAAAATAAAAAGTACAGTCTTTTCAAGTAACTATTGAATTTTGATTGATACATTAAAAAAGGAAAAAGATGCATAAATATATAATTATTTTAGATGCAAAGCAATTTAAGTGCAATGACCAAATCAAAAATTGAGAATCGTGATTCCGAAAATAGTTGTCATGTAGAATATCATGCTAGCTTTAGTTCTTTGAAAAAGTAAATGCAAAGATTATAGAGGGAACTGTAGACGTAAATGTAAAAATCAGGAAGAAAAATGTAGATGTGAATGCAAAGATTATGGAGAATACTGTGGATTTAAATTCAAAGATAATGAAAAAACTGTGGAAGTAAAGGCAAAGATTATGGAGGAAACTATGAACATTGATGTAAAATTCGGGGAGAAAAATGCAGACGTAAATACAAATATATTGGTGGAATATGTGGGCATAAATTAGAAGATTATGGAGGAAACTATGAACGTAAATGCAAAAGTTATGGAAAATGCTATGGTAGTAAATGCAAAATTACGGAGAAGATTTGAAATGCTTGTACGTCTTGCTCAGAGCAAAAAAAAAATACCATAACAGAAGGAGGACTTAAAAGTGAAATTTCTAAATCTACATTATTCCGGATTTTGGAAAAAAATTAAAATCCGTCTAACCATTTATTAAAAAATGCATAAGAATGCGAAGCTAGGAAATCAGAAAATCTCACATACAAATTTAAGATGCAGTTAGAAGTTATTGAAAAATATAAACAGATTTTGAAACCTCAAAATAATAACTAAGATTAATACTTAAAATTTTTCGTTTAATTTTAATCTAGTTTTTTGCTGTTAAATATACCGTTGTATATTTTCTATTGCTCTAATATTATAGGACAGATGGAATATGTAATTATTGCGTAAACAGAAATATTTCATGCCCATATTTATTTTTACATCGTTTCCCTTCATATTTTAGAATCATATTAGCAGTAAGTTAATTTAGGGAATCCATCTTAGAAATATTTGAAAATACACTCTCTTCTGTTTCTTATACAGTTTCATACTTATCAAAAAATATATATGAAAGTAGAAAAATAGTTCAGTTTTAAACTTGACAGAAATTTTTAATCGTGATCGATTTAAAACATCAAGCGCGCTGTATGTCACCGATTTTCTCGGGACAACTTCGATTTGGTACCTGTTGCTTTGCAAGTGGAACGGTTAACTGTTCCTTGTAGCACGATGCATTTCAGTTGTAAGTTTGAAACTACATAACGTCATTTCTAGTCAAACATCCATGTTATTTTTAATTGAATTGTCACAATGAAATCGAATGCATAAAAGCAACAAAAAAGTGCTATTATGCTACGATAAATTACGATTTGACCAATAAACAAATCAATATCTACGAAGTATTCATATTTTTACTTCTCTTTTTTAACAATTATTATTTTTTGAAAATATTTGAAATAAATGCATTTTAATAAACATATTTATTAGTTTCAGTTAATAATTTCAGTTATCGTTTGCTTATACAAAATAAGAAAACTTTTATTTAAAAGTTCATTTCATTTGTATGGCAAATTTTCAAATGTTTTTATTTAGTGAAAACAAAACTACAAATATTATAATCAAATCATAACCAATTACAACTTATAACTAGTTTTACTCTGTGAAAATGAATGCAATTTAAGTCCTTAAAATTATGAGAAAAGTTATTTCCATAAAGATATCTTTCAATTTATCATTTTCAAACAAGAGCCGATTGTTGGTCTAACAAGCAATGTTATTAATGTGTTGGTGTCTATATGATATTAATGTTCATATTCTCATGCATCTATCAAGAATGTAGTAAATCTAATATAAATGATTATATATACCATATATATCAGTATTTATGATATTATGTATGTTCTGATATTTATTCTAAATAAAAAAAACAGAATACAAATTCTGACTCTATTTGGCAAACTCGTCTATCTCTTTTTTTTCAATTATTAATATTAGCTCATACTCTCCTTATATATATATATATATATAT
>JAOUZG010031473.1:942451-967349 GCA_026289955.1 Argiope argentata | reverse complement strand
ACAAATTTTTAATCGTTCATTAAATACTGTTCGTTCAACCAATCAAGTTCAAGTAATTTTTTTAACTTGTAATGGGTGACATTTGATGTTAATACGTTTTTTTAATATTAATTCATTAATTTCTTATTAATTAACTAAAAACTAACTTCCTCGCCAAAAATCTTCATTTCCCAACCACCAAATAAGTAAAGAATTCAGATTGTTTTTCCCCAAAATCAATGAGGTTAGGCTTAACATACTTTTAAGCGATTCTATTTATTTTTATAATGCTTGAAGCATTTAAAATCGGACATAGTTAATTAATCGATTGTTCCGATTCATTTTGAAGTACTTTCGAATTACAATACAGAATATATAAAAGTAGCGATTTGCAATCTATATAGCGTATCCCAAATTATGTAGAAAAATCATGCATTTTGCGCAATTGGCTTTAAAACCTCTATTATCGTTGAAAATTCAATGCTAGAAAAGTTTTTGATCAATTATTTGTTGTAATTGTAATCGTTAGGCTGAGTTAATCTGGTTAGTATAGCGTTGGATTCCCATCCTTTAGGTTGCAAGTTCGAACACCATGTATAGAATGGAAAATTGCCTGGAAATTTTGCCTATTAATCTTGTGATTCTGTCATATTTCTATACACATTAATAGTAATTGTTATTGTTTAATAAAGAGCAACTAAAATAAAAATTTTCTTTGTTAACCTAAGTAGAAATTGATTTTTAAAAAGAATTGTTTTTTATATTACTTTTTTAACTCTTTTCTGATTGGTAGATTAAATGAGAGAAATTGATTCATTGAGATATTAACAAACTGATTAGTTATTCTGATGAATGAAGATAAGATTATAATTTATTAAATGTTTCCTAATTATTTAATGTAATAACGTAATATAGATACGAAATTTTCTTGCTAATGAATTGTAAACTGCTATTATGGGGGGGGGGGGTTCTATGAGTAACTCATTACATAATATTCTATAGAGTTATTGTGTACAGCCAACCACCCCGCTACCACTAAATGAAGCAGTATCGACAGGATTTTTAGATTTGAGAAGTATAGATTGTAAAAGGTTAAGCAACATTCAAAATATTCATACTGTTTTATAGAAAAGAAAGACAGATTTGTCTCTAAATTATCCAAATTCTGATAAAAATCTGCAGGAAAAGTACTTCTGTAAATTGAATAAGATATCTGCTAATCAAAAATAAGGGTAGCTCAAATCCAACTACATACAGAATTATTCAAAATGTTTCATTAAACCTCTTACGTAAATCAGGGAGAGAAGAACAGATCATTTTTAAATGGAAACATAAAGACAAAAATATCATACCCAATTGCTGGATAGCATTTTTCGATCGGGTAACGGAGGCCTGGTGGTACAGTCTCGGTTTCGAAGCTGGAGAGTTGCAAGTTCGAGACTCGATACCTAGGAAAAACCACCGTGTAAGTGGGTCTGGTACACGTTAAATGCATCGGAGCCAAACAACTTCCCACTGGTGTGGTGTGTGAGTTTAAAGAGGGGTGACAATTCAAGTGTCCTCATCATCACTTGACCGTGGTTCAAAATTACGAAGTCCTGCTCAAAATATCCCTAGTGCTACTTTAAAACGGCAAGTTAATATAACTATAGCCAGGATAGCCTGGTTAGTAAGGAGTTGGATTCGCATCCTTTGGGCTGCGAGTTAGAACCCGCCAGCCAAAGACTTAGCATGTGTGGTGGACGTTAAATCCGTCGTGGTCCCAAAGTCCTCCATGTCGAGAGTAGTACCACTGGAGTACTGAGTCAGAGGTGTTCTAGATCTAAATTACGATCGGTGGATGAATGAAGGAAATGCAGGAAAGAAGTCCTCCCCGTATAAAGTGTTTTTGTCGTGTGTCAGCTAGAAGTCTTCTTCTGCCCTCGGTTGCTCAGGAGTCCATACCCTCAGAAGCTACTGCATTCTTCCTTCCGTTGTAAAACGGAAAACGAGAACAACTACAAAATAACTAAACCAGACCATTTTTTTTATGTAAAACGAAATGATCGATTTCGGGAAATCTTATTCCAGTCAAAACTCTTTTTGCATTATTCCATAAAACAATGAGGAAATAAGTAATTTGTATTTAGTGCATAAATGAAAAAAATCCAATATCTTAAATATTTTCAGAGCACTATATGAACATATCATAATGCGACCCGCGTCTTTTTTAAAAAAGAAAACTAGCGATACTTATTTCCATCAGGTATACCCAAACTTTAAACATGCTTCATCTTGGCAACATGAAACAATTTTCTCGGGGGCTATGTGCTACAAATGAGAAATCCTACTGTGAAAAGAGTTTGGTGGTCTAGATGAGGCACCTATAAAAGGTGAAAGGGTTGATCAAAGCATCTTTGACATCATCTGACTCCTTCGTATATGAAATATGAAAAATAATTTCACGCCTTTCATAAAAATCTTCATTTTTTTTCTATTTTGATATAGTTTAGCATGCATGATCTTTTAAAACAAGAAGAAAATACTTGCCAATTTCTCTAATTCCTAAAAATTTATTAAAATATAAGTCAAACAAATTTCGATATTTCTCAGTTATATTTTCTGAAGTAATTAAGTCCTTAAAAAGTTTTTAAACTATCTTAAAATTTAAGAAATACAATTTTAATACTATACAATTCTTTTCTCTATTTTTAAACCTTTTTTTTATTTGCATCAAAATACAAATTGTTAGATATTTTTTATTATCATAGGGAAATCCAATTTTTTATTTAATTTCATTGCTCCTGTTGTTAATCAATCAAACATTTTTACCATTATTGTAACTAAGAAATGAAAATTGTTTTATTTAGATATTAATTCTGAAGTAACATTTTCCTTCATACTTTTATTTCGAAGTATATTCACTTTTTAATTTGCTACAATAATTTGTTATAAACTAATTCCATGAAATCTTTAACATTCACTCTTATCAAATAACACAGTGAAATACCAAAATAATGCCTTCCAAAATCAGTTATTTATTAGTCAGAAAAGCTAATATTCCTTTAGAACAGACTAATTGCCAATGTTCATTTAGTTAATTACTGGAATGTACATTAATTACACATTCACTCCTGTTACAAACCTGATTTCTGATAAAATGGTCTCCATATAACAAAACGCAAAGTTTGTAGCATTATTCTTGAGACTTATCATTCTTTGGACACTGTGCGTTTCATGCAACAAAGATATTTTAACTACGTTACAAGAAAGATGATTGCATAAAATATTCTGCATTAGTATCTGCTCACAGATTCAGAAGTGGCCGGTCTACGAAAATGATGAGACTTTTTTTTCTTCTGTTTTTGAGTTTTCAACTCCATACGTTAGCTTGATGGATGTAGTTTTATGATAACAACTTGAAAGCTTGTTGGAAGATTAGAGTCCCTCAAAATTAAGCGTTTTCCAGTGTATGATAACTGGAGAAAAATGATGGGGCTCCAAGCACTCGAGGAAAAGATTGATGAAGTTCCACTTTCAAAGCCGATTCTGTTCAATGGGAGAAAACGTGTTTATGAAAAAGAAATATTGTTGCTTTGTTTAATCTTTCACCTGTACAAAATATACAAAGGAAAATAATATTGAAATGGCGCCTAATTATCAAGAGTTTCTTTGAAGTACTATATTTTAATAAAAGTTTACAATTGTTTTAAAAATTATGAATGAAAATATTTGTCTGCTGTGAGGATTTAAAAGTGCTTGTTAATAATCATATTCTTCAATATTAGGCTTATCATCTTCCGTCTCGATAATGCGCGTTCACATGGTAAGAGACGTGCTATTGAATGCATCGCCAATAAGCGCCGGAAACTGCTTCCACGGTCGCCAAATTCTCCCAGAGAACGCCGACGACTACCAAATCCATTGGTGGCTAAAACACATACAACGCTTATGACGATTTCGATACCTTAATGGGGGGAGGGGGGTCAAAGCATGGATTACCTCCAAGAACCTCGATCTCTTTGGCCGTGGAATCAGCCGTTTTCCAAGCAAATGGGAAACAGCTATTGCAGTAGATGTTGATTGCGCTTAGGATTGATCATTTAAAAATGTTACTGTTGAATTTTTATGTTTCCTTCTTGATAATAAGTAGTGTTCAAGAACGCCTGGTAACTATGCACCAACACAATATAATCATCAAAAAATTGGATCTCCATTTTTGACGAATCTTCATACTTTACACTTCCATTCGTCCAAACAAAAACGTTTCAGAAATGATCGTGTTCACAGATAGATAAACATAACTCAAAAACACATTGATATAGAACAATGAAATTCGGTAGGTAGTTATAATGTCAAATGTTTAAAATTCTTTAAAATTTAGGGGAATTTAAAATTCTTTAAAAATCTGCCTATCTATACATATGTATGGTAACCCAAAAGAGCAAATAATAGTACAGAAGAAATTTAGTTATAAATTTATCATCAGAAACTAGACGTGTATTTCAATTTTGTAAAAAATATGTCTTGAAGAGAGATGACACTTGTTCGTATATCGTGGTGTGACGATAACGAAAAATAACTTAAATAAACATTGATATGCAGTCTTGTGGCCTAAAGCATCTGTCATTTTTTCGAAATTTTTTTACCCTAATAGCTAAAAGGAATAATGCACACTCAGTTTTCTTCTTTAAATCAGAAAATGCAAAATGGTCATGCTGCGTCCCTGAGTGTAGAAGTGGGGGACAGAAGGAGGTCCCTCAGCTTTTTCCTCCCCCCTTTCTGGCCTAGGATGTTCTTCTAGTGTCTGCTGATTCTCCATGATTTTACTCTAACCCTGACATTCATTCAGGAGGTGCATAGGAAAATATATGGAGAGCAGAAAAGAACGTGTAAAATTCTTCAAATATACGATAAAGCCGAAGAGAAAGCATTCCTACTGGTTCCTCTATTGAGTAATATAGTTTGCTTGAGTACTACATTTTTCGATGTAAAACAGCGTATTTCAATTACATTCTTACTTTTTTATACACACGATAGAGAAAGTAATCTTCAAAATATTAAGATTCAATTTTGACAGATATCCATGTTTTAACAAGAAAACACATTTCCGATATTATATCTATGAAAACGGTAACTCCAAAATCGTTATGGGAAAGTTAGAGGACATTTGGTATATTGCCTTTACACCAAATTTGTAGATTCCTAACAAATTTTAATTGAAGTCAATTCAAAAGAAATCTATTTTTCCGAATATAAATTAACTTAATGACTAAAGATAGAAAAAAAATTTGTTAGATAAAATTTAGTGCACATATTTACTAGCAAAAGTTTGAATATGTTAAATTCGAAATCAAATCCGTCAAAAGGTTGATCTTCTTCCGGGTGGTATTTTCACAAGCATACAAAAAAGATAACTCGAAAACGCAATCACTTAAATAATTGAAAGTTGGAGTGGGATTTTATGACTATAAGTATAATTTCATATCAAACTTTGGTTTTAATCGGTTGGAAATAGGCGTATGAAACATTAATTCTTGTTATTTTAACGGTATGCCATGGAATAATAGCCAAAAATATTCCCCAAAGATTTCACGATAAATTCAGTAGAAATGCATAATTCAGGCCAAAGATCAACCTTTCGCAATTATTGTCCGCCAATGTTATGTAAAGCTATCTTATTTTTATCCATGATTCACATTTTTTATGTAGGGTAAGAAGGATAGTACATTGATCAGAGAGTATGCCAAAAAGTTTAAAGTTATACGCCGTTGGTATGGATTACTAAATGGACAACGATATGGGAGTTGATTGTTGTTTTCGTGTTCCGCTTTACAACAGAAGGAGGGGTGTAGAAGCTTCTGAAGGAATGGACCCTTTAGCACCGAAGGGCAGAAGTTTGACTTAAAGCTCACAAAAATCATAAATCCTTTTTACGGCGCAGACTTCATCAATGCATTTCATTCATTTATCCACAGATCAAAATTTAGATCTCGAACAGAGGAAGATCATCTCTGACCCTGTACCCTCAGTGGTATTACTCTCTACATGGAGGACTTTGTGATCACAACAGATTTAGCATGCACCAGCCACCACACACGCGGGGAATCTTCGGCTGGTGGATTCGAACTCGCTGTCCAAGTGATGCGAAGCCAACACCCTACTAACCAAGATATTCCGGCCCACTGGGAGTTTATGGAAGGGAAATACGAACAAAAACTAAAATTAGATAGGTGTAGCTGAAAATGTGGTATGTAATCTGATTCCCGTAAAATCAGAAGAGGTTACGATAATAACTAAACTATCTATAAATAACAATTAATTCGGATTAAAATATTATAATGCTTAATTCATGCTGGTCTCTTAAAATGGAGATAATCTGGATTAAGATATACATTCTGATGCGTCTCCTACCGAAAATTGACTACGATTGCCCGGAGAAGGCAACAAACAATAGAAAAAAAACCTAAAAAGCTACCAAACTCCAAAGAGAGCAAGGATGACGTTAAGAGAAGACTGAAGAGTAATCAGTCAAATAGTGTTGAGTCAGTCGAGAGTGGCTGGAGATTCGGGAAAAGGAATTAATTATGCAAAATATCTCCCATGCGAATATTCTTTGAGAGCTTTGCGCTGTTGTGGGTTTTTTTTATCACCGATTTGGTGCCAGTGTGTTATTGCTTAGTGCAAATTCTATTCTTACGTTCGCATCGATTGTGGATTGTAGTTTGTATGTTCACGTTTTCGTGCAGAATAAAGAGATGTTATTTGTTATTGAATCTATTGGACTCGCATTGTCGCCATGTTGCCAAGCACCTGATTCAGAACTTTCATATTAGTACGCATCTTGATTATTTCCAGTAAAAACAAGCAGAAATTGTCAAAGACAAAAATCATCAATAGGCAAACTTATTAACAAAAATGTGTTTTTACAACTGAAAACGATCTAAAACATGAATATTCTTTTAAAATATCGCAGTGAAATGTTTTTGGTAATACGATAATAAAATTTGCTCTTTCTATATGTAGTGCCCAAAAATGTAATAAACCAAATCTTCATACCTTAATTATTAACAATGAAAGAAACCAAGAAACCCTATTTTTAGAAAAATATTTCCTTTCTTCCCTTTGCACCAGGAAAAGTAATTAGGTGCATAATTATTCACCCAATACAAGGCCTTGCCTTTTATTTCAAAAAATGGGCCTTGGTAGCCTTGTCTTAGCTCATGGGGGATAAGGTTCCAAGTTCGAGGCCCGATTCCACAGAACCATCGTGTGACGAGGTCATTTGCACTTCATATTTTCATGGCCAAACTTCCTGCCGCTGATGTGGTTTGGTGTGGAGAGGGAGGTGCCAGCTCAGTTGTCGACCTCGTCGTCTGATCGCGTTTCAAAATTACGAGGTCCATCCCAAAATAGCCCTAGCGTTGTTTTATAACAGGACGTTAATATAACTAAACTAAACTAAAACTATTCCGAAAAATTGTTTATATATAATTGTTTTAAATTGAATTTCTCTGAAAAATATATCCAAATCTTTTTACTCTTACGTAGTTTACGTACTTTTTACTCTTACTTGTTTTTAACAATCAAAATTGAAAAATAAATAAATAAAACGTCAAAATGATGTACCATCTTGAATGCTGAATGCGATATCATCAATTACATCATCTGAGCGTAAAGGGTTAAGTAAAGAAAGCGCTTTGAATTTCATCAAATAAGGAAAAATACTTCAGTAAAATGTACTTAAAAATATTTTTTTTAATTTATTGAAATAAAAGATAGGCAAATGTGTGAATGAAATGACATCATAAAAAATATAATTCTATGAATTTTCAGATGGTGACAAAACCGTTTTTGGCTGTAATAGTTTAGGAATCTAATAAGAAAAGACTCCAACATTTTAAATTATTTTTAATTAATTAAAATTTTTAATCCAAAAATGGCTTTAAAGTACACATCTCCTCTTTTCAGACAGTGTTTGTGCCAAAGATAATAGCTTTAAATCCAATTATATCCTTGAAGTGCACAAAAGCAGGTGCATATTTCCCTTTGTTATAAGTAAAGGGACAGATTTTATAGTCATCGGGAGCTCACAACTGCAAAAAATTTCAAAACTCAAGAAACCCCTCAAAAATTAAATAAAAAATCGATTTTATATTTTTCAGACAAGTGGAACCAAATAAAAACTTCCAAAACCAGAAAATATCAGACATGATTTTTTCCCGTAGTAAATCAAAGTATAATGATAAAATTCAGACTAACAAACTTAAGCAATAAGTAGTTTATAACGCCTAACAGTCCTAGAAATCCAGCAGAAGCAAAAGGACACGAAAAAGGCAAAAGTGTCGAAGAAAAGAGATTGATTTCCCATGATACTTTGTAACACACATTCCAGTTGCCATAAGCGAAAGGGAAAAAATGCTATTCAGGAAATGTCAAAGCAAGAAAAGAAAAGCAAGTTCGCCCGTAGTGCATCCAAATAGTTTGGATACTATTAATGTTACGGCAGAAATGGCATTGTATACTAGTACCAACACAAAAATAACCAAAAACAAAACAGAGATGGAAAAAAATTTTGTTGTGGTGGTTTAGGCTTATTTTTATAAAATAATACATTATAAAGGAAAGCAGTTTCAAAGGCACACATTTTATTCTTCCTCGCGTGCAAAAAAAAATGGCATGCAAAAAAAATACATCGAAAAATTCGATTTCAAGATATTGATGAATTCTCACATTTCAGACTTAATCCTTAATCCAAAAAATACATTTTTGAGTACTTTTCCGTTAGCCGGAAGACAGCAAAAAGTCGCCAAAGAAATTTGGCGGAATTCTACTTTATTTGTGTCGATTTTTCGCTTTAAAATTACAATAAGAAATTGGGCAAAATTCTACATTATTTGGCGATTTTTGACTTGCGCTCGGCTAACAGAAAGGAATCTTCTTTTTAAAAAAATTTTTTTATCTATCTGTACCTCTGTCAATCGCGATTATTCAAAAACGCTTTGAAACAAAAGGTTGAAATTTCGTAAATGGGCTTGAACTCAAATTTGTAGATTTATATCAATTTAGAATGAAAACTTATTGTGGAAGTTTATTTGTTCGACTATCTGAGTATGAAGAACGAGAATACTGCAAAATATAAAGTGCGAGATTAATAAAACTGATTCTCCAAGATGAATATTTAAAAATGAATATTTTTCCGTTAGCTTTGCGCAAGCGGGAAATCGCCAAATAATGTAGAATTCCGCCAAAATTTCTACAGCGATTTTAAAACAAAAAATTTTTTAACAAAGGAGGATTCCGCCAAATTTTTTTGTCGATTTTTTACTTGCGCCCGGCTAATGGAAAATTATCTTAAAATGTAAACCCGCATCAAAATTGAGATCGAACCTGTCCAGTGATTGACCTCATATTAACTTCAATTTTGTATACTTATAAACACTTACTATCAAATATACTAACTTCGGTAAATAAAATTTGACCCACTGCTTTAACAACTGAATCTGTGGTTCTTATCAGAGTTAAAATCAACTCTTTCATGAGTTTCACCTTCTGTCTTCTGTACTTTCGATGCATTTAAACTTGGTAACTTCTACAGGGTGATAAATCAAGTTCTTTTAATCCTTTCGAATTCAAAATGGCGTCTCATATAACCAAAAATGTAACACGTATCTTTAATAAAGTGACTTTTCTGAGTTTATTGAGACAGTTTGTAGAGCTCCTAGCGATGAAATAAGGAAGTTAGAAAAAATAACTCAAAAAATAGCCAACCGAATTATCCAGTTAGAACAATGTATTATTTCCCATAATAAAAACAGAAAACGTTTTGTGAAGTTATCCGTAAAAATGACGTAGATATTTGAGATTGAAGTTATGAACTTTTTTTTACTTGAAAGAGAGTTCGTCATAAAACTGAAAAATATTTCCTCAGATTCCCATCTCCTTTGAGTAGTTTTTTTAGATTATTATTTATTTATTTGCGTTATTTCTATTCGCCGTTACTCAACTCGGAAAAATTGTATGATAATAACAGTGTTTCAGAATGATCAAATTCCGTAAGAGGTATGTTTCTCAGTTCGTAATTGGCAATAGATGCGAAAGAGTGTAAAAACTCTTCTACCAAGCTCTGAGACACTTGTTTGACCACTGTAACCAACCCTGATTTTCACTATAGATAGTTGGAATTTCTGGCTGGGTGTGACAAGAACTGTGAAAACAGCTAATTTTGTAAGTGCTCTCTACTGCCTGATGGGGGATTCTCCCCCTAATGGGGTCCTTTGGATATTAAGTCGAACCCAGATAAAGAACCATAAGTGCGGTTTTTTTCCTTTCCAAGGAAATAAAGTGTATCTTAAAAGGGAAAAAGTGTCAAAGCCTTCGGATGTAAAGCTTTCTTTATTATGGAGGGTCAGCGACGGGGATGGATCATTAACGAACATCTCCATGGCTAACTGGAGAGCATTGGGGTAATTTCTAAATAACTATTGGATAACCAAGAATTCAAGGGCATCAATGGGAAATTGATAGGGTGAGTTTTGACAGAAAATTAAATGCGAAATTTTGGAAGAAAACGAGAGAGATTGGCTGGAAAGTTCGAGGAAAGCTTCAGAATTTTCGAAGTGTTCGGAGGATCATCGTTTAGAAGGAGGTGAGAGAAACTTCGTGTGATTCGAGCTTCTGAGTTAAGATCCACCCGATGAATATCGGTAGATCTCTTGAGCTACTTCTGTAGCACCCAGATGTGCTAACGGCCTCTTAGCTTTTCTTGTGAGGTTGTTTCGCCGAATTTAATCGAGGAACTATTCATGTATAACTATCAACTGTGATGTAAATATTATCAATCATATTAACCTAGAGAGAACGAGTTTTTTTATGTACATAAGGTTGGAAATGGGCCATAATGGCCTGGTTGGTAGACTCCTTAGGTTACGTACTCCTTACTCGTACTCCTTAGCTTACGAGTTCGAAACTCACAGGCCAAAAGATTCCTCGAGTGTATGGCGACTATATCTCGTTAAATCTGTTCGTTTTCGCAAAGTCCTTCATATCGAGAGTAATATCTCAGGGGGTACTGGGTCAGAGGTGATCGTTCTCTGTTCCAGATCTAAATTACGATTTGAGATGAATGAATGAATTTGCATGAATAAAGCCCACCCCCTAAAAAGGGTTGTGACGTGTGTGTAGCTAAGTCGTACTCTTGGCCCTAGATGGCGCTACTTGTAAAACAAAGAGACACATTTTCTTAGGCTTAAAATCTGCTGATCATATCAGCGGGGGCTTGTACACGGCAAGTGCCATTAGTCACAACACACACAGGCTGTAAATAAACAAATATTTGCCTTTAAACTTTACCCTCTTATTTGATTGGACAGGTTCGTTCCAGTGATTGCATGAGAATTGGAAAATATGGAGAGAGAGAAAATCGTTTAATGTTTGTGCTGTGCTGTTTTATTTTAAATGCATATTGTTGATATTTTCTTTCTTGTCATCTACGAACAACACTGTCTGTATTTATTTTCTAAGTCAATCCTAATAGAAACTACAGCCAAATTACATTTTTCAGTTTTAGAAGAAAATCTTTTTCAAATTACTGAAAGCTCATAATTTTATTTAAAAAAAATTCCAATACACTTTTAGGTTTAATCCTTAAACAAATTCGTAAAAGTGTAAAAGCCATGCACGTATTTGCATAAAATTTCCTTCCAATATATATATATATATATATATATAATCGTTGCATCCAACTTTTAACATAAAATTAGATAAATATTAAATCTACAGACAGTTCATAACTTTTAAATGGAGCACAAATGAAGTCTATGTACATTTTTAGTTTAATCATATAATGTTTATTTTTTTTCATACTTTCTGGATCGAACAAAACAGGAAAGCATCAGAGATGAAAGAGTATCAACAGAAAGTTACGAGGCTTCGGTGAAATGGGGTGGGTTTTAATTTCCTTCGGGAAGTTCAACAAAGTCTGTTTCAACTTTGACAAAACATTCGCAGATTTCTCGTTTCACACGTGGCCGACCTCCTTTTTCAAGTTGAGAGTATTGATTTCAGTTTGGTTTTTATTCCCGGTTAAAACTAAAACTTTACACTTAAATCAGCTGAAGAACTAGAATATTAATATTTAAAATATTATATTTGTTCGAATTTAGATTTCGGTTCAAATATATTGGAATTCCGAAAATATTTCAACTCCGGCATTCGATAACACATTCCCTACTTTATGTGAAATTAATTGACAATTTTTAACAGAATGCAGTTTTAAATATCCAAAAATATGTTTCTGTATAATGAAAACAAAAGTAAAATTTGGCTCTTTGATAACAGTTTAAAGGTCTTAATATCTTAAATTCATTTCAAGTTCTTATTGTACTTAAATAGATTAAAAACTTATAACATTGGTAATACAACTTTCAAATTATGCTTTTACTGATAAATTTAAATCATGGTTTCTCATAGTATGAAGCACGTACCAGTGATGGTACATTACATTCATTTGAATGGTACAATTCTTGCATAAAAGATTTCAATGAATATACAAAATGGATTATTTTAGATTAATTTTACAAAATAATGCTATAAAATGAATTAGAAATAAAAATAAATAAGAAATTTAAAATAACGTATTAGTTTCACAATATGTTGCCACTCGATGAATGAGAAACTAAAATAATTAAAGAGTAGAAAATACTTATTTTTGACTCACCTCCAAAAAATTGATAAAAAGATCTGTATTAATTTGCATTCATTGGTTGATTTTTGTAATTTTTATATTCAAAACATTATTTGCGTGAATATAAAAATAATAGTTTAAATATAATTTTCTCCAAAAATACTCTTACTCAAAATCCATTTCAAAGTCGTTCTTCACACTGAATTTAACTTATTTTCATAATACAGTATATATGTAAAAACTAACCAAATCATAAAAGGTAATATAAATTGTTAAATATTTGTATTTATATAATTCGAACCTTGGAATGTCACAATTTCATCTATAATATCGGGAAATTTTTATGATTATAATTTTTTCCATGTTTAAATTGCATTTGACAGCAAATGCAATAATCGCAATACAACTGTTGTTTTTTCCATCTAGTTCACATATTAATAAGATCCTTGAACACTTATCACAAATAAGAATGCGTACAAATACACATAAAAATTCTGGATAGTATAAAATTATAATTAAAAGTCAGTTATGAAACAAAAGACTTTTTTTTCTATCTTTCAGAAACTTCATAAAAAATGGTTTAATAATTCTAAAATAAAAAAATAGAATAACATAAATCGTTTTAGTCACAAAAAATTCTCTTCTATTTATGAAATAAATATACATAGAAGTCGAAATCAAATAATATAAAAATCATGCTATCTTTGCATCATTACATGCATAATCATTATTTTATGTTACTTTCTGAATAAAGTTCGTTTATCTTTTCCTGTTTGTTTAACTTACCGTTATATTTATTTTTATCAAGTATTTTTAACTGCATATTTACTTAGTATTTATAAAAATTTCGATTAAACCATAAACTAAATTAAAGTGAGTACTTGAAAACCATTCTTTTTCATTCAAATTCAACAATATACCGGCTTTTTTTTCTGTGCTTGCAAAAGTTTTGCCTATCAGTGACAGTAGTTGGCTTTTATTTTATTTAAGCAGTATTTGGATAAATATCAGATTTTCAAATAGAAATTGTTCACTAAAAATAAACTATAAGAAAATAATCGATATTATTATAAGGTAAATCTGTAACAAAGTTAAAACGTTTAGGAGCATACAAAAAAAAACTACGTTTCATGATTTAAAAATGAGAAAAACTATGAGAAAAAAATGAATAGCATTACAAGCAAAGGTCAATCCCATCCTTTAGATACAAAATCCAATTTCTAGACATGGTAAAGGTCCGAGATAGAAAAAAAAGAAAGAAAGATTATATTTTTGTGAAGAAAGTTACCGCTACCACTTTTTCAATCCATAACTTACCATGCATTTCCTTGTGGAAAAAAGTATTGAACTGTATTTTAAAAGAGAAATGGCAAATTCGAAAGTTGAAGCGACAGGTCCTCTCTTTAAATGAGGGTGTCTCAGTAACTTGATTAAGGGGCAAAAAATGGGTTTCGAACCAAAGAGCAACAAAAAAATATTCCAATAAAGAAAATATTCTCGTAAATTATTTTCGCTCTCATGGTAGAAGATTTAGGAACTTTAACAGGATTACTTAGCTGAGTTTTTATTCAAACTCTGTGAGAGGAAAGGTACTAAAAATAAAGCACAGCTTTTAACTGCATAAATTTGACTAAAATTAATCTTGATGATTACGTTTATTTAAAATAGTCACTTCCTCTTAATGTGATTTAAAAATTGTCGTGTGCCAGTCAAGATTAACGATCACGCGTGACAGATTAATGAAATAAAAGAGGATTTTTTTATGGACGTAATTATAAAAAAAGAAGAAAATGAGTTATCGTTTAAGGAAAATAATGAAAAAGTTCATCCTAAATTACTTTGTTAAAAGTTCCAGGAATTTAAAAACAAAAATAAGCACAAATTTTCCAATAGTTTATCCTTTGAAATTCATTTTTATAAAAAATTCTCTTATATGGCCTTAATGAAAAAATACAATCTTAGGATTTTAAATGCATTTACATATTTATGCCCCAAAAAATATATAATACAAATAGGAAAGTGTTAAACAGCCTTAAAACAAAATTTAATTAATAGCTATAGTTTATTTTCTAATTTCAAAGATATAATTCTAATCTATATGTCTTCAGACTGAATGCATTAAACTTTTGAAATTCTAATGTGAGTTTTAATGTTTTTCAGAAACCTCACATACAGAATTCTCACTTATATCCGTTACACACTCTTAAACTTCTGAACGGAGACAACTTAAGCCATGAAGATGGTGTCCAGTATTGTAAAAAAATTATTATTTACTCATCAAGACAATTTGCAACGCCATCTATCGACAAATTTTTTAACTACCAATCCTATCTGCTAAATGGCGAAACATACTAGAAAAAAGTCAATTAGGAAGTTGTAGAGCCTTCACAACTTTGAAAGAAAAAATACCTTGAACATATTGATACTCAAGACAAAATTCTAAAAATTATTAACTGTTTGGTCACAATTTCGAAAATTGTCATCTCATAAACAGTTGGAGGAAAAAGTAAGACAATTGGATGTATTAATAATTTATAATGCTCATTTATAAAACTTTCCGATAACCAAAATACACATTTGCATTCTGGGTAAATTCCTCAATGCATATTGTTTGCAGCATGGCAAATGTTACAGCAGCACAAGCCTCATTAATACATCGTCGATGACTCTTCAATATTGTAGAAGATGCATGTAACTGTCCATTTATGTCCCCATATCAAGAGGTCCTATGGCGTCAAGTCAAGTTGGAATAGTTATCACTGCGCAAACCCCCACATCCTATGACTTTTTTCTAAAGTATCATCATTTAGTACTTCTTTTAACATTTAAAATCTTGTGCACAAGAGCTGCAGTGATGTTGGAACCATATACGTATTTAGGAGTATTTCGAGGGTAGATATCTTATAAAAATCGGTTATTACATAATACAGAGACCCCAAGTACCGTTTACCTTCCCCTATAGAATGTTGGGCTGGCATAGAATGAAGATCAATGAAATCTTTCTAGCTACGAATTTAAGATTATTTACCCCTTATTCTTTTATCTCTTTCTCTTTTAATAGGTACTTTCCCCATGTTAAATCTCACAAAAATCATCTGAGCAAGGTAGTGTACGTTTTCAGTACGTACTGCAATAAATAATTTGAAGGTTAAGACTTTATTATTTTTCAGTCTTTGACTTTATCAAATTCTAGTAATATATGGTTTATTTTCATATATTATCTCTACAAATGATTTGCCATGTGTAAATTCAAAATTTTTCCTTTAACTTTCATGCAGAAAATAATCTAATTCGTTACATAATTTTCGACAGTATTAACTTTATTTGTAGAGTTTACTTTATAGCTGATCAACTAATTCGCTGGAAGTACTGGTTATATTTAACCTTAATTAAATCATTTGGACAACACTTCATTTTCAGAAATTCGTTAAATTGTCAAATTTGGACATGGTTCTGTCCACTGGACGACATTTTCATGACAAAATAGTACTATTCAAATTGTAATTGTGTAGTTCATGCATTATCTAAATTTTATGGTATTGTAACCTCAATTTTTTATTCGTCTTGTAAATTAGATAGATTTAACAGAATCATTCTTCTTTAACTTTCAAAGATGGAAGAAAAGCAAATAATTAAATATTTAATAAAACAATGAAAATGGTTTGAATATATCATGGCATAAAGATAATTCATTGTTAAAAAATAAACATGAAATATTTTTTTAAAAAAGAAGAAGGAGTTTAAGCTACTAAAAAATTCGTATCATAAACTTTCCCTTTTTTTAATTTTGAAATGGTGTATGATTCCTTTTTATGCTGTAAAATCCATTGAATTTATAGCTAAAAAACACACAAAAAACCTTAATTTTTAATTAATTAAAATTTTAACATGAAAAAAATCAAAAACATTTTCTCCGAAATGCCCATTCACCCACACCAAAGTACGTATATACCAAACTTCGTAGCTGACTTGTAGAACTTCAACATGAAGACAGATACTACAAATACATTCATCTTAATTGTTAGTAGAAATAGAGAATAAATGTATTGTTGGAAAATTTGTTTAAAATATTTTTTGCTGTTGTTACTTATAGCACTTTCCATGGGCAAGCCCCCGCTGATACGATCAACATATTTTATGCCTAAGAAATGCGTCTCTTTCTTTTACAAGTAGTGCCATTTAGGGCCAAGAGTACGACTTAGCTACAAACACGTCACAACCCATTTTTAGGGAGCGGACTTCATTCGTGCAAATTCATTCATTCATCTCAAATCGTAATTTGGATCTGGAACAGCGAACAATTACCTCTTAGTAATAAGTAATACCACCATATTACTCTCAACATGGAGGACTTTACGACCAAGATAGATTTAACGAGTGACAGCCGGCACACACTCGGGGAATCTTTTGGCCGGTAAGTTTCGAACTCGCAACCTAAGAAATATGAGTCCAACGTTTTACCAACCAGGCTATCCAAACCCTTTATTTTTTTTAATTAATTGAATAAAGAAAAATTTTAAAGAAAAAATGTCATGTTATTATGTGAGAAGATTATTATTATTAAGTCATTAATTACCTTAATTAATTTGTCACTAAGCAATTTAAATCGGTTGAAAATAATCATGAAACTTCTCTGTCTGTGTCCCTCTCTCTCTCTCTGTATATAGCGTAACTGCCTAACCCAGGTAGCACATCTTGTAACATAATATTGTATAATATTGTGCGATATAATATGATATTAAACAATATTCTACAATATCAAACAATATTGCGAATATTGATCAATATTGTACAATATTTGTGTGCTACTAGGGAAGTAAAAGGAGCTAAAAGATATTGAAAGTTTTATTTGAAGTGATGTATGCATTTTCTTCTACTAAATTGAATTATCAGTTCTTATTCGAATTAAAATCCTTTTTTAAATATTAGTAATTTCCTCCTCGTGTCTCACAAAATTGCAGTTTCTGTTTTTATAAAAATTCGTTTTTTGCCTTCTCTATAGAATTGGACACAGAATCACGATACTCCAAGTTTAAAAATTTTAATAAATATGGCAGTTTATATGCTATATTCTAATAAACAGAATGCTATATTTATTTTATTAAACACTATGAAGAAAATTCTTTCAAGACAGTTATAATAAGCATTAAATTAATATAGTAATAGGCCATAATTTCTCCTCATTTCTGAAACATTTAAAAAATAATCTTTGTTATGCAATTACTCATTCATCTGTTATGTCCGGAGCTTAAGAACTTTGTGTTCACGAACTCCATAACGTATATATATATATATATATATATATATATATATATATATACACTGAAGTGACAAAAGTCATGGGATGACTGTTCATATCGTGTCGGCCCTCCTTTTGCCCGGCGAACAACTCGACGTGTCATGGAGTCCACAAGTCGTTGGAAGTCCTCTGCAGGAATATTGAGCCATGCTCTCTGTATAGACGTCCATAATTGTGAAAGTGTGGATGGTGCAGGAGTTTGGGCACGAACGGACCTTTCGATGATGTCCCATAAATGCTCGATGGGATTCATATCGGGCGATCTAGGTGGCCAGATCATTCGCTGTAATTGTCCGGAATGTTTTTCAAACCAATCGCGAACAATTCTGGCCCGGTGACATGACGCATTGTCATCTTTAAAAATCCAATCGTTGTGTGGGTACGTGAAGTCCATGAATGGCTGCAAGTGATCTACAAGCATTTCCAATCAATGATCGGTTCAGTTGCACCAGAGGACCGAGTCCATGCCATTTAAAAACAGCCCACACCATTATGCAGCCACCACCAGCTTGAACAGTGCCTTACTGACAGTTTGGGTCCATGTCTTCGTGGGGTCTGCGCCACACTCGAACTCTACCATCAGCTCGCAACAACTGAAATCGTGACTCATCTGACCACGCCACGGTTTTCCACTGGTCTAAGGACCAGTCGATATGCTCGCGAGCCCAGGAAAGTCGCTGCAGACGATGCCGTGCTGTCAGTAAAGGCACTCGAATCGGTCTTCTTTTGTCATAGCCCAAGGAAGACAAATTTCGCCGCACAGTCCTATCGGACACGTCCCTCGTACGTCCCACATTGACTCCTGCAGTTATTTGACGAAGTGCTGCGTGTCTATTAACATTGACCATTCTGCACAGACGTCGGCGGTCTCGGTCGTTAAGTGCAGGTGGTCGCCCATTGCGCTGTCCATGATGGGATGGGATGCCTGAAATTTCATACTCTCGGCACACTCTTGATACTGTGAATCTCGGAATGTTGAATTCACTAACGATCAGCAATGGAATGACCCATGCGTCTAGCTCCAACTAACAATCCACGTTCAAAGTCTGTTAATTCTCGTTGTGCCGCCATAAATCACGAAAAACCTGTTCACATGAATAACTTGAACACAAAGGAAAGCTCTGGCGGCAAAAAAGTATATTTATACTTTTTCGCCGCGATACTACTGCCATCTGTATATTTGCTTATTGCTATCCCATGACTTTTGTCACTTCAGTATATATGTGTGTGTGTGTGTGTGTGTGTGTGTGTGTGTGTGTGTGTGTGTGTGTGTGTGTGTGTGTGTGTGTGTGTGTGTGTGTGCGTGTGTGTGTGTGTGTGTGTGTGTGTGTGTGTGTGTGTGTGTGTGTGTGTGTTTCCTCTTCAGTTTTCTTATCGCGCAACAAACGAAGTTTTTTGACATTCAATGTGTTCCCGCCAGGGTTGGCGGGTTGGCTTTCCTCACATCGGCAATCATCATTTTAAATATATTGTTTTCAAAACAGTTATTTACTGTGTAATAGAAAATAAGTATAAATGTTTATAATCAATCGATTTTCTCTGGGATAATTTTGAGCATTTTTATAATAAAATATAATTATTTAATTCAAGTCCATTGTTTAATTAACCTTCCAGAACATGATTATGCACTCATATAAAATTTTAAGCGAGTTCCCTATCAACAACATTACTTAAAAGTGAAGAAAACTACAACATGAACAAAATTCATTCTCAAAATAATTACAAAACATCTTACTACTTTTCTCTGAATCTAATAAATGGAATATTTCTAAAATTAATTTTATTTGTGTTTCTTCGAATCATAATAAATTGTTTCATAGAACACAGGTAGCATCATTTTTCAGCAGTCATTCTCTATTCTAAAAATTACTTTATTTTTACTCGAGCCTTACTATTTATATAGAAAAAGGGAAGCTATTTTATTTCAGAAATTGTCAGGTTGATTATTGCTCATAATTTATAAAGAAAAAGCACAGATTTTCGTATATTTCATTCAAGAATTTTGTATTTCACCATATCTCACTTTTGATTAAATGGATTCAACAAAAACTAGATACCAAATTTTGAAGCATTTTAATAATATAAAAAATAATGTCAAGCTTCATCTATCTAGATTTTTATATGTTTAAAAAGATTTAAAATACAATCTAGTACACAGTAGTAGTTTAGATTGAAAATCTACACATTTAAAGGCCTTAGTAAGTTCCTTTTTCTGCCAATTTTATTCATCAATTAATTTCGCTAATTTTCAAGCTTAGCTAACTCTTCAGAATGTTTTATGTTTATTTTACGAGTATAATTTAAAATAATATATCCTTTTGTTTTGATAAGCTGCAGTTCCTCAACACAAGTTAACATTAAATTTAGCTATTATGCAGGTGAAATAAATAAATGATGAACTGGTGGATGAACAGCTGGTCACCGAAAGCGGCTAGTGTGCAAATTAATATTAATAGTATTTTAGCAGTGAATAAGAAATTCGTGAAATTCTTACCACTTTTAGAAAGCTGGGTCATTAATTATGAAATTTAAATTACTTCTTGTAAAGTAAATAGTTCAAAGTTTTTAATAAGAATATGATATGTATTTTTGTTTGCTCACTTGAGCAACGAATCTGAACTTATATTATTTGATTCACTGTGCATAAGTCTTTAGTCCTACTATGAAAATCTTTTCTATCAATGAAACTCATTTTTAATAATTACTCACTCGGTACCGGCGTCCTGGCATAGAGGTAAGGAGTCTTTCCCGTGATCAAGGCGTCCTGGAATCGCGTCCAAATTAAGGCATGATTGTTCTTCTTCTGTTTTCTATCTGTGAAGTGTGTGAATGTGCCCCTCCCCCTTATAAAAAGGGGCTGTTCAAGCGAAAAGGATGAGTAATTCAGTCTTACTCTTGGCCTCAGTTGGTGCTATTTCAAATAAGAGACGTTCATTCGGCTTAAACTCAGTGATACAAGTGCCAATAGAAATAACAACAAAAACAAGATTTTAGAGACTCTCATTTCGGCTTAAATTCGCCGATTCAATAGAGAGCTTGTCCATGGCAAGTGCCGTTAGAATCAACAACGGCAACAACTTAATTAGAACTTAAAGCAATTGACTTTTTCTTATTGAAACTTAAGCATCATTTTATCGTCTTGGTCTTAAAAACTGGGAAAATAATTCAATAAGAAAAACCATCCTTAATAAATACAAGCATTGTTTTACCATCCCAATGACTGATTCTTTAATGACTGGTACATTCCAACGACTCGTCCGCAATTAATTCACATTTATTGTGAAATTATTTGAAATAGGAAAGAACAAATATTTTAATTATAACTAATATTTAGATTGTTTAATAAATATGAAAATTTTTAAAATTCAGAACTAATGTAGCTATAATTGTCTACAAGAACCTAGAATTCCATTATCCATTGCTTCTGTGAATAAGTTGCATTGAAAAATATAATTTAACCGGAATTTGTTGACTTGGAATTAAAGAATTATTTTTAATGTTCAAGACTGCATGAGTAATTAAGCTCATCCTGCTTTTCCAAGCACATTCCTTTTTGAGGTCCTAACCAATCCTGCTCATACATTCAATAATTTTTATATTTTAATTACATAACTTTCATGTTTATTGAATAAAAATATATATAATATAAAATTCCACTCTATTATTCTTAAAATTCTAGGTCCACTAATCCTTGAACCTTTAAAATATACTTTTCTCTAAGTACTTTACAAGTTTAACCAATGGTATAAGTCTGATCAGAACTTTCACCGATATCTTAATTTCAGATATCTTTCAGGAGTTTATATATTATCTTCATGATGTGGACTCTTACTGCTATTGTAAAAGGGTAAGAAATATCCTCAATGCTTTAGATGGCATCAGCGGAACTGAATTCTATACAAAGAAGAATTTGTTTTATAGACAGAAAATGACTGTATACGAACAATTGCTCATATAACAACTTTGTAGGTTTAAAAAACTTCTATTTTCTATTTACAGCTTCTTATGGTTTGATTACCTCTTCGATCAATTTTTAAAAGGAAAAAAGGAAAAGCTTTGTAAAATAAGAAATAAATTATATTAACCAAAATTGATATCAGTGTTATTTCCGAAGATATTAGACTAGCGTGTATGAAAGAAAAATGAAAATACTTTTTTTTATTCTAAATTTTTTTTACTTTATAATTTTGAATAGAAAATAAAATTTTGAAAATTTGAAAATTATAACATTAAAATTCTCACATTCTTAAAAAAATATATATACAACGCGTGAGTTAAAATAAATTTCATATTGCAAGGAAATAACGGGGTACATCTTAATTTTTTAACAGAAAGTTGTGTGGTCTTGTATTCATGGAATAGTTGGATAAGGAATGTATAAGATGATGAGCTAAAAGTTGTGAGATACAATGGAAGCGCTACCTTGATTATGTCCTTGAAATTAACGATTATTTCCTTTCTGAAGACTGTTTAAAGAAGTTTATTCATAGGACCTCAATAACAATAAAAACGTAGATAGTTTTTCCTATTTAGATTATTTCTGAATTTGGGAACATTAGGCTGTTAGATCTTATTAAATATATCATTCCAAGACTTCATAAAATCATGTCTTGAAATACAAAATCGAAATATTTGACTTCAGTAAAAATTATTTTATTCTACTTAGCTAGAAAAATATTTTTTTTCTTTGCATGATTCTGATATTTCCATAATAGAATATATATATATATATATATATATATTGTTATGTTATTCTTGGTTGTCAAATCTTTAGATAGGGGAGAAGGACTTATCCTGCAAAGTAAGATTTTCAATTATATTGTCCTATATGCTTTTTAAGGAACTTATTTCAAACAGTTTTCTGTACATCTTGAATTGTTCCTAAGAAAAAAATATAAAAATTGAATAAAGAAAAATTTATAAGAAGTAAAAAGTTCCAAAGCGGTTTGAACTTAATTGAATTGATTGGAACTGAACTGAACTGTATACAGAACTGAATTGAATTGATTCTATGTAAACAAACAAAGCTGAAATGTAGTGTCAAAGTGGGTTATTTTAATTTAATTTACACGTAATTTGATTGTCAGCTGTTAAAGTAGAAAAATCAACTAATCGTATAAAAAATCATATAGTTTTTATTAAAATACATCATGCCTCCGAAAAAGCAACAAAAAGCGAAAACTGAGAAGCAGGCAGAAAAGGACAAGAATTTGTAAGAATAAATATGTTTCATATGTTCTAAGAAATTTTGAAAGTTCTAACTTTCATCAAATTTGTGGAAAATTATTATATTACTATAGATTCATTAATTCATTTTTGGCTTTTCATTATTATTTGTTATACGCATGTTATGCCTTTTTAATTTTTCCTGTCATTTCATATTTTCACTGACTTCTTAATTTATTTAAATTTATGTGTGAACAATTAAGCTCTGTAGAATGCATTTTTATCAAATATTTAGTAAAATAATTTCAAATTCCATAATAATTTGTGTATGAAATTGAAATATATTTTCTTCGTCACAAACAGAAATATTAAGACATTCTGTTCATTAAGTAATAACAGTATTCTAAATCAGCTGTCATTCACTATAAAAATTGAATTATGTAATAGGATAAACGGGTTGTTAATCTGAATCTATAATTTTCTAACTTTTTCAGACTGTCAATGAAGGAAAAAGTAATGAAAATAAAACGGGATGTTCTGCAGACTGTTGAACTAATGCTTGAAGAAAATGTATCTAAAAGCTGGTTTTTGGAAAATGTAAGTTCAAAATCTGGATTAATATTAATAATTTTGAATTAATTTTTTTACCTATGAACATATTTTTTTTATTTTAATTTTAAATTTCTTTATAATTAATAACAAATGGTAGAAACTCAAAAATATATTCTGTTGCTAATAATTATTAACTTTATTGATAATGTAAAGGAATAAGTTATTTTTAAGCTTGTTATAAAGCATGCCATGTTAAATTTAAAAATATGTATCTGTGAATGTCTTTTGGCAAATATGCTCATCTAATGCTAAACTTAATTAGCTAAAAATTGTCTGCTATTGTGCAGTTCTAATTAGAACTAACTGCAGTTTAAAATTCATTGTATTTTTAAATTGATTATATAATTAGTTAATTGTAAATGACATTTTCTAGGATAAATTTGTAGTTTTTAGATTTTTTTTTTTTTTTTGTCATACTTCTTTTTCCTGTATTTTTTTATTAATTTTGTTTGAAATTGTATTTATTGTAAATTAATTTATTTTTAAAAAATTTAAACTCGTGTTTAGTTTACATTCCTTTCATTTTTGAATATTCCCATTCTGTCATATTTTATTTTAACTATGAAAAATCAGAATATATATAATTACTGAGAAAATAATAACATGAAGTACATAATTTTAATTTAAATTTACTAGAATATAAATAAATAATTTTGGTGAAAAATAATTTACTCAAGAATATATCTAAATATTTCTTTAATATATGTCTTTCATTTATCCTTTTTAGTGTTCAAAATTGTGTAAACAAGATTATACTGATGTAATCCAAGAAAGAAGTATTGAACATGTTTGTGGTTATCCTTTATGTGATAACCCTATTGTGACAGTAAGTTATAATGCATAATTACTAAATAATAAAAATGTAATTTTTAATAATTATTATAAATAAAATTCAAATTCAAAAATCTTGTTGAATCCTAGTGTAATATGCCTACAACTTTGTCTATATTGTAACCCAAATAATTAATTTTTTGGAAATCATAATACTAATTTGTTTACCAATTTCCATGCTTAGTGAATAGTAAATAAACTACAACACTATTTTATGAAATATTTTAAGTTAAGAAATAGTCAACAAATTAATATTAATGAAATAATTGAATTGTGTATTATAATTAAAAGTTATTAAAGCTAATAAATCTTTGTAATGTTATTTAATTGAAGGCAAACAATATATA
>JAOUZG010031473.1:868742-942051 GCA_026289955.1 Argiope argentata | reverse complement strand
ATGGAACTCTTCATACTTTTCATAATTCTTTCCCTGATCTGATTGTTCCCTTGATACTTTATTATATTGCTAATTCTTTAGAAATGGATATCTGGTGAGTAGAATGGCAGGAAATATTATGTGGAAATTTATGATTGAAATATGTATATATATATATATATATTAGCATCTGTGTGGTTGAATAGATGGGATAAACATTTGAAATTTAAATTTCTATTTCTTTCACAATGGGAGGCATTTCATGTACAAGGATGATAAAACTGACGTCTGTTTACATCATATTACAAGTGTAAAATTGACCGAAATTTTTTCTTTCAGTAATTCTACTATAAGGATCTCCTTAACATATGTAGTTTTAGCAAATGATTTCTTAGATACCTTTAAAAGAATTTTGTAAGCATTAAGAATTTTTATTCCTTAAATCAGAGCATGAAAAAATGCAGATGTGATCAGTTTTATAAAGCATGTATAGAATTAATTAAATAAAAAGTGGGAATTGGATCAAGAAATAAGTGAATTTCTTAGAAAAAATCAGCATATGCTAAATTAAGATAAAAATTAGTATAATCTAATTTATAATTAATTAAGATAAAATTATTAAGAGATTTATTAGGTTTTAAATCAGATTTTAAAATATCATTACATACCGACATATACACAACAATGTAGTTCGGGAAAAGTTTGAAATTTTGTATGGATAATGTTTGGTTGTTTCCTAGTGTATTTGCCCAGTGTCTGCTGATAATACGAAGCTGATTAGTTTAGAAGATAGAATCCATGAAAAATTCTGATGTTACTAAAAGAAAGGAGAGAATCCACATCACATTAAATTATCTATGAGAAAGGGCATGTGGTTTGATATATGTATTTGGATGTAATTTTATGTTATATATTCTACTATCTCTGATTAAACAAAATGAGACCTAAGAGTATTATTGATGATTTAAATGTTGTAAAACAAACTATTGGTGATTGGCTGAATTTTTGCAGATTGTGAATAAAAACAAAATTGATTGGATAATTTTTATCAAAATTGTGATAACAAGATTATGCTGATGTGAACCAAGAAAGATGCATTGAACATGTTTGTGGTTGTCCTTTATGTGATAATTACATTGTGACAGTAAGTTATAAAACAATGATGTGAGAATGCTTGTTTGACATTTGATGGCAAAATCGGTGGAATGGAAAAGATGATTGAAATTAATGGTAATAAGTTTAAAAAGAGAAAATATATTGTTGATAACTAAGTAAAAGGTCAATGGATGTTTGGAAGCTTAATAAAATATTCGAATGACCCTATTTCTGGAAGTGGTGAATGAAAGCAATGCTGATGTGTTATTCGAAACTATTAAAAAAACTCTTCAAAATACCTCTATAATTACAGTTTATTAATTATTTATAACTGTCTTACTAATAATATTATAAGCATTTGATTCTTCAACCATACTCTGACATTTAAAAACCTGTGTACAGAAATACGTATGAATTCCATCATAGGAACTAGTAGTTCATTTGAATTAACCATTTAGCCAAAGAACTCATTGGTTACATGACAGAATGTAGATGTCAAAGGAAAAATGATGTTTGTATTCTTAAAAAATTTTATTATTCCTTCAAAGAAATAATTAAAGCATTCTCTCTTGAGATGAGCAATTAATTAAATCAAGTGCATTAATTCCTTAAAACAGCATTCTTTTCCCCTCCCCTTATTATTTTGTATTGTTTCAGTTATCCTTAGATTCTTAATATTCATTGTGATGTCGAAGCTTCTTGTTTCCTGTTCTCAAGGCTAACAAAACTGTAAAATTTATTTATTTATGTAAATAAAAAAATTTACCCATGTCCTTTTTTCCCCCAGATGTCAAAGGCATTGCATTCTGAGAATTTATTATATAAATAACAGACCCTCACAGTCAGTTTGCTTAAGTTCTTTATTTTGGAATTGTAAGAATAATTAGCAATAACTAGCCATAAAAGCTGAAAAAGAAAAGTTCTTATATAAAACAATGTTGATCAGTAAAGGTCATAATTTTGAAGCAGAAAGGGGTTGATTGTAACATTTTGCAGAATTGTTTATTAGATCTGCCATTTTGATTGGTGACTTGGCATTGATAGCATACTTGGCAAGGCAATGCACATATTAACTTAGAATTTATCTGATTTTAAGTATCTTTTATAACTGAGTTATATTAATATTCTGTTGTGTAACAACATATTTTGATATGAATCTGGTAAATTTTGGTCAATATTGGATCAAATATTTAATTATTGAGAGTGCTGTAAATTAATTTTAACTGAATTTTTATTTATTTATTCATTTATTTTCGCTCCTTTTTCATTTAATGAACATTTATATTTTGCAGCATAAGCAGAAAATTTATAATACCAGGGTTTTATGCTTCATGGTTTTTTTTTTTTTTTTTTTTTTTTTTTTTTGTAAACCATAATTTGTATTCAAATTATTCAGTATCATTGTTTGTTTAGGATGAGTTTCATTCCCTATATAACACTTTTTTAGAAACATTTGCAAAAATTAAAAATTTAAGGAACTAAATTACAATTCCTTAAATGCTAACCAAATTCATTATGCTTTACTTCATTACTCATTTTACTATTGATTTCATTATAGGAAGGAAATTATTACTGTACCCACTGTTTTTTAATACTTTTTTCTTTTATATGATTTCTCAATTTGAGGCTAATATAACTCTTCCAGCTGTAGATGCTTATAACAATAATTATATTGTATAAAATTGAATGTAACCAAAGAATGATAGTCTTGTGCTACCAAATATGGAATTTTTTAAGAAATACTTTATTTTGGCTTTTTAGCATTCAGAAAAGTAGCATCTGTTGGCAAGAACTAAAAACTAGTTACTAGTAATTGAGGCATAAAATTATCTGACCTAATTTGAATTTCAAATAGATGCATACTTTAAAATAGATATCTCTAAGTAATGCATGCTCTTTATATATATTTCCATTCATTTCACATCTGTCACATAATAAATGAAAAATGCTAGTCTGGTTTATAGATTTTTGTCTGTGTGCGTGCTTGCATATGGTAATTCAATTTCCTCTTAAAAGGAGAAAAAAATTCAAAAACTGTTTTTAACACTGACCCAAGATTTAAAAAATAAATGTAAATATGATACATTTGTTTAAATTTTAATGAACTCTCAAATGAGTTTTATTTTTTATACATAAATAGAAACACATTATTGGATTAAAGATATTTTCTACTTCCCTCTTGTACTTTTTTGATAGTTTTCCATTCTGAATTTTAATTCCTTTTTATATTCCAAAAGTTATACAAAGATATTTTCCATATAATCTTTTTTATTGCAATTTTTTTAAACTCAATTTCAATCTATGTATGAAAGTATAAATTTCTCAAATATTATTTTCCCTTGTCATTTATTTATATGCAATTTTATAATTTTTATATGTATTTGTCCAACTTATATTGTTATTTTACACTTTAGATTAAGAAGCAATACCACATTTCTACCATTACAAACAAAGTGTATGATATAACAGAGAGAAAGGTAAATTAATTTTTTCAAACTATTAGTTTTATGGATTTTATTAAATAAAATTAGCAATATTCATACAATATTGCAGATTTTTCAAATAATTAAATATAAATTTTTAAAAATTACTTGTTTTGTATTTATATTTAAAGTGGTCTCTATAATATTCATTATGATAAGTTACCTTAAAAGAATCAACACATGCAAATTTTTTTTATTATTATTTATTAGTCTTTATTCACTTAGAGATGTTTTAATATCTAAAATTAACAATTTGACTATTACTAATCTTGCAGTGTAAATTTTGTGAAAAATATGAAATTTTATTACATAAAATTCTTGCCAAGTATTTTGGATGCCCAGAAATTTAATTAACAGAAAATTACTCTAGATTTATGCTCAAGTTATGTTGGGTTTATTATCTTTTAAAATGCTGACTTAAAATTTTGTGAATCTTTAATGACAAATATGGCATTTTGTATATTTTTGTGCTGTTTAAATATGAAATTAATTATTTTTTAAAAAAATTAAGGATAAAATTATACAAATTGATTCCTAATTTGTTGAATTTTTTAATAGAAAATACTCTTCTAAATTTGTTAAAATACCAATTTAATCGCAGTTAATTATTGTGTGTGAGATTTTCTAAAAAGTGCAGTAAATATTTATAAATATATATAATTATAATAACCTTATAATTTTAAAGTTAAGAACATTGCTGGGTCGTGACCAGAAATCAGGGAGAAGGCAAGTTTAATTTTTAATTTTGCTTTATTCCATCTCAAATGGCACACATTATATACTAACTGCATGGCACAAAAAAATAAACAAAGGTCCCAAAGACAAAAAGAGTAAAAAGGAACAGAATTATTTAGTCTAGTCTTAGGTACCATGTGATTCTCACAAATCTGACACATGTCGAATTTTGACAAGAATTCTCACATGTGTTGACTTTTGACTAGAGACATGCAGGTATTCAGAAGAGCCTTTTTACATCATTAATTTCTATCCCTTATCTTAGCACATGTGTTTCTGCCAGAGTATTTTACAATGCTTCATTTGATATGATGTTAGCAAATAAGAGAACATTTGAGAATGAAACTACTATAGGTTAAATTAAGACAACACTTTGGAAATTAATTTCAATTGATATTGGAGTTTAAATTATAATTATGTATAGGCTTTTAAGATGTGAATCCTTTTTAATTGTTAGTTAATGAGGTATAAAAATTATTAAGATTCTGAAAATTGCATTTTTGACGTAACATTTTGTTTTTCTTTTTTAGTGTTTCTGTTGCAATGAATGTTTTAAGGCTTCAAATTTCATTAAGGCTCAGTTAGCAGATTTGCCATTATATATGAGGAAAACTGATACAGAATTAAAGAAATTTCAGTTGTTATGTGATTCTGAAAACAAGTAAAGTATTAAATTGATATATATTATTTAAAAATATTTAAAAATGAAAATTAATACCTATTTTTAATTAAATTAAAGCATAATTTGTTTTTATTAATTGCTAAATTGTTATCTGTTGGTAAATCAAGTGCCTGAGGTGACAGCAAATTCACCAGGAATATTGATTATCTGTTGTTATTTTTTATGTACATAAGCTTTTGAACAGATATTATCCAAATTATCCAATGACTTCAAAACACTGATAAAAAAAATTAAAGATCCAGTTTATCTATGCTCTAAATTTCACAATATAATTTCACTTATTATTATTGAGTACTTCTTCTTTAAGTTTCAACATTAGAAGAAAATCATACAATTAATTATTAGAAATTTCAAGGCAATAATATTATCTATGTTAGAAATTAGACAGAAAAATTACCAAAAATTTTCATTTTATTTAAGTTGTTGTTAAACAGGCAGGGCTTTTTAAAATTTTGAAACAATATAAAATTTGTTTTTATTCAGCAATATTTTCAAAACTCCTCAGGAAAATTAAATAAACATTTTTTATTTAAATTTTAATAAAAATTTCATTGAGATGCATACATCTGCTCTCCAAAGTATATATATGAATAAGTTTAGTACTTATATGTTAAATTGTCTGGTCTGTAGACACACACATTTATAATTATTAGTAGGGATAAATTTCTGTACCATTCTGTTCTAATCATATAGATTATTACTAAAAATTATGTGTACAGTTTTTTTACAACAAAGCATACAACATTGTAATTGATAAATGAATTTTAGCATCCATTCTATTCTGGTCATATAGAATTACTCAAAATTTAATGAATATTTTTTTTTTCAGTATAATCCAGTATAATTTTTTGTAAATAGTATGATTTTTTTTACATTGAATATTTTTATTTATCATTTAATTTTTAAATAAAAAAATAGACTTGCATAGTTACAGCTATGTTATAAATTAAAATCACTAACATTTATATATTTAGGGAAAGATAAGAATTAGTTCTAAAAAATTATTACTTAATTAAATGTAACTTTAATATTAATAAATAAAAATACATTTGCCTTTTTTTTAGTTATCTGTAGAATAGTTCAATTGGGAGAAGAACTTCCAAATTTGATATGTCCTTTGGAAGGAAAAAATGTTCTTTCTGAGGCATTTTTTTAAAATTTAAGTTTGAATTTTTATTAATTAAAAAATAACAATTAGTTTTTCATTATTTTTCAAGAATATTGTGGCGTTAGAATTTTTATTCCATTTAATTTTTTTTATTATTCCATTTTTTTATTCCATTAGAATTTTTATTCCATTTTAGAATTTTTATTCCATTTTTATTCCATTGTCATCTTTAAAAATAAAAATAATTATGTGTTAAGTAATTTTTTTTCTGTTAAATTTTTTTATGCATTTTCTTCCATAATTTTCAATACTACATTGAAATTTTAATACTTTTTGTTGTGTCTGCAAATACTCAGCAGATCCCTTTATTTACAGTTAAAGCTGTGAAGAGTTTAGTAGATTTTTCCTATTTTTTTCACAATTTATTTATCATTATTATTTTTCTTATTTTATTTCAATCATTTTCCACAATCTTTTAACAAGATTCTTTAATATATTATATAAAACATCCAAAATGTGAAAGACTATGCTTGTGATTCTTTAATACTTCTTTATAAGCACATTTTAATCTAGCTAGCAAGCTATTAGATGTACTCCTTAATACAAGTAAATTTGTTTCATTCTTTCAGTTAAATTCAGCAAGTTAAATTATACAGATGTATGTGTAGCTTAAAATTCATCTCTTATGAAGAAGATGAATATTTGAATCAACATAATATGTTATCAATAATTTCATTTCTAGAGGGGCAACTAAATGGATTAAAATATAATTGATGAATAATGTGTTTACAATGAGCAGTAGCTCTTTTTTTGCATGCTTTTATTATTATTTTTTGATAAGATATCTCACAATTTGAAATTATTAATTCATAAATATATGTATAATCAATTAGTAACTGTTTTTTCCTTCTTTTTCTTTATTAGGGGTAGTGCAGGAGATGAAGTGGTATTCAGTCGTTCATTAAGCAAGGATGAAGTAGAAGTTGCTCCACCTTCAGAAACATTTGATAAAAATAATCATTTATCAAACATTCTGCAAAATGATGTGAAGGGTTGGGAGGAGCAGCTTGCAGAATTAAAAATTACTGAGAAGGTTTATGAGTAAGTACTGATGGTATTAAATTTCATTTGTGATATCAAATATATTTAATTTTTTACTATCCTCCACATTGCAAATAAAATTATTTAGTTGGCTTAAATATCTACTATTTTATGCAGATATAGTAAAAGAGAATGCATACATGGAACAAATTGTTAATATACTATTTGATTTAGTTAATTTTGTTATATTAGTGCAAAGCCACATTTAGGAGGGACCTTGTAATTTTGAACCACAACCAGGTATTGAGGATAACATCCAAGTTAACACCTTCACCAAACTTCTGCACTGCATCAGTAAAAAGACATTTGCCCCTATGAATTTAACTAGTACCAGACTGAGTAGTACTGTTGGAATCAAATTTCTGAATTTGGAATCCTTCAGCCTTGAACCCCAAACCTTACTACCAGTCTGCTATGACTCTCTAGATATTATTAAGATAACAAAAATATTTTCATATATCAGGCACTTCATAGAACAAACTCAATGAAAAGTAATAATGGCATCTATTATTATTAATATTTTGTAGAGGTGAGAGGTTCTAATTCTAAGATCATATAAAATTGTTAATATCAAGCAGATTAGAAATCTGTACAAAGATTGTAAAAAATAATCAATATTATATTTTATTTTTAATATATAGGAGATTCTCAGAAAAATTTCCAGTCTAAGATCATTTTAAACTGATCTGAAATTAGATTGATATCAATTTTTTGATGTCTCACAAATAGAAATGAAATTGTATTATTATAACATATAAATAAATTTAGTATAAGATTACAGTCTTTTGACAGTTAAAAGTTTCTAAAAATTATTTTCTTTTTTTAAAATGAATAAACTAAATTAAATTTTAAAAATTTGTTAAATAAGGACTAATACATGCTGTTGAATATCTAAATATTTTTAACTAAGCACTCTTCCATTTATATAAATGTTAGTATTTTTTATTTTAGGTATGAATATGTAATTAAAAATAAATAAAATTTGAAAAATTTAATTTAGCTTATTACTATTTGTTTAATGTAGGGAGAAACAAACTATAATCAGAGAGCAATGTGAGCACAACATAATGCTATTTAACATTTCATTATTTGTGTGTATTGATATAATGAATGCAGTTTAAATTTTATGATTTTAACCTTTTGCATTCAGAAAAGTTACCCAATATATAATTATTCCTCTGTTATGAAATTTTTTTATTGCAAAAAATAAATATATATAGCAAGTTTAAGCTAATTTCTTCCAAAATATTAATCAACATTTTCTTACTCTTCTTTAAATATTCTTAACAAACAAATTTTAAATATAAAATAGATAAAAAAAAAAACATCAAAATGAGGCAACATCTTCATTGGTGCCTGAGAAGAAATATTTAAATCAAAGGCTTGAAAATTGTATTAATAACACTAGTATGTTTAAAAGTAAAATATATATATATTATTATTATTATTCTGATTATATCAGTTTTTATGGTTTTTTTCTAACTGTAAACTGTGTATTCTTTTCAGAAAACCATTTGTTTTTGGCTCCATGAAAGAAGAAAAATCTGCTAAAGATGAGAATAATTTATTTTCAGAATCTAGTGAAGAGGATGATGAAGAGGACTTGGAAGATGATCGTACAAAAAACCTCTTTCCTGAATATGTTAATCTTGCTGTTCTGTCAAACAAACACATGCCTATCCCTGAGAAAACTAAAAAAACTGTTGTTATATCTCCAATAAAACCTATCACCTCTCCAGAATCTCCTTCTACTAAAGTATCTATGGAATTAGTAAATAATGTGTTCCAAAATTGGTTTACAGAAGATACCATGAAATATCTTCTTGGAGAAAAGAAGGTTTATTCTATTAAAGCAGATAAGTTATTACAGACTATGGTTTCTTCTGATGAGGCTCCAAGTTCTGTTAAATTGTCTACAATTAAAAAAGAATATATTGAACTTTGTCTAAAAATTGATAGTCTCAAAGATAATGATATTAGTAATTCAGATGAGGAAGATATATTAGATGTTTATTCATCAAAAAGCAAAGAAACTGATCCTGAAGTCTTGTGTATCAGAAGGAATCCTGAAACAAAATCTGCTCCAAAACCACGACCAAAAAGAAAACCAAAAGGGAAGAAAAAAACAATGTCCTCTAAAGAACAAGTTGTAAAGGAAGAAAAGCTACCTAAAGTTTTTGAAGATATGATTAAGGTTAGTATTCATATTTCTTTAATAATAAGTTCTTTTTTTAAAAAAACCTGGAAAAGATGCATGAACTTTGGTGAAGTTCTTGCATTTGGAGATCAGTCATCCTTTAAAATATTATCATGAAAGTAGCCAAATTTTCCTTCTTTTTTTTTCCTACACTAGCTGTAAGCATTATTTTTCTTATAATTTCAATGACTAAAATTCCCTTAAATAATATGTGATTGATTTTCTTTCAACAAATATGGTGATTACAGGGGGATTTATTTATAACTTTTGATCTTTATGAAGTATTCCTAGTTTTATTAAATATTGCTTATCATTAAACTTATAATATTTCTTTTCATTTGCATTCAGTTATTGGAAAATGAAGCTTGTTTAATGTAATCAAAAGGATATTTGTATTTCATATGAAAAATGACCTCATGAAACTCTCTGACCGACAGAACTGCCATTTTACTTTTTTCATGTTCAATTCAAAAGCTTTATTCATATTTGAATAGAAAAAAAATCCAATGATAAAACATTTTTGCAATTGCTGAAAAGTCCATTTCTTTTGCTTTAAGAGATAGTTTTTCTAACTTAAAAGTGGTAAGATTAAAAGAAATGAAGGTATAGAAAGTTAAAACATAGGTTTTGAGGTAGAGTTGAAATTTTTTATCCCCCCCTTCTACATTTTTTTTTATAATTCTAATTTTTGATTTTTGCTTTTTTCCCCTTTTTAGTCATTTAAGAAAATTTTTTTTAATGTTTTCTTTGCAAGTTTTGGTTTTAAAAAAATTTCAGTTAGACATGAATTAGCATTGGCACATGAATAAGCCTAATGTGTCTATAAAAAATATAAGTGGAAACATTTCTATTGTAATTTTTTCAATTATTGAAATTAATAGATTTTAAAATTTTGATTTTGTTGAATCATTTGATTTTAATTATATATAATTGCTTTGATTTACAAGATAACCTTTTTAAATATTCCATCATTTAATTTGAAATGTTGTAAATACCTCTTCATTTCTATCTGTAATTTTTCTTTTCATTAGGATTTGGAAAGTCAAGCGAATAATTCTAACTATGAGGCAAGTGCCAATCCATTACCAGAACCTACATTTCCATTAATTGATTCTGTCTCACAGAATGCTCTCAGAAAACAGTTAGTAATTTCTAGGTTAAAGACAGTGTAAGTATTTTGATTTTTAATATTTACTTATTCTTAAAAAAAACCTTAATTAAAAAATTCAAAATCTAGTTTTATAAACTAGATTTTAGAGCTTTAGCTATCTAATTTTATAATAAATCCTTAATTTTAAATATCTTATGTTCTTTTATGTCATTATTTAGGTACTTTGATATGTTGCCTATCATTGGATTACACTATCGAGATATAAGAGATGGTGTCATGAGAATTACAGAAACATTTAGGTAATGTTTTCAAAAGATACCAATTTTTTTATCATTCTTAGTAATATAGAGATTGCTATCTATATTGGTTTTTAGCATTTTTAAATAAAAATGTCTTTTATATTCAAAATTAATGTATCTCTTCTTAACAGGAAATATATGGATTAGTTACTTACAGTAAGACCCCGCTTAACGCTGTTTCGGTTTAGCGCTCTTTTATTTCAACCCGGGGATTCCACGAAATCGCTCGCAGCATACGGGGATTCCCCTAAATATTATGCAGCGATAGGTTTCAAATACATATCCGAAAGAGTGTACTTGTATTTCTTGTTTGGTGCGGTATTGTACAGACATATTTTCATTATTGGAAACATTTGTTGACATTATTGTATTAATTTACATATTTAATACTATATTACAGTGTCAAATATTTTGATCTTTAGTTTTTTACTATGGGTGATAATGAAAAAGAAAAGAAAGCAACCAGAAGAAGCATTTCACTCAAAACTAAAATGGAAGTCATTAGAAGATTAGATTCTGGTGAACGTCAAACTCTAATTAGTTCTTCATTGAATTTGCCAACTTCAACAATAAGGACCATCATGAAGAATAAAGAAAAAATACTGTCATCGGAAACTGCAACTACGTCAAGCTCTGCAGCTAGAATTACCCATTCTAGAAATAATATCATAGAGGAAATGGAAAAAAGACTGTATATGGATTGACGACGAAATTGACCGCAATATGCCATTAAGCCAATCTATCATAATGGAAAAAGCTAGAAGAATTTTTAATTACATTCAGGCTGAGACAATTGACAAAAGTGAAACTTTCGTTGCTAGTCGGGATGGTTTAATAGATTTAAACATCGAAATAACCTTCACAACATAAAGATTACAGGAGAAGCAGCAAGTGGTGATACAAAAGCGGCGGCTGAATTTCCAGCGATGTTAAAAAAATAATTGAAGAAGGAAACTATCCTCCAGAACTATCCTCCTTTTTTTAAAGAATATTCGTTTTGTTATTTATATTTTGTTTTTATTTTTGCAAGAAATAATAATGAGGTATTAATTTGGGCTTTAAGAAATAAATGTTTGGTTTTATTTTTATTAAAAAAACATACTTTTTAAATTTAATACCTAACCAATTTCCTAGCCATCTTCCCCTAACCCCAATATTTACATGTAAAGATAGCCTCGTTTAGCGCTGTTTCGCATTACGCTCTACTTTGATGGAACGTATCCCCCGCGTTAAGCGGGGTCTTACTGTACTTGCCTTATAATATATATTTGTAGATAAAAAGCTTATTGTTTTCTGAATACTTAATGTCAGATAAATTTTAAATTTTTCTTGTATTTCTTTAAAAATATCTTTAAGTTCTTTATACAAAATATGTTTACTAATCTGTTTATGTTACTGTGGGTAAATAGTAAAAAAAATCTTACATTATCTCAACATCAATAAATTTAAAATATTTTCAAAAATCAAGTTAAAGGGATGGGGGGAGGGTGGCATTGCAATTTTTTTAATATTGAACTACATTTTCCCCAGAAGTGTTTGAAATTGTTAAAAAATCTAATTGTTGTTTTCCATCCTTTTAGGATTTCTATATTACTTTAACTGATTTAATCTGTATATTTGGTATTATTGCATTAAAAATATTGTAAGCAAAGTGTCATTATCTTTGAAACCACGTAAGATTTTTATTTTTTGTTGTGTGTATCTAGTAGAAACATAGTAAAAAATAAGTAATCCAGTATTTATTTTCTTTTTTCAGTCTTACTCCATCAACTGTGTATTATAAAACCAAAGAATGGAAGTGTATCGCATTAGTTCTCTTTAGGATGTAAGTAGAATTTATTATCTTAACAAATTTTGATAAATAATATTCTGTTTAGAAACTAATAAAAGTTCTCCTTCCCTATTTATTTTTGCAGATTATCTAAAACTACACTCCAAGAACTTGAACAACTGGAAAATTTTAACTTTTCAAAATTATGTGAATCTGTTACAAAACAACTAAATATATCTATATCAGAAATAGAAAACCTTGCATCAGATCTTATCAGCCCAGAACAAGTCGAAAAATTACAAGGGTCCTATGAAGTTTGATTAAATTATTGTTATTATTCATTATATTTGTATTAATATGTAAAATAAACAATCAGCAACTTATGAAATTAATTTGCTCTCATTCCAGAGGAAGTTTCATTATTTTTAAATATAATATGAACAGTAGCAAAAATGTATACTTGTCTTCTTGGATTTTATCATCATATCAAGATTGAAGTCTTACTATAAGTGACCCAGGGGTTATTTATGCATCACTTCAGATTCTTTTATCTGCATGTTGGTATGTATTTTTTTTTTACTTCAATAGAATTGGTTATAAAAAGAGGATTCAAACATTTTATTGTAAATTTTAAGTTACTTAAGTTAAATTTCAAAAAGGATTGCAGAAAATAATTTTCTTTAATCTACCATTTAAAAGCTTACTTCTCTGGAGGGGAAGTAATTTTGTTCAGCAAAATGAAAGAAATCAGAATTGAAAAACTAGTAATATGTTCTTTCTTTAATAAATGTTTCAGTGAGAGTAGTGGAAAATAACATACCTCTAAGCACTTCAAATGATTCAATAAAGTATGTACTTCATATCTATTATAATTTTACTACAGAGTAATGCCCAATTGGGTACTTCAGAAAAATCGAACATGCTATTTTTGTTCTACTCCAGTTTAGAGAAAACTGGAAAGTCATAGCAAATTATGAAATATTTTTCTTACCCTGAGATAGAATATAGAAACCATGTTATTGGGAATTATTTATGTTCAAAAGAAATAACAATACTTCAAGATTTCAAGTAATTTATTAAATATTTCCACATTTGTAAATTTTTTTTGATAACATAAATATATATCACTAATTTATTATGAGATTTTTATCTTTCAGAAAATTCGGTGGAAGATTGTTACACTAATACTATTCAAAAATAAAAAATGACTAGATTTAAAGGCTTTTTTATTCAGTATAAAGTTTAGAAAACTTTATTCTATATATGAATAGTTTTAAAAATATAATTATTGATTGAATATATTTTATACCATCTATTTACAAGTGTTAAAATGTAATTATACCTGATTAGTTTCATATTATTGATCTTAACCTAAATGTTATTTAACATGTCATTTTCTTCACTAATAATATAGAGCGAAATATAATCATTATGCAATACTTATATCCTAATAAGTTGCAGAAGAAATATTGTTTTTTAATTATCATTGCTCTATTAAGATAAAATGGGCTAAAAAATATACATTATATACAATTTTATGAAATATGATATTCTGGATAAAGAATATTTTACTTTTAACTATAGCCATTTCATTATTTTAATAATGTTTAAAAAAGAGATTATCTACTGAAAATAAACATTTTGAATTGTTCTCATATATCAAAATAATACTAGTAAAAATCTCTTTTACAACTTATAATTGTGTTCACAAATGGACAAACATAACACATTTTTTACAAACAAAAGTTTGTTCTAGTCAGTTAAAAACTCTTCTGAAATAATCATTATTTATTAAACCTAACCTTAAAGTATCTTGCAAACCAAATCATAAAAAAATCGTCAATCTTTAATTTATATCCTGAATGTAACAATTGTGTAATATGATATTAGTAGTAGTAATTAATAATGATACAGATGTTTTCATAAAATGCTTTAGAGACTTGTATTTACTAAGTAGAATTATTCATTTTAAAAGTTGAATAAAAATGCTAATATCACATTTTGAATAATTCTAAACAATGTATATACACACTATTTACATATTTTAATCTTTTTAGTAAACTTAATATATTCTAGCAAGGCTTTTAACTGTTTCCAAAGATACATTTTTTGAGAAAATTGTAGATAAATAATGATTAGAATGGAGAAAATGTGTGGATTCTTTCATGGTCCATATGAATCTTGTACTTCAAAATGTGCAACTTTTCCTTCTTCTGTATCAACAGGCTGTGGTGCTGGAGGCACATGAACAAAAACAGCATCACCAGCAACATTTACTAAGCACTGGCCCTAAAATATATGCAATTTCTATTCCATTTTATTCAGTATTTTATGTACAAAAGTCTATACTATTATTTATACTAATATCTATAATCAAATTTTTTACTCATAATAACAATTAACACCTCACTACTTTAATGCAGGGAATTGAGAGATATTACTAAACAACCTTTTAGGATATTCTGTATCTCTATTTTGCCAACTTTAAAGTTTATTCATTTTTTAGCCAAACCGGACAAAATTATTTAAAAAGGCTTAATGGAATGATAAGTAAAATGCAGTATCAATAACAATTTTTTTTATTTACCATCTAAAATAGTATATTTGCTATTGTAAGTCTATATTCCATTGAGCCTCTCTTATTTAATTCACTGGCAAAGTACTCACTGTATCATCTCATGTTTTATAGTGAAAAATACTTGATCTGATTTCAGACAGATAAGAAATATATCTGCAAGAAACTATTTATAAACAATCTTTTGGAGCTATTGCTTCATGAAATTAAATTATCCTTACTGATAACAATTAAAACATATTGTGTGAGAAGTCATACTTTCCCCAAATCTCCAGTTCTGCTTCAGTAGTTGGAAATAAATTAAGAAAATGATAATTTCTCTCTCAAGGCATTTTAACGAACTGCTGTCTATCAGTTTCTTTGCATATCTAACAAGTGTAGAATACTATGATGAATAAATGACAATATAGGCAAAAAATGATCAATTGATAAAACAACAATTAAAATTTGAGTTCTTAAAAGATTCCAAGAACAGCAATGAACTACATTTAATTGATGCTATATGCAATTGCACTCAAACATTCTATTTGTTATTTTGAGGTTGAAATTATTTCTTTTTTTAAAGCACAAATTATTCTAAAGCATGTTTATATAGATATTTTTTAATAACCTGTACCACACAAATTTAATGTTATATATGAAATGAAATTTAATGGTAACACTTACCTGATTTTTGTGTGGATTGTGCAGTAAAATACATTGAGTCATATGAAAACCAACCATGGCATTACCTCCAAGAGCAGAAACATGAGCTCTCACTATTGCCAGTGTTTCAGCTACAAAGCTTTGTATAAATCCATTTAAACCACCACTCTAAAGAAGAAAAACAAATGAAAATGATTTTAGTTAATATTTAAAATTTTCATCTTCTAAGATACACTAATAAATCTTAATCTTTGGTCAAGGTGTAATTTTAAAAGCTGTAAGGATTGAAATTGCTACTCAGTTTATTAATGTTGTTTCAAGTAGAATGTTTACAGATTTAAAGTAAATTAAATTAACACTTTTTAAGGATTATTTTATTGCCTTTGAGCATTGAAAGGTATTTAAACATAAAAGAAAAAAATTTAAATTTAGAATTGAAAATAACATAGCTTATCCAAAGATCTCATAAAGTATTTTCATTGTTCTAATTCAAGATTATTTTATTGAATAGCGAAAATATGTAAAAGATTTTCAAGGCTCTTTGACTCATTAAAGGCCTGTATATACATAAATCAAGTAATGTAAGCAAAGACAAGCCCAATATGTTATGATAATACCTATCTATTAACCCAACTTACAATAATATTTTATATAGGACTTCATAGTATGATTTAAGAATTCAATGTCCTATTAAAATGCAAACATTTTTAAAATCACATTTTTATTTTCAATATATTTTTTAAAAAATTACTAGATAAAAATCTTTAAATACAATAATACAATTGTTGCACACTCTTGTATCAATGGGAGGGGGGGGGTGCTCTGAACCAAAATCAGAATCCTTAAAAAGAATATTTATGACATATGGTCTTACTTCTCTAATACTGCTACTCTCTCTTATAAAAAAGAAATCTAAATCTCCAAGGTACTGCTCAATTTTCTTTCCAGGAATGTAGCTGAGAGGAGTTATGTCCACTCCATTGTGTTCGCCTAAAGACAACTGTTGGAAACAAGTAATATTTTAATCATTCTAAATTAAACTTATAATATAATTAAACGTCTAGCAAAAAATATAATACAGGTACAGACTTTTTAATAATCTAAAATATCTGGTATAAATTCAAATGACATAAAACATTTTAAGATTAGACAGAGATTAATATAGGGATTGGCATCATCTAGTAAAGGTATCAATATTTCATGCATATTTGCTTTTCATTAAAATTAATGGAATGCTCATATGTCTCCAGGAGAAATATATGCATGCTGCAATACGTCATTAATTGGAAAAATCTCTTGAAACATTCTGTAGCAATTTATATTATATAGCTTCAACTAATAAAGTATTAATCACCATCTGTCTTAAAGTAACTTGAATTATCATAAAAATTAAAACAGGCACTATAATGAATACTTCAAAATTTCTATTATGACTTAGTGTTAGCATTCTCCCCTTAATTCTATTATTATAACTACTAAGAAGGAAGCAACGACTTTCATTCCTTTATCTGTGGTGCATAGTAGGTCCTGAAAAAGTTTTACAATATATTTTTTTAACCCACATTGCACATTTCAAACAGGGAATTATCTAGTTTCAACTACTTTTTGATGGATATTCTGTACTATTTTGGACATCTACACCTATCTATTAAAAAAAAAATCATAACATGGATGTCAGTGAGATGATCTGTGCTCTAACAGCAATGCATACTATCTAAATCTGTGATGATTTATAATAATACCTTCTGCTATTTCATTCTGTTGCATACATTCTATAAAAATTGTGCCAGGTTTTTCAGAATCATCCTAGGTATTCTTATATTAGACTATCCATTTCTCTAATTAGATGGCAGAATGAAAATATATTTGAAGATGCAATTTTATATGGCCCATCTACATTAGTTTTTAAAATGTAACTCAAAACTTACAATATTTCTGTCATCTCAAAATGGGAATATTAAAATACATTTAAAAGCTTTTAGAAAACTATATATATATAGTCACTTTCTTAGATGTGCAGGAACATCTAAAAAATAAAATAATTAGAAAATTGGCTTATTCACTTTAAAAAAACTTCAACCTGTATACTTTACTGAAGAGTAAATGACATGTTCATTTACTAAGGTATTTTTTAAGGATAAATTATCTGAAGGTTTTCTCTTACATAAAAAGTTATTTCATTATGTGCACATTATTACTTACATGATAGCAGTAACTTCTGTCATTAGACTGAAGAGACAATCTTCGAGTTCTACCTACAAAAATGAAAATAAATTGCAAATACTGTTTGCATTTTTAAAAATGGATATATTTAAAAAATAAAACAATCTTATGATATACTTGATGAGCATGATAATTCAGAAGTCTTATCATCATCCATGTGAAACATTAATTCGGAATCAGTGCCTGAAAAGATACACAGTCTGTTAATTTGACATTAATTCTATTCTAGTATTACTGCTACATAGATATTTCTCTTCAGCTTTATAAATGCTTAAGATATTTTATTAGTGTAGTAACTTAATGATAAATTTTATTTCTATATTAACACAGTACAAAAAAAAGTTTATTTGCATTCAAAATTTAAAAGAATAATTTTTTAGTAACCTAATTTATATATATATATAAAAGACTAGTTATGATATTGTCTGAAATTAGAATTGTGGCAAATATTTAACAAAAAAGAAAAAAATCAAACTTACTGTTTTTCTTTTGCTTGCATCCTGAAATGTTAGAGGATGATGGCAAATTAGATTCCCCTAATCCAACAGCTATACCAAGAACTGTAACCTGACAAAAAAAATCAAATTTACAAATGTAAGGTTTAATTTTTTCTGAGAATACACATGTGTGGTAATATATTTGCAGTGTATCACATTAAAATACACTTTTAACTAACAACTATTATAAATATTACAGGATGCAAATATTTTTATGCTAAATTATTACCAGCTGGTTCACCAGGTTAATAGTTATTAAAATTTAAAATTGAATATTTTGCTCTTATTGGCTTCAAATTCTGACAGATATATATTCATATTACTAGTTTGGAATTCTAAAATAGTAGTACTATGTGTTATTTTATTATGTATTTCTTTTATTCTCTGTCATCTCACAAAAAATTAGTTAAAAAATCAATGGAAACCTTTTCAGACCTTTTAATAGTGTAACCTAATTTCAAATCTGAAACAAAATAGAAATAGGCATTTTTCCTTATATTAAATGCAAGTTTAAATCTTTTTCAGTTTTCCAGAATCAATCAAATATGTTGATTACTTTCCTTAATTTGCTTTGCCAACAATGATTTGTATCATGGGCAGGATAATAATTCATATAGCAAAACAAAAATAAAATTTCCAAAATTCTAATAATATTATAAGTAATGTTGCCATTCTCCAAGAATTCTTAAGGTTTTGCATTATTCATATGTTTAATATTTTTATGGGAAAATATGCCTTTTAAAATGATTTAAGCAGCAAAAAAATTACTGTCTTTGGAAATATAATATTTTGGTACTTTCCAATTAGCCAGTCATCAGCAAAAAATCGCCATATAATGTAGAATTTCGCCAAATTTCTTTGGCGATTTTTAGCTGCCACCAAGTGAAGGGAAAAATAACAATATTTTAATGATTAGTTTAATTAAATTTAAACATTAAAAATTTTTAATTAACAGTAATTATATATAAAATTTAAAAAATTGCTCAGAAATGCACATTTTTCCAATACTTCTTCTTTGGAACATTAATCTCTAAAGAACACATGTGTCAAATTTTGAAGCTGTAGGTGAAATGGTATGGCCTGTAGAGTGGCAACATACACAATTTCATCATCATTATTAGTAGTAGTAGTACTACATATGAAAACATCTCATTCTTTATAAGTCTACTGCATTCTAATTGAATTGTAATTTTGAATAACAAATCTAATAACATTTTCTTATTTAGAATATCTCAGTTCCTTCATTTAAAGTAGAACAAATGTCAACAAAATAATTAAAATCCACAATTTATAAAGGAAATTAATTTGAAAAATAAAAAATTTGCATTTTTTTCAGAAGTCAAGAATTTATTTTACTCCCCCTTTTTGAATTTCTTCTTTTGAGATATGTTCAAAAATTAAATTATCTACTGCACTAATTAAATTTTAAAAATACCTGTAGTTCATCTTGTTCAACAAGATCCACTTGAAAACTGAGATTTGTCAAACAACATGGCACCAATCTTCTTAACTTGACAAATAAGCTCTAATAGAATAAATGTATCTTAATTAACATGTTCTAAAAAAGCTAAAATAATTAATTAACGATATCTACATAAACTTCGTGTAATAAAAATAAATTGCTATGTGTAGAGATCATTGAATAAAATAAATAAGTTTTTTTAAGAATTGGTAAAATTAACTGATAAAAAATCGTATAAAATGAAATGTGTTCTAAATAAATGGAATTTTAATTTGAGTTCATGACTACTTGAATATAAGAAAATACCTTCATAGATTTTTGAAAGTCAAGATAATATAGAACAGAATATTATTTTGTTGTTATAACAATCCTTCTAAATGTGTCAATGTTTTTAAAATGATAAGTGTATAGATGATCATATAATGCAAAAAAAACTTACATTTATAATTTTTTTAAAAAAAGTGGCATTGGAATAATTTTAAAAACATGCAATATTGTCATCAAATAACTTCATATGCTATTTCAAACAAATAAGAAAACTCATTAATGGTTCAAGTAGATTGTTATAAAAGTAAAATACATTTACCTATATTAATGGTCAGCAAAAAAAAAATAATAATAATAGTTTACAATGTTACAAAGATCTAATTACATTAGCAAAATATATATAAAAAATAAATGAACAGTATTTGACAATTCTGAACTCTTACAACTGTAAAAAAAACTTACTTTTATCACAGCTTCAAAAGTCTTTGATACTTGAGTTCCATTGGGAGGATTAGAAAACTTGGTTCGATAAATACGTGTAAACATCTACATAAAACAAAGATTTAAAATTCATGAAAGAACAAACACAAGAAATTAATTTATCAGAAGCAACAATATTGTTTGCATAATTTGTGTACTTAATGTGTATCTGATAATTTCCAAGAAAACCAAGCTCTAATTTCAATTAACTTAAAACTATAAATTTCTTTTCTATTATTTGGTGGTTTCATTATTAAATATATATATATATCTTCCTGGGTGATATATAGTTTAAACGATCATAAACAACTTTTTAAATACCTTATCAAGCAGGGAGCCATCAGAAACTGTGCTACATACGAAGGTTTTTATATAGCTATTGAATCTTATTACATTTAAGGGAACATATACATTAATATAACACTGGTGTGCAAAACTTGAGCAACAATGTAAATTTTAAGCAGATAGCCATGAAACTACAGAAAATGAATTCCTGCGATCAGTACGATGAACACGTAATTCAAGAGAAAGGGTATGTGTATGCAAATATCAGGAAAAAAACGTCAAAGGTGACATGAGCGTACGCAAAACGCGTGCTGTTGGCACGCGCGGCTCGAGACTACAGGAAACGGAAGGACGGAGACGCAATTAAACACATTCGCTGCAAATGCTAGTGAGTTCTTTCGAGAAATATGGCTAAAAGAAATCACCTAGACGATTTCACACATGGAAGAATGATCGGAAAGTTGGTGGAGGGGCGTATGTGACCAGTGAGGCTTCAGAGTTCGGAATCAACAAAAGTGTCGCGCTTGGAAAGCCTCCCAAATCACAGATACAGATGTTTAAAAAGTTGGTGGTGGCCGCCCCAGGAAAATAACAGCAGTGGATGACCTATATATCGTCCTGCAAGCGAAAAGAGCCCGAAACCAGTCAACAAGCGCTATTGCTCACAATTGTGTTCAGCAAAGGGGCGGCAAGTGTCGCAGTTTACTGCGTCCAGGTGTCTTCACAAAGGGGACCTATTTGCCCGCTGTCCTGAACGCTGTATCTCTTTGAAAGTTTGCCATCGGCGGCACCGTTTAGAGTGGTGCAAGGAGCACAAACACTGGACATCTCATCAATTGAGTCGTGTCCTCTTTATCGATGAGAGTCCTTTTAGTGCTACAAGCGATTCTCGACGCCAGTTGATTTGGAAAGAGGTCGGGACACGGTTTCATCCAAGTGACATCATTGAAAAAGACTGTAACGGTGATAATGGAGTTGTCGTCTGGCTAGGCATTACGCTCAACAGGAGAACTGAGCTCCACGTTTTCGACGGAGGTTCTGTAACCGGAGATCGCTGTAGTAAGGAGGTGATCCTTTCCCAAGTGCGTGCCATTGGAACAGATTTCGTTTTTATGGATGATAATGCACGGTCACATCGGACTGCTCAGTTGCAGACTGCTGTTCAGCAGCAACTGGAAAGTGAAGATATCACTCGAATGGATTGGCCAGCATGCTCCCCTGATTTAAAAAAATAGAGCATGTGTGGGATGCTTTGGGAAGACGCCTTGCGGCGCGATTACTTCCTCCGGCGAATACTCAACAACTAAAACAGATGCTGTTTGAGTTGTTGAGGCACTCTTACCTCAAGAACTGGTGGACAATCTAGTGCTGAGTATGGGGAGATGGTGCGAAACAACCATTGCAGTAGGCATATTGCATATTAAGGAATATCTGTTTGTTGTTCTTCCTCCTGAACAGACAATCAGGTATAACGAAACTATGAGTTCAGCAAATCCTTTTTTGGTTTTATTTCATTATTGTATGCATTGTATTCATTTTTGCACAACTATGCTTCCGTCATCTTTTAAGTACAAAATGCTGTCTTGCATTTCTGGATTTCATGTCTCTCAAATGATTTCTCGTGGGTTTAAGGAAGAAAAAAAAAAGAAGTAATAAACACCTGGTGCTTAAGTTTTGCACACAAGTGTATATATTAGATATAAGAGATGCCTACATTATAAAGATAATGGACAAAATTTATGAAATTTAAATCAATTTACCTGTAATTTACTATTTAGATAATTACAGAATGTTCATTAATAAAATAGAAAATATTTACAAAATAACCATTAACAACAAAACATATAAAATTTAAAAATCTCCTTAGTTAAGAATACCTGATAAAGGTTTTTTTTTTTTATTTGCATAAAAGCTTTCACAAAATTAAAAATGCAGAAAGAATTTACAATATATTTATCTTGTACCATTTTTAAAAATATTTTGTATTAATTTTAGCAAAGAATTATACAAGTTTTGACTTACTTGTAAATTACAAGCAAAGTTATCCAATCCAGGCAATGTTTCAGTATTGCATAAATCAAAGCCAGGAGGAACTTTAGGATCTATTAATTGGGCAATTATATCAACATCATCTGCATCATCCACCTATAAAAAGAAATATTTTAAGAAACATTTCTATATATCATTCATAAATTAAAAATATAAGCAAGTCGGAATCAAAATTGGCATTTTAAGCAAATATTTTCAGCAAATTTTTATTAAATTTATTTAATAAAATTAAGCAATTTTTTTTATTTAATCTAATCAGACACTAATGATCAATTCTTGTTCATTGTATTTTTGGCTTAGTGTTCACAATAAAAGAAAATACAGTCCTGTTCCCCTTCTTTTTCTCAATTATTACCTCTAAAATACAAGTATCTTCATTGCCAGAGAAAGATCAAGATCTAGTAAATTATTTCCACTGTTATTTCCATCTTTGTTGTCTTAATAAATAGTAGCAAATAACTACAAAATATTCATATGAATCTTTTTTTTAATGTTCTCTCTTAATTTAAAATTTCAATTTACCTTATAAACTAATGATCAATTGTTGCTCATTACATTTTTTGTTAATGTTCACAATCAGAGAATATAAAGTTTTAACCCATAAATTATTACCTCCAAAATACAAGCATCTTTATTGCCAGCAGAAAGATCAAGATCTGGTAAATCTTCATCTCCACTGCTATTTCCATCTTCATTTCTACTGCTGGTCATAGACGATTCAGAGGGATTATCCTGTAATTGAAGAAAAATTATTTACGCATACAAGCTTAAAATAAATATACACGCAGAGTGATAAGTTTTAAAATAAATATAAGTAATAGATAAAATCAATCACATAGCATTCTAATTTTAAGAAATAATTTTCAGCTATATAATTGACTCATTAAAACATCTTAAAACTTTATAATCGAAACTCTTAATTGTAAAGTTGAAGATATTCAAGTTGAAATATTAAAGCCGAAGAAGTTGAAAACTTATATATTATATAGTAAAGTTGAAGATAGTACTTTTTAATACTTCTATTGCAGTCTGAATTTCTTAAGAAATTAAAGAATTGGTATAATCTCTTTCATTACATTTTAAGATTATGCTACTATTTACTATTATGCTCACTGAGTTAACAACTTTGTAAGCATCACAAGGAAATATTATTATAATGGGGGTTACACATTGTTTCATGTGTCTTTTGATGTCTAAAACATATTAATATTCCAGATAAAAATGCAACAAATTAGAATTATAAGTAATCAAATATTGGTGTCTACAATAAATATATTAGGTATTTTACAATATAACATTTATAAACACTTATTCTTTGTTAGAATTGTATTTGCATTTCATAGTACAAACATTGCGATTTTTTCAAATAACAGAATATATAATGTTGAATTATTTTGACAGAAAGCCCTAAACCAATCATCTTTTATTTCTGTGGCAAATTAGCATTATGAATGCTAAATTATTAGATTTTTTTAAAGTCATATTTCTTTTTTTAGTTTATTTAAAGACACTTTTTCATTATAAATATCTTTTAAATATTTTTTTGAATTTTTGTCATAATTTTAAATGATATTTTGTACCAATATATCCAGAACTTAGTCAGATTTAGCTCTCACTCAATAAATATTCTATTTATATTTTTAAAAATTTCAAATTATTCCGATTTCCAAATTGCATACATCAAATTTATTTGATGATGTTTGGTATTGAATTTTAATAAAAGATAATAATACTTTATTTTTAGATTAAGTCTAATTGGAAAAGAAATCAATAGGTTTTTGGTTGTTGTTTTTAATAAAGCTATTGATAAATTAGAAATTATGTTCATGAATCTTGAAAAGGGCGATTTCTTTTAATTTTTATGATAAAAAATTACTTTTCTCTAAAACTGAGTTAGAAGAAAAATATTATGAGGTCCAAATAAATATAAGAAAATATTACATCCATTTAATGAATATTGTGCCTTTCAATACAGTAAATTATCCATTACGAGACCATTGTTCATGAAAACATGACATCATCCAATATAAAAAAATAAAAGTACTAATGGATATATCAAATATGACACAAAAGACAATGTTTTAATTTATACAGACATGGATTTTACAAAAAAATTATTCAATTTGTAATTATAATTTGTATTACTACAAACAATTATAAAAAAAATCATGTAAGTTCACATACAAGAATAAATTATCAATAAAAATGAATAAATAAAGGCTTACCATTGTTGGCAATCTTATCCCAAAATATTCTTTATTTCGAGCCATTTCATCTTGAATCTGCTTTTGAACTTCTAACATTCTCTTATCATCTGCTACCTATGATATATTAAAAAACACTTCTTAAAATAAAAAAACTCTTTGACATAAATATTCTTAGAATACTAATTTATAAAATTTTCTACACATTAGTTTTACTTTATGTTATTGACAGTTATTGTCGAATATAGACATGTAAAATATACATACTCCTGTAAAAATACACTTTTGAGCAAACAGAGTCTTGAAATTTAGAAATAATGTGCATAAAAGGTAGTCATTAATTTTAAGGAACTATCACAAATTCAGTAACTATTAAAAATTTCATTAAATATTTTCCGAAAAATTTGAAATAATATTTTAAATTGTTTTTAGTTTTAAAAAAGTAATTTTTCCAATGTACTGTTAGTTTATGACTATTTTATTCATGCATTAAAAATAAAGGTTATTTATAGATTATTTTTAAGAATTTTTACAGTAATTGATAATGTACTATAAAACAAAATAGGGAATTAATATTTAATTTTTATGTAATGCTTTATTCCATTTTCTAAGCACTATCATGTAATTCAATTGAATACTATACAATATTTATATAATAAAGCACTTTAATTATAATTATTCTCGAATGATGTTTAGACACAAACAAGCAATTTAAATTATTTTACCTTCCCACATGCTAGTTTTGGAATACTTGGAGGAGGTAAAGCTGACAAATATGCGCCTGTTCCAGTCTATTACAAAAACATAAATCAAATAGTTAATTTTACAGAAATCAAGTTCATACATAATATTAATGTATAAAATATTAATTATAAAATCATTTTTTAAAGGAATATAACTTGAAAGACATATACTCACTGCTATCCCAATTATTAACTTATCACCAACAGAAACCTGAACTTTGAGACCAAAGATAGCATTCATACATTTAACCTACAATAGAATGCATACAATATATTTCGCTACCAAATAAAGTAACATTGTATATGATAAGGGGGGGGGAAATGAACAGATTTGATGAATATTTAGATAACAGTCAATGATATAACAAATATTTCTATTTTAATATTCCTGTATTTGTTTAAAACATGCAAATAAATTAAATTAAAATGAATTCCATCACACTATATTTATTAATTATGGTATAAAAATAACTGTAATAGTACAGTTATTGATTTTTATTCTCATCCACATAAATATTCAGAAAAATAATAATAAAAAGAATTAATAATTACAAAACTTAACTTTTTTTTAAAAAAATTTTATTCTTTCAATTATATTTTAAAAATTATTGAAAAATTTATGAAACACATAGAAATATTGATGTGTTTCATTCAGCTAGAACTGAATTAAAAATTTAGTTCAAAATTAAGATAATAATTTTATTATTGTGACAGAAATATGATAGTAAAACAATAACTTCTCCGCTAGAAGTTTTGCTTTAAATATCATATGATCATTATCCTCTTCAAAAATTATGACAGAGCAACAAAAGTTTTGATTAAAAATTTATTGAAATTCTAATTTTAATTAAAGTTTAAAATAAATTCTGCCACAAAAGCACAATTACTTTTAACTTGTTGAGTAGTTGACGATGCAATTCATATTCCAGGAAAGGTAAACTCTGTAAAAAAATAGAAATACATTACTTAATTTAATATGGAAAAGTACAATCATAAATTATGAATTAAAAATATTGATGTCACAATTAATTGCATAGTAAGAAATAAATGATGAACATGCTAACTTTAAAATCCAGTCTTTTAAATGTCATGAAAATACAAAATTTATTTAATGATTGAAATCAAAACCAACTTCAGACGCATACACAAATTTTTACAAACTTCATTGAATAAACATGAATGTGTAATACATCACTTTAGATTAGATTTATTAAATCTTGAAAGGAATGTTTAATAAAAAATCCAGCATGAAATAACCTTTTAATTTTTGTTTTATTTTATAACTTTTGCATATTGTTATTAAAATTAAATCATCAATATTAATATAATTATAATATTTTATAAATTATAAAGATATTATAAGACATCCCATTCAAATTTTTAGTAAGATATTAAAATGAAATGGATAAAACATACATCACTTATTTCTTTGGCATTTTGTTCTCCTTTGCAGTCTTTTTTACTTTTACAAACCCTACAATATAAAATTTCAAGTTACAAAAAAAAACAATAATAGTATCATTACATCTAACTTTCAATGAATTCAATTGATAAACTAAAACTTTACCTTGCTTGTAACAGGCAACTTTTGCCATTTACTAGCACATTTGAAGGTGGTTCAATAGTCATAAATAGAATATCAGGCACCTTACCCTTTCTGTGAAAGAAAAAAATGTTTTAAAAGCAAATTCATGTATTTGCAAAAGGAAGCCTGGTGTTTTTCAATTTATTGTGCATAGTTTTATTAAACATACATATTTAAATAAAGAAAATAATATTTTTTATTTACCTACACACATTGCATCGAACTAAATTAGTAGGAAATGGTATGCTGGATTCAGAATAGGGAATGTGACAGATTTTACACCCCAGCTGCTTGCTTGAATCATCTACGCTGTAACATTTCAAATAGTATTTTTATGTTAATCATCAGAATTTATGAGGAAAAAGAACAATAAAAATATAAGGATAATATAGTGCAATATATTTCCAAAACACATTTCAGAAACCATGTTATGTTATAGAAATTAATCGCAGTAGTAAGAAAAATTATATCATCTGACAGTATATCACAGAGAAGTTTGCAGAGAGTTTTCATAGCAGTCTCTAAAATGGCTATAAGAGTAATGATAATGTAATTATTTATAATAATTAGAATATTTAAAGTTAAAACTACCAGCTATGATGCTTTTTGTGTCATTTTCTAAATTCAATAACTTTTTAATAAGTAAACTGATTTTTTATAAATGTGGTTTTATTGTTTACTATCTTCATTAATAATCCTTTTTTTAAAGAATGTTTGAATATCAATTGAATAAAATTCATTTTAAATAGTCATCAAGAGAACATTATGATTCTAAGCAACCATTTTAAATTCCAAAGAAACATAAGTTTTAAAATGAGAGCATTATGCAAATGAAGAAAAGCATATTTTCCTATATTAAAGCAAAATAAATTATGCTACTTAAAACATTTTATTAAATGGAGTAATAAACTGTTAGTAAAACATAAACAAAGTTTCATTGTGAATAATTCAAGATAGAATCATAAGCAAATCAATGATTTTTTAAAGAAAATATTCTGAAAGATTCAAATTATATGCTTTAGCTTTTGCTTTATTTGAACATGAAATCTAAAACTGAAGAGCCAAATTTAACTCTTTTTTAATTTTATTGATTAAATTAAAAGCTGAATCAAGAACATTAATTTTCATTTCAAATAATTCATCAATAGTGTGAATTCTGGACAATACTACATACCTTACTATCACACACAAAATGAATGGCATTTCTTATATTAAATCCAATAGACTTTTAGCTTTGGAGTCATTATAATTTGCATGAAAAAATTCTTCTACAGCATTACAAATTTGTTCAAACTGTGTATACATTGCTTTAACCAAATCTATTTTGGCTTCTGAAAGAATATAGCATAATAATTTAAGAGTAATATTTAAAGGCTTATATAGAATTTCCCCATCTTTTTGTAGATGCAAAAAAAAAAAAAATAAGTAACATGAAAGTTACAATATCTAGAAAAATTCCTATAATATATACTGCTGGAGGCATCATCACTAATTAATAAACATAAAAAATAGGATGGACAAGGCATATAAATTGCATGAGAATTTAGTGTAATTATTCTAAATTGTACACCTATATATTTCCTTTTTATATTGTTGAATACTTGTTCTATAAGATTTGTAACATCTAAATCAAGTTCACTTAATATTTTCAACAGAGTTTTTGCTAGTCCTTCTCCAGTGACATTTTACTTCAATAATGCTTCAATAAATGATACATTTTTTACTTCAATAAATACTATAAATGACTTGTTTATAATTAATCTGTTCTCTTCAAAATTAGATTACCTAATAAAGACTGAAATGTGTTTCTTTTGGGAAATATCAGAAGCACAATCCATTTGTGTACTATAGTGTATGGCTGCTTTTTATAGTCTTTAATTTTGTTAAGGATTTCATTTCCTAATGCAATAAAAATTTGTTCTTGTGATGCATAATACTATTTTAAATTTTTTTTATACTGCTAATATTATTGATTTAATCATATTTATTCAATAATTTACTAACTTTAAAAACTCCATTATTAGATGCCCTCCCTTATTTTCTGCAGTAATTTTTTTTACACTTAGAGAGGTATACTATTGACATGGATATGTTTAAATCTAACAATACTAAACATTTTACAGTATCAATTATCAGAATACTATGAAATATAATATAGTAGGTGAGACAAATGACTGTGAATTTATTTACTTTATGTTTATAATATGTTACATACTTACATTATACTGTAATACACACTGTAAATTTCATATTTTTCTAACCATCAATTGCTCCAGTTAAATTTTTTCCTTTCTTTCCAACCCATTATTATTGTTCAGAAAATTATTTTAGTTCTTGAACAAATTGGAGGCCCTCAATTGAGGAACCCCAGTTAATAGCATCTGCCACTCTTTCCAGATAGCCAGCCATGACTAAGTATTTCCAAATGAAAAGTTCTAATAGAATTTATGTTAAAGTATCCAGATTATATTTATTTTATTCTTTTTAAAATTAATTTTTAATTTTTTCAAATCTGATTTTTTTTTCCTTTAGGGTAATACCTAAAGCAAATGTTTTGTTATTTAAATTGGAAATCGGTCCTAATATTTGTTATTTAAAAATTATGAACATGGAAGATAAAATGCTTACACTGAATCATATAATATCTAAAAATACATCAATTCCACATTCTATTAAAAATTAATATACGATCAAAAAAATTTAAAAAATGTTTAACATAAACAGTTTCAAAAAGAACTTCAGAATATTTCAAAATATATATAAAAGAAATAATTATACCATTCATGAGAATGAGTATGTTTCATTTGATTCGCTAAGTTGACATCAATTCTCAAAGGTTTTTCCTTCTCTTTGGGGGCTTCTTTGAGTTTTTCATGCTCTGAGGCCACATTTGTTGTAACCACACTAGGACGAGGTTGAAGACTTGTTGAAAGGACTGGAGGTGTGCTCAAATGTGCAGCTTCATGATCAGTTGTACTTAAAACAGCAGCAGTTCCAGATGCAGATAGTACACAAATATCATCACTAAAAAATAAATATGACAGAATCTTAGATCATGGAATACTTTTTGATCCCAAGAAGTGTGCACTTCATGATAATTATGTTAAATTTAAACTAACAAGATTGCATAAATTAGCTGAAAAACAATGATGACTCGTCAATTTAGAAGTGCAAAACATTTTCCTCAACAGAATACAATTAAAATGCAGAGAGGGGTATTTATAACCTAAAATTTTTAATTGTAAAAAGGCTGAATAATATTTATGAAATGAAATGAATGCATAACCAAAAACCTAATTCAGCAAATGATAGAATAGAAAAAAAATTCAAGAGAATTCAATTTTGGATATGTGAGATAAGTTGGCCAACTACTAAATTTGGGTACCATAAATCCTTTCCTTACCACCATTAAATTTAGGAAGAAATGGAAGAATTGTAACTTCTTAAATCAAAGCAATATCATTGTCAAAATTACTTTATAGATAAAAACAAATCTTATGACTTCTTGAAATTTAACTCCTCCCCCCTGCTTCTTTACTGTAAGTTTTCTTTTTTAATACCCATTTATGATATACAGGTCATTTTTTAGTCTATCATTTAGTAGTATGAAAAGATTTTGTAAGACAAAAGTTATCTGCCATACATCCCCAGTCAGTGTATAATTTACACATGTTCTTTTTCCATTTATTGCTTCATTTTCTTACTACTTTTACAGCTCATCAAATTCTCAAAGAATAAAACAGCTAAATATAATTAAAAATGGCAAGACAAGATTTTAAAATAAAATAATTCGAGGATGGTGTCACTTTGTAGCCCAAATAGACAAGGCACTACAGCGTAAAATGTTATTATTTTTTTTTTCAGAAAGCTCAAAAAAAAAAAAATTAAAATTAGAATTTGGAAAAGAAATAATCATCTAAAAAATCCTATGGCTTCATTAAAATCAAATTAATGAAAAAAATCAGTATTTTGATTTGCAATAGTTAAAAAAACGTTGATTTTAGAAAAAATGCAGCTGAATTCCGAGTTTCTTACGGTACATAAAAAAATGATTTAGAAGGAAATTATTAGCTAAGATGAAAATTAGCTCAGATAACAATTCAATTAAGATTTCATAAGCTTTAGATTAAGGTAAGGTAAAGGATTGAAGTATTAAAATAAGTCCCAGGCTAACTGATTGAGAAAAAAATTTGTTTCAAATCTAAAGATGCTTCTCAGAATTAAAAGAGTTACTTTATACTGTGATTTGTAATTTGAAATTGATTTAATATTGAAAGTTTTACTTCTGACATTTCATACACAATTTACAATTTTGTAATTCTTTCTTTCTTTTTTTTTTTTTTTTTCTTTTTTTTTTGGAAATTAATAACAGTTGATTCTTGTGCTTTTAAACACTTAACTTTGTTTCATATTGGTAATAGTGAAATTTTAAAACTGACTTTTCACTTCATGAAATGCTAGAAGTTTTAAATTCAATTTGCTAACAAATTTTTGATGACAATGCATTATTTTAATATTTTCAAAACTTAATTATTAATTCATCGTTAATTAAATTTTGATTCTGAATGAATGGTATCATTTAACATTAAATTTGAGAAACTGTAGATCTGAAGATACAAAGTAAAAAATTATAACATTAAGAAAAGCAAATATAGTAGCCTAATGAAAGTATATTTTTAAAAACTATTTTCAATTAAATTTTTATTTTTAGACAGCATAGATTTTTAAAATCAATAAGTAATGAAATAATAAATTTAAAAAGAAAAGAAACTAATCATTAAAGATTGCAATAAAGCTTAACAGTTTTTTTTATAATGAATAAAATAAATTTCCAAAAAGTAATAAGATTATAGAACCCAATTTATTTTGAAAAATTATTTTAATAAAAAAAATCATTGCCTAATATTTGTCGTTTCCATATATCCAAGAACGACATTGCACCCCAGTGCTCGAATATGAGAACGAATTTCTTTCCTCAGTTCTGTCCACCAGGCATCTCTTGTTTCAGGCTCATCTATAAATACAGATTTAAGAAAATTGATGTATATGAAATATGATATTTGTTCCACAAAAGTATTTTAACAACTTTAGAAAAACTTATAAGAAATATGTAAATATATGAATCTGAATAATGTTGGAAAACAAAAAGACCTGCTTAAGCATTTTCAATAAAATTACCTGCATATTAAGTAGCACAAATCAAATTCCTTTGATTATATCAAACTTTTAAAAAGCCATACTTTTGTAATAATATTCAAATTATTAAAAAAAAGTTTTATTAGAACACTTATCACATAAATTATGTGCTGCTTATTACCCAATAGTTTATTTCTAAACTATTAAAGATAGATACATATAGTTAGAAAAGTGTTTTAAATTATGCAAAAAATTATATTTCATGTTGTTACAGTCATATATATTTCTGAAACAATTATGAATTCTAACATCTCAAAAGATCCTCCAGTCCTATTAACCTTAAAACCATATTGAAACTAATATATATATTTTTTTCTTCATTGTCCCCTTATTGAAATTAATCAACTTGAAAAATTGTAAATCAATTTAAACAAATTTTACAGAAAATTTCAGGACCCAAAAAAAATTTTAATGGAATGTTTGTTCATTGGAAGTTTGCAAAATTAATTTGTCATTTAAAATTAATTTGTCATTTAAAATAAATTTGCATATAATCCCTATAGGACTGAACAGCTATAACTAAGTCAATTTCAACAAAAACAAAGGGATTTTTCATATTTCTGAATGTCTGCATTTTTTTTCTAAATACAACTAATATGCATCAGATTGGCAATTTACCCAATTATAATCTTTATTTGGCATACAGGTTTCTTTATACATGTAGGATATAGATATTGGGCCATTTTTAATTTTTGAGAAAATTATAAGCATTATTACCATTATTACCATAAATACTATTCTAATGTTATTTTACGATTTAAGGCAAAGTGTGTACATATTAGATCTGAAAATAAGCAGTTTCTTTCATTGTGCAAAAAGACATCCATTGAAAGTTTAATTACACCAACTATAATCTGAATATTTCCAATTCTGGAACTGGAAACAATACAGATAAGACTGGAGGTCCATTTAAAAAGTTAGATTTTAAAACTTTGAGAAATATATATATTGTTTCAAATACTATAAAGTATAATTCTTACAATCATTTTAAGTATTATTCCAATTGGAACTATATATCTGTTTATAAGGTTTAGAAATGAGATATTGATTAAAGTAAGAATGAACATTCTGTACATAAATTAAATGCATATATATAAGCCTTTTTTCAAGATGGTAATAAGAACATGTTTTCACACCAAATAAAAATTTACCCATACCTGGATTATTAATTTGAACGAGAAGTTTGACTGAACGTGCTGATACTACCCCTCCTATATGCTGAATGAATCCAACTGGAAATTGACGCATAGTAATGAAGGGATATTCCTAAAACAAATTTCAAAATCAATCTAATATTCAATATAAAAAAAAACAAATTTCAATATCAAAATAAAAAGAGAAATTTCTGAAATGAAGCAGAAATATAAAAAGTTTTAGAATGTAACCTGTTATATGAAATATCCTCACAACTTTAAAATGCAGGAAGTAATCTCACTATATCTAATTTATATATAGATTTCTATTTTCATTTCCCCTTTATTTTATTTAATACTTGAAACATTTCCCATATCAATTTGCAATGAGTTTGCCATTCTCCTCTATGATAGCATATTTTTAAATCTTGCCTAGTTTTCATTCAATTTTTAACTACAATTTATATCAACATTTTAAAAAGTGGAGGAGGAAAATCAGAAGAATTTTTGAGTTGATATAATCACAAAAATCACATCTGTTTATTTTAAGTGGGCCCCCTTTAATTTGTTCAATCTCAATAAAATATTTTGGAGATTTGATTATTATTATCTTCCAGTCTGTAATTTCAGTTTTCTAGATATTATGATACTGAAGCAAAATCAATAAATGGAACTAAAAAAGAGAATGAACAAAATTAAATCTGTAAACAGTCATTTTATGTACATTTATTTTTATATTTCTATGTCAACAAACTTCTAATTAAATAATAAAAATTTTCAAAACTAAGTGGATAAAAACACACTGCCATATAAAAAGTTTTGAACTAATGATTATTTAACTTTCGATCCAGGAACCGGAATCCTACCAAAGAGAAATGATTTGATCCTCAATGTCAGATTCAGCAAATGTCAAAGTCAGGATAGCAGAAATGACGATATTGTTACTATTGACGACGGTTGACGAGGAGCTTCGCGCCAGACAAGTTGATTTGGCGAGGGGAATATTCTGGTAGCCCCCAAATCATTCACGGTGCGTCGCATTCTCCTGGGCGCTCGCTCGGCTACATAAGGGACGGGTTGCCGAGGTTTGGCAGTCCCTCATGAAGGAGTAGCGACTCGTTGTATGGGCTGATTATTTTTCTCGCTTGTTATTAGTGAGTTGTGTTTACGTTTGCTGTTAACGTTGTATAATTGAGCTCGCTGTGATTTACTGTTTACTGTGCTATACGATATCTGTTTTGCAGTCAGTGTTTATTGTGCGTAAGGCTTGTAACTTCGCTGTTAGTGACTGTTGACTGCTGGATTGATTTTATCAGAAGTTTTACTTCATCAAATCATCCTGTAAATGCCTATAACCCTCTGGATGCCAGCCGGGCGGAAATTTACCCTTAATCTCCACTTCGGTCGGTTTGGGACGATGGCTTACGTTTTAGGGGAGGTGGGTTTTAAAATCGGCTACTGTGTTAAGCGCTGCAGGGGGTTCATGTTACCTCTGACGATCACGGAATTTTCACAGAAGGTTCCCCTGTTCCTTGAGGCGGTAGGGTTGGGAAGGGATTCACAAAATAGGTTGTTTGCTGTTTTATTGTTGTGTTTGAAAGGGGTTGTGTTGGGTTTTAAGTTCTTATTTCCCCGTGTTATCTCAAAATTGGAAAGATTTTATGGCTATTTGTAAAGAAGTTTTCCATGGAAGTTCTCTGTTAACGATAAAGGATAATAAGGATTCCGAAAAGTATTTTTTATGGATAAACATCAGAAAGCTTGTTTGAAATATTAATATTATTGTAAAAATATAAAGACAAACTATTGCATTAACTTTGTGGCCTATTTACATAGTAATTTTCTCACAAAGCACGTAGCGGCTCTTGTTACTGTGGAGGGCAATCGTTTTATATTTCTAGCTTCTTAATCTATCATCAAAAGGCCGTCAAAAGTTTGGATGACAAGTACAAACGACGTCTTTCAAATAGCATTAAAATACCCCCCCCAAAAAAATAGAGTTGGTTTTCCCTTCCTTAGAGTGAAATAAGCTATGCAAATGGGAAGTGCTTTGCACGAATGCCATTCTGCACATTTTTCTTCAGTTGTCAATTTCTACTATTTATTTTACATATTGTGAGACGTTTTTCATTATCAGAGTATTTTTTTTTATTTAACAGCTTATAATTTCTTCATTATGAGCGAAAGTAAACTTGAATTCAGTGATAAATTAAACCAACTTTACCTGTTACTGATGAAGTAACAGTTATCTGTTAAGCGAAGATGAAAGTAAACCAAAAAAAATGTTTTAGCTGTTTTGATGGTTAACATTCTCTCGAATTTCATTTATTTTTCTTATTTCATTGTAAAATGAAGTTTTAAAATCATCCCATCTTTTTCCTGAATTATTTTGATGCACCAAAAAATTAAGCAATATTATTACTATTGACATATGTCTATACACATTATCTACTATTGACAAACTGTTTTTTAATAACATTTCAACAGTTTAATATGATAAAAAAATAAGGATTTTTTTGTAGATATCTGTTCTAACTTTTATTTCAATGATTGAAAAGTGATTGCTAAAAAATTACGCGTGATTCACTCATACGTAAATTTATTGAAACTTAATATGGAACTTTCGTTTAAAAATTCATTTTATTTCATTGTAACTAGATCTTATCTTAACAATACTATAGAAAACTTAAATAACATATTAAGATAAGAAATTAAGCTTGAAAAATTTAGCATGATGACTTATACCAAAAAAGTAATATTTATGAGGAACTAAAGTAAAATTCTCAGGCTGGAAACTGAAAGAATGTGTTTTCGAAATATATTTCACTGAGTAATGTTTTCCCGGATTTTATTGAACAATTTTTTTAATGTCAATATTAAATAAAGTTTTAAAAACATGTTACCTCATTTATCGAATTACTTTGATAGATCAGATAATATAACTTTTAGCGCAATGTTGTCTCTTGATTAACTAAATTTTTTAAAGATAAATAAAAATTAGTTGTAAAATAAATACAAAAACTTTTGGAATGTAAATTTATCTTACACTCTTTTTCGATGATTTAAGTAAAAAAAATGAATGTATGAATTTTTGGAAACAAAATATGAAAATTTCTTTAAAAATTTAACTAAAGGTAAAAAAAAATATCTTTATATTACGATCGAAAAATTTAAAATGATATTTATAATCAAAAATTCAATGAAGATAGTAGTTTATATTATAAAAGCCCTTTATTGCCTTCAGTATTAAGAAAAGGGAATACTGAAGGCAATAAATAACAGAATTCTTAGCCGAGTATTAAAAGAACGTTTTATTTTCGAAATTTCTTTCAAAAGGCGCTGTTTTCCCAATTTTTTTTAATTCAAAGAATGTTTTTATTTCAATATTATATAAAGATTTAAAACATTATCTAGTCTATTACCGAATTGCATCGACATCTATACCATATAAAAGTATACAATATGCATGTATACAATAGTATACAATATGCATGTCATATATTATTGTAATGTAGAAGAAATTGCATTCTAATATATATTACATTCTTCGTATTATTAAATTTTGCCAAAAAAAAGAATTAATATTTTAAAAGTATATCGGGGAAAATCAAACAAAATAAAATAAAGAAGTTTTTTTAAATTGATATTAATGCCAGATTTTATTTCAATGGTTTGAAATCTAATATAAATTTTTTAAAAAATTATTTCCCAAATTATATTATAAAATAAATATCAAAAATTTGGTGATGGAAAATATACCCCAAAAAGTCGATGAACGAAACGCTTCACACTAAAAAGTGTCAATACATTAGAACACTTCGACCGGTAGAAAATGCAACTCATTGTCGGAAAACCGCAAAGCAGTTGCTCATTGTAGAACGGTGACAAATTTATTGCTCCAGACCCCAGGAAATAACTGCCCCTCAGCTAGGAAGAGTCCATATGGTCCAGGACACACCGAGAAAGTCTGGATGTTAAAGGGAGTGCCTCTTGAAAGGAGCTTGGATATTAAAGAGATAAATAGCTGTAAATAAATTTGTTTGTGCTGTCCTCAAGTAAAGTACATTCAATCCGAACCCGCTACGATAAAAACGTAACAGTATTTACATAAACTTCATTTCTTTGACGGAATTTGATTTTGAAAAAAAGATCCTTAGATCATAAAGGTAAAATTCTGCCATTGGGCTCAAGTGGTCACCAATAAATGAAAAGAAAATTAAGAAATTAAATTCTCTGCAAAAACAAGAAAACTAATGATAGATATAATTAAAAATGTGAGAATACAATGTATATTCAAAAATTATCAAATTCCCTTACATAGTTATAAAATAATTTTAAAAAGTTAAAAGCTCATAATTAAACTAATAAAATAAGATAATTTTACAAACCAGCATGCTCAGACTTTCTTGTGCAACAGCAGGCCTTTGAAAAGATCTTAATCCACCACCATTATCACCAAAACTTCCTCCTATATTTCAAAAGAAAAATAAAGAAATTCATCTCAAAATTTATTGCTATAGCTCTAATTTACAGGGGGAAAGCTTTACTTCTTAAGCTATAATATATTCAAGCCATATTTTAAAGAAGGAAAAACTTTATGTCAATAACGGAAAAATATATTCGATAAACGTAGAAAATGCTTCTATTTAATGGAATCGCTTTAGTTAAAGCAGGGATAGGCAACAAAAAAAAAAGAGTTAAAAGAAACGGCAAGCAAATGTGCAGTCTCGCGCCAACCACATCAATGTCAAAAAACGATTTTCGTTAGCCGGACGCAAGGAACTTCCCCCCCCCCTCCTCCCAAAGAAATCTGGCGACTTTTTCGCTTTAAAATCGCTGTAAGAAATTTGGTAGAATTCTACAATAATAGGCGATTTTCCTTAGGCGTCAGGCTTACGGAAAAGTACCAAAAAGCGTATTAAAAGTCCATCTTGAATGGATATCAATAGTGGTAAGAGATTTCTTTTAGGGTGACAAAAAAAATTTGTCGCCATTACATGTGGCGAGAAACCCCAGTATCAAGACAAGCCCCGCTGATACATCAGCAGATTTTAAGCCGAATGTATGCGTCTCTTATTTCAAGCTGCGCCAACTAGGACCAAGAGTACGACTTTAGCTACACACTCATCACAGTCGCTTGCACAGCCCCTTTTTACAGGGGGACACAGTAGACATCTCACAGATAGCACACAGAACAACCATGCCTGAACCGGGATTCGAACCCGGGACTCCCAGAACAGGAGGAAGACACGCTACCTCTGTGCCAGAAAGAAGGCACGCTACACTCTCACAAATTCTCCAAAGATAGAGCATCTTTGATTGTTCTAAGAATGGTCACAAACGACTTCGAGTTGCAACAATAAAAAATGGCATTTGGCCAGAAAATAGATTCAGAAACTTTAGTGAATGGATGTTAATATTATGTCAATCAAAATTTCAATTAAGGTGCTTATACATTGACCATGTGCCAGAGTTTAATCAAAAATATCAAGTAAATCTACTGACTATGTTAGGCAAAGATATGTGGTTCAGCCCAAAATTCGCCAATCGCATGCTATTCAGCCCAAACAATATCAAATGGCATGCAGTTAATATACAAGAACCTCTGTTTAAAAGAAAATTTATTTCACTCACCTTTTGGAGTTGTGCTTAGATCAGAGTCTGAAGACCTTCTGTGTGCCGCAGAAATGGCTCCTTTCGCTGGAGAGTGGCAAATTTTCTCAGTAGGAGAACTGGGACCTGGAGCAGAACTTACAATCTGTTCTTCTAACACTGGGGACCTGGGGTAGAGGGGATCAGAGCAAATTCGCTTCAGTTGAGACATACTAATGTGACTAGACTTGAAAGAAGCAAATCGCTTCAGTTGAGCAGGAATGCTGCAGCGCAAAGATTGGTGTGCCTTTTCTTTTGGCTGAGAGGTGTCTTTACAAACGGCACACTCCGATTCATAAACAGGAGAAAAAAGTTCGGATCTGGCTTTAGCCATTTTCTTCGGTGAAACAGAAGAATTTGAACGAACTATCTTAAAGGGGCCCGGAGATAGTCCAATTTTGATAGGAGATGGAGAACGTGAGCGAACTTGAGCAGGGCCAAGAAGGGGGAATAAGCGAGAGCTTCGAGGATCACAGCCTTGCACAGAGGCTACAGAAGTACTAGATGACACTCTACGTAAGGCTACTCTGGAAGGTGAATGCCTATTTGAGGTAGAACAATGAAGAAGTATTCGAAACAGAGAAATATATCAGGAATAAAGAAAGAACAAAGACTAGATAGATTGACAGATAGCATAAGCGAGGGTTAATTCTTCTGGCAAATAAAGGAAGTTGCTAAAGAAATTTTTAAAAAAAATTGCAGAGTAAAAAAATAAAAGTAGTGTTGAAGCTTAAGCAAGCATTTAAAGTGATAAAATAGAACCAAACTTTTGATTCTTCTGAAATTAAAGAATTTTAAATTATATTTACAATTAGAAACTTTATGAGGAAAAATTTTGGGGTGTTATTTTCCTCTTTTACCTATTTTTGCCTGCTTATATCTTTGACTTTCAAATTCACTTAACTTCCTAATTAGAGGATACAACCTATTTTATACAATTATAATTTTTGGATTTGTATAATAATATAGGGGGCAAATGAGATATTGAAGTATTTCTAAATTACTTTTGTATTTTTAATTTCTTTACTCTTTCACTTGATTACAGACTCAAAACTAAAAATTCAGTAATTTGATGTGCATATCAGACACATCATTGTTTAAAAAAGAGTTAATAACACTTTTTAAAATCAATGTAATTTCTTCAGAAAATATTTTCGATAACTAACAAATTTACAATTTAAAAAAAATTAACTAATCAATAATCTCTACTTCTACTAATAATAAAAACGAATATGGGTGTGTGTGGTGGAATTCTACAAGCCAGATGATGTGATCTACTGCAATTAAATTTGGCACATATATAAATCTTGGTAGGATAATAGATGCACCTGTTGGAATCTTAATAAGAGTTTAATTAAATTTAAAAATTAAGAAAAATACAAGATTTTTCAGTGATAAATTCCCAATTTACATAAATGAATTTTAAACTATTTCAAAATTTCAATAATTAACTTTTAATGATGTCAATTTAATCGCTTTACAATATTTTTGAGCGTATTTTAGTAATTTATTGGTACCAATTTCCAATAATGGATTAAATTGTTATTCTAAAATTTAAACTGTTTTCATTATTTCAAATATTTATTTTATTTCATTGCTGAACACCAAAAATGATTCTGTTTAATATATATGAGGTTTACAAGACAGATAATGAAAAGAAGTTATACTACCACAAAGTTTAGAAGATAGATGAACCTCACATTATACTTTTAACATCTCTATGATGTCAGGGATTGGTTGTATTTAGAAATATTTATGTACAGAATGAATAAAACATACAAAGCTATTAATATTTTATAGCTTTAACATCCAACAGTTTAACGGAAACAGATATAACGTTATATCTAAATGGTTTACCTGAAATTAAATATAATCAAAATTTCCAGATAATCAACTGATCGCCAAAAGTGGCTATTTAGTTCTTTTTATCTAAAGCAAGTTTATTATTAATCATATAAAAATATTTATTTTTATTTACTTGTTCACTAAAACTAAATCTATAGAACTTTACATAATCTGACAAGGTTGGATGAAGTTTGTGTATAATATAATAAATATAGATAGAAAGACAGAAAATGACTTCAAAAAATCATTTAATCCTATAGTTAAAACTAAAAATGTTCAGATTTTATACATTTTTGTTTTAAAAAGTGTCAAAATTCAGATATGAAAAATAGGGGGATGGGATTCACAACTGTTTGGATAAATGTGTAATTTTACGGTTGTTACAGAAATGCACAACAAATAACAACTAAATTTGCATTTCCTTCTACTCGGGATATTACTAAGCTAATGAATGCAGAACTAAATTCTTCCATCTCCCATAGCAATGAAACAGAGTTAAATGAAAGACAAGCCAAAAATATTCGCTGTGTGCAGCTACGAGGCTTACCAAATTCATGCAAGGTTGTTAAAGGCATTCTCATCAACTCATCAGAAAAGGCAAGCACCAATGAAATTCTATGTAAGAGATATAAAATACAAAACTGTGCTACTGATGTAAATTTTAAGTTTCGAAATCATATGATTCAGAAAAATAAATCTAGGCGCAGCAAAAACTCTTGTTAGAAATGATAGTGCAAATGATGCATTCAAATATTCTAAAACTAGAAAACAGCAAACTTGTGATGCAAAAAAACATATCATAAAAGGCAAGCAGAAAGATTTTAAAACAATATAATATTACTTAATAATACTGATTCAAAGTATAGTAATCATTAACAATTATTACATTTTAAAATTAAATAAATTATTTCTTTTACTTAAATATTTGCAAAAAAACAACCTTAAAATACAAATTTTATAATTAAAAGTCAAAATATATGAATAGATAATAATTAACAAAGATGAAATAAACATTTTTTTTTCTTCCTTTCAAATGTAGCTATTTTTAGAAAAAATAATCAGACTTATAAGCATTTTCAATTAGAATTTAAAAACAAATCACTACAATAAATCACAAATAGTTTACTTCAAAACAAAGACAAAAAAAATGCAAAATTAGAAACCTTTACATTTTTGTTTGTTTGTTTTACTATTATTCTTAATTTGATGCATGAACTTTTTTTTTAAGTAAAAAATTTTAGTTACATTCATTAAAATACTATAGACAAACAAATGATTATCTTTTAATCCTTCTCTTAATAATGTCCCCAATAAAAATTAGAATATTACATACAATTTTTCAAAACTACCTAAGCTACTACTGACCTAAGTGGATTAGTCTACAACATCTTTAATTCAAATGACACTGATTGAAAACTTGATCTAATAAAAATATGAAAAGTTTTTCCAATAGATAACAAGCTTATGACTAAGGCATTGAAATTTATCAGAAGAAATCTGCATATTATATTGATAGAATATGAGAATAAAGTAGATTTAACTCATGAAAACATTTTTTAAGACAGAATATAAAAAATATATTTACTTAATATTAGATAAGTCAACTGCCAAAGGAATAATATGGAAGCAAAATATTTCATAATATTTTTATTATTGAATTATTTTTAAATTTTAAGTTAATGCTGATACATATTTTGCACTGTCTATTAAGAGAAAAATAGAATCTTTATTTATTGTGAATTTATTAAACTTCTTTCAATACGAGTGTACTTTTTAATTTTGTATACTTAATTTTATACTTTACAAATGTGAACTTCAGAATTTTGATTTTATCACAAGTTTATATACCATAGTTTTTCTTCAATAAAGTAAGATATTTCTACCCATGCTTTAAATTCCTACAATACTAACAAAAAAAACTTAATATTTTTGTATATAATTTTTCAAATATTTTGTTACAAAAAAGATAAATGTTCCACAATGTTAATTTGATTTATTTTTTTTTCAGTTCAGTGGCAAGAAATTCAGTTTAGAAACATTTATAGAACTTTTCAGTTTATCATAAATTATGTTTATACTAAAACATTACAAATAATTTGATTTTTTATGAAATCATATTGATAAGGACCTCATACATTCGGCTAAATAGAGAAATTATCATATAATACTAATAATCAATAACATGGGGGGGGGAGAGACAAAGGTAAATCCAAATGTAAATTTAAATTGTATAAAATTAAATTGATATAATAAAGTTTTAGCATAAAATGGTTTCAACAATGTCAAATCTCTTAAAGACAAGTTCAATCAAATGGCCAAGAATATAAAATAGTTTGATTTTAAAAAACTCAACATTCTTAGTACACCACTTATTAAACAAGAAAAACTAACTCTCTTTACTATTAAATACTACAAAAACAATTTCCATTCAGTTAAATAAAAGAAGAAAAAATAAAACATTAGTTTGATAATTTCTAGAAAAAATTAGTTAGACAAACATTGTGCATATGTTTTTCCATGTTACGAAATACAAACTGAGATGCAGCAGAGCATATTAATATTCTAGAGCTATCATAAAAAGTAAACATGCACAAATTCGAATTTCACTGAACTTTCTACTGAATCAAGATATGCATAAAAAATTGAGTTTCAAATAAGTTATATGGTAATAAAATCTATCCTATGCATTCTCAAACTAAAATATTTTATAATTCAAAAGATTTATTAGATGCATATCTTTTCTAATGTATGTAAATAAAAAAAATGCTAAATAAAAGGCAGAAAATACTTACTTGACACCATACTCAATTATATTGCAATGCTGTTTTAAAATTATTTTGCTTAATTTCGAATTCATTTCTTTTGAATATAAAAATTAATTATAAAGAAATCAATTCAAACAAAAAGAAAATCTGTCCTATAAACACTACTAACCATTTTTTATATTTTAATTTAAATAAGATACCATTGTTAAAAGAAGTTAACACAAACAAATACTTTTCAAACATAATAGAGTTTAAGTAATGCAAACCGCATTTAAATTTAGAAACCACATTTCATAAAAATGCATTGTTTCTTCAGAACAATATTTCAAGCTAACAACCATTAGAGTCTGCCTGAATCATTTCATAAAAATAACAAAAGTTACTCATTAAATACTTTTCAAAACTAAAATTTATTATACATAAAATCTATACTTTTTCCTTATTCATGACTATGCTCTTCAGCGAATATTACTTTAAAAAATTTATTTTTGATATAATAATGGAAAAAAAGAATGAAATAATAGTATTTGCACTTATTAAGAAAATTTTAAACAATCAGAAACCAAAATTGACATCTAAATATAAAATGAATTTAGATGAAGTATGAGTTATTACCAAATCATTTTAGTTTGCTCGTAATGCAATCACTTTGTAAAAAGAATTATTTTTATGAAAGTATAATCCCTAATAAATCAATCTTAACTGTTTTTTCCCTTTTAAATAATCTAAATAGTTCAAATGTATCTTTTGTTATTCCTTTCATTTTCTAGTGTACATAAACATGCAGTTAATTTGAATTTTCTTTAGATGATCCATAATACAATATGACCTTTTCATAGCCAACAATTTGATACTTGAAAAAAAAAAAAATTTTGCATTTGGGTTCACATCTCTTATATCCATGAATGGAAAATAAGGGCATATAATAACAATTATGAAAATGAAAATTACATATGATTGATGCATATTTTATTCACCAAAGACTTAAATAAAATTATAAAAGTGGAGAGTTATAAATATTATGAAAACCATTTGACTGGAAGAAAATTCTTTTTTAAGGAAGTTCTAAAAATTACTATTCTAAACACTTGTAGAATATTAAAAAAATTCTCACTTAGATGGAATCTGGTTTTCATAAGATCAAGTACGAGGCTTATTAGTTATGCGACTGTCATATATAGAATGACAGTCATATGAATGCCTTAAAAATTAACAAAAACTACCCTATGTCTTGCTTGAAACTGCAATTCAAAATTTAATTAAAACATGTAACAAAGAAAATGAGAAATTGTGAAAATTAGCATATTACAAATGGAATTTAATTATTATACAATCATAAAACAATGGTTTAATTGAATATTTATCTTTTAAATATGTATAGAAAAATAATTAGGGCTGATTGGGCAACTTTAAATTTTTATATTCAATTAAAATATTCTAAATCATTTTCATAACTAATGTTTCTAACCAATAAAATGCTTTAAACTTATCTTTTAAAACTTTAAAAAATAGCCTTTTTTTTTGACATGGTCTTTTTTTTAACATAAATAAATTATTTAGAATTTTACCAAGTATTATCCAATAGTCCTTAATAATTGAAAAGCATAATTTATAAAATAAAAAAATCTTGAAATCCCCACTTAAAATTCTCAAAATCTTAAAAACTAAACATTAACCTAAAATCTTGCTAATACATTTGTTTATACAGAATGGTGCGGAACAGATGAGCTGGGATTTGGTACTAATTCAAAGAATTGAGATATATGGAGCAATAAATTTATTACACATATAATTGTGCATGAAAAAAATCCTCAAACATTTTGATAAATGAAAATAGTTCAGATGGTAAACAATTTATAAAGAATTTTACAATATGGTTATTATTGATTAAAAATTAGTCAACAGTTTAAAAATACCACTCAATTCTTTTAGAAGCAAAAACAGAGTGTTATCTTTCACACTAGCAGTTTGTAACTACAGAAGTAGTAAAATTTCTCATGCATAAATGGAGGAAAAGTAGCAAATTCTTCTACTAAGCAGAAGTTCTTATACCACTGTTAATAATTCCAAAAGCAATTCAAGCAGCAGCAACGAAAGAACATTTACTTACCTTACATATTAATGTTTTTAGTCTTAGAGCAAATCAGCAAAATGATGCATTGAACTGCATCAAATTAATGCTTAAAATGATTAAGATGTAAAAGCAAATACTGATTATATGTTATCGATATAATGGAGTTAAAATATATTTATTCTATATTCATAAGCTGAAAATATTAAGCTGGCATTTTTTTAAAGTACCAAAAAAAGTTCATTTTGAATTAATTTTTAGATATAATAAATATCAAATTCAAATACTATTCTGAAGTCCTACACTTGATGAAAATGCATACCTAAAAAATAAATTTTGAATGAAGATCAAACATCAACAAAAGTACATTCAAAATATTTGTAAACATTTTTTAACATTCCCTACAGTTAAATGATTAACTCTAATCTGATCTAAAAAGATAATTATAAATAAAAACAATATGCGGTAAAAATAATTTGTCAATGTACAAATCAGAAGCTCTGAATAAGAGCTGATATTGTTAAACTTTTTTTTCTGCTAAATTTTAAATAAATCATTTATTAACATTTGTTTAGTTGTATGTTGGTAGAAAATTTTAAGAGATTAAAGTAACACTTTTTCAGAAATACTAAGTGAAATTAAAATAAACCAAGGACAGAAATAAAACTGTTAATACAGCAATTTCAAATAAGCATACTTTGGACAGTCAAATAATCATTAACTATTCAAATTCTCTTCCATAAAAACCTCTTGTATAAAATATTGTAAACTAATAAATCTGACTTTAATTTAATGATGGGTATATTAGAGTGAACCAAGTAATATAACAGATTTGAGTGATAAACATGGAGAGATTTAGTCCAATTGTTTTATGAAAATTCATTTTGTTTTGAAGATGTACTAATAAATGAATTAGCATTTAAAAACAAATCAATAAAGAAAATTTAAACTAATTAAGGCTTGATATAAATCATATTTTCACGTGGCAACATTTCCGGTGACTTATTACACAAAAGATATGTTTAAAATGGCAAGTATCATTTTTAAGAACACATTTATTATAATCCATATTACAAAACCTACAATATGTGCATGCAATGGTATGTAATAATTTTTTTAAAAAAATCAAAATAGGAACTAGCATAATGCAGTGCATTAACAATATAAGCATTTTTAATTTGGTCTAAATTAAGAAAAGTTGGTAATGGGTATTTTGATAGAAAAATTTCTAAATCTCTTTTTATAAACAGATGTAAAACTTTAAATTGAAAAAAAATCCTTTAAAATGCACGTAGAATATGTATATTAATGAAATGCATTGACTTAGGTATTGGTGTAATAAAAAACAATGCCAAAAGAATTTCAAAAAGTATTGTAAAATAAACATAATCTTAAATAAAAACAGTTAAGGAGATATAAAAAATATAATTTGTGTCAACACTAAAAATCTTATGAGGAATTAAAGATATCATTTAAATGATCTTACTCTCTCAAAGCTTCAGTTTGAGAAGTTGATACTATGTTTTCTGTTAATATCACAGCAGTCCCAATCCCTCGAACAACAATTCCAGATTCTCCTTCCAAGTCAAAACATTGATGATAGCTATAATATCAGAAACATTATGATTTAAATTCATTGTGATGAAATAAATAATAAAGCATTTCATTAAAATTATGACAGAGTAACAAGTTATAAATATTAAGGTATAATAAAAAGTTCATTTGTCTGCAGTGATAACAAATTGCTGTACTTATACTAACATTGAGTAATAATTTTGGTGGACAATAAAACTTTCTTAAAATATAACAGGTATTGGAATGTAAGGGGTTTTGAAATTTTATATAAATACTAATCAAAAGGATTTACAAATTATGCTCTAGTAATTAACTGAATAATATCCAATATAGAAAAGTGATGTCAGTTAGTAATGAGGAAACTATTGTTAAAATTTCAGGCCATTATCCCTGAAAAAAAAATCAGGTTTTGCAGTTTGTTGGTGAATATGACTAATCAAGGAAAAAAATTTAAAATAAATCAAATAAGAACAATAATATATCAGTTATATTAGTTTGTAGATAAATATTTCTCCCCTTTCAAAAACGACAAACAATACAATGATACACATGAAATATTTAGTCAAATTACACACAACACTTCGTGCTGAACACAAACTAAAATCAGCACCAAACATTGAAAATTAAATTTTTATTTCTAAATTGAATCACACAGAACAATTGAATTTTATATGGATTACAACATATTTTCCTCCCCCATTTTCCAAACATGCTTTATTTTTATTTACTTTTAAAGACTCTCACTGCACAGCAAAATATAACTTTTCTATGAAAAAAGAACATAATAAAAGAAATATTAAGAAATTAAAATAACTTTCTATAATTCTATTTTTACTATACAACTTATAATTTATTATTTCACTTGAACTTTTATATTCTCACTGAAATCAAGAAGAAAATATTGCCATTTTTAAAATAGTTTTATTTCCTAAAAAGATTAATAATATAATTTCAAACCCCAAATTTAATTATAAAAAAACAGCTATTTTTGTATGTGCAATATACATATAGGCTCATACCCTATAACAGCATTGCCTCCTAATTCTAAGGCCTTCAATCCTATTTTTCTTTGAACTTCACCTAAATAAAAATAAGCATGCAATTACAAATATATAAAAATAAGGATAAACATGCAATTATAAAAATAATTAATCAATATAAGAATAAACAAGTCATTTAAAAAAGAATATACAGAAAAGCTTTTCAGAAGAAGCTTAAGCAACATAAAACGGAAATTGATTCGCTGTTCTTTTAGGAAATGATTTATGAATAAAAAATTCTCAGGGACACAAAGTTAAAATTTATTAAGTTAAAAAAAACATTTTATAAACAAGTTTCTAAAATAAAATTAACAAGTTTTAAAAATAAAATCACATCTAAAGTTATTTTTAAACAAAATAAATGGAGAAGAACACAGAAATTCTATGAAAAAGTAGCAAGTTGTTTTCAACCCTTCACTTTGGTTATTTTAAATAAACCAAGTAAAAAAAGTCCCTTTGAAATTTGTTTTATCACTTTTTTTTAACAAACAAATATAAAAAGAAAAAGTACTAATAAAAATGACTTTATATAATAATTCAAAAATTTTTAAGCTTAACTTAGAAAAATATATTCATTAAGAGCATCAAATAGAAATCAAATTAATGATTATTTTTACATTTTGAAATATCAGCCCATTATTCATGAAATATCAAAAGAAGATAAATCATTAATAAAAGAAATAAATTTTTAAAAATCTAATTTTAGATTCTTACAAAAAACATTAGAAATATTGAAATCAGAAAGACATTTTGTGGAGATTTTCATCTTTCAGAAAGTGTGTTATGAAATATTTTAAATAAAGTTTTTGTTTTTATTTTCTTTAATATATATTATAATTTTTATTACCATCCTTATTTTTAGAAAAAATAACGAACAATATTTTAAAATGCATTTACCTGACAACTTAGAAAACAGAGTTTGTCTAGCTTCATTAGAAGCTCTGGGTGTGCGTATTTTATCTATCCACTGATATTCAGGATCATCATTCACAACAAGTTCTTCGACAAAACCAAGAATAGCTTTTGCTTTGAAGCCCCAAGGAATACTACTACCTAAAATACATGAAAAAATAATAGAACCTATTTAATAAAATTTCTCTTTTTTTTATAGAATATAAAAAAGAATTTAAAAAAAAACTTCAGGTAAGCATAAATATACTATTCTTGAACACATGCTATTTTAATAAGCTGCAAAATTTTACATTAAATAAGATGAAATGTGCCCCAAAATTTATCCTTGAACAAAATGTAAAAGCCCAATGATTGATAAGAAAAAAATATAAATATTGTTCATTTCTCCTGGTGCATATGTGCAGCAGAATTAAGGAGGGAGGGGACCTTTATAGTTTTCCAACAACTGAGGATCAAGTTAACAATTCTAATTTGTTCAGATATTAATCTGATTAATTTTCTACACATTTTAAGTATAAATAACACAACATATTAGGGATGAAATGAAAGGAAATTTAAATAGTAGGATTATATTACTAGATACAAATTTGAAACATTAAAATTAAAAATAAAATTAATATAATAGTAGCATCTAAAGAGAAAACCTATCCTATTTTTTAAATTTTTTAATTACTTTTATGTTTTTGCTTTACAGATTATGTAATTTTGTGACTTTATAATATGATAAATTCATTCTCAATTTTAAAGCATCATCTGCTAATGCCCATAGAATTGTATGTTTATATTAATGAGTATTTGCATTTGTATGTGTATATATATACATATAATCAACAATCATTAACCCTAACTTGATTTAGCAAACAATAGTAAAAAAATGAAATCACAATCAACAGGCATGTTTTTATTTTTTTAATTATTCCAGTATAAATAACTGTTGATATATGGACTGTCAATTTCCTACTTGTTTGGAAGAGTAAATGTTTAAAAATTGAAGTAAAATTTCCACAATATATATAATAAATCTCTGGTGAATTAATTTAAATAAAAATTTAGATATTAACCTATATCATAAATAATTTCTAATCTAGCTGAATGAAAGACCATGGAAAATAAGGATATTACAATAATCATGTTTAAATTGATACACACTGTAAAAGAATTGCACTCCACAAGACGATTCTCGATATTTATTCGAATCACTAAATAAATGAACACGAACCATCACATTTATTTCTCCACGAATACCTAGAAAATAAAAATATCATGTATGAATAGTTTTATGAACAAAAAAGGCTCAGGAAAGCAAGCAAATTATTACTAAACAATTAAGTAAATATGAACGTAAACGCAGAATTTAAAAATATAATTACCATGCATTGTATCATAAATAGGAAACCAGCCTGAAAGTAAAGACCCTGATTCTTTGCACAGTAAAGGATTTAAATCAATGTAAACTTTTCCTATAGCATCATTTGCACTATATGTATCATAATCCATTACCCTAAAACAAACAGTTTAAGAATTATTAATCAATATAAAGTTTCATAAAGTATATTTCAATAAGCTGCTTTAAAAGAAACTGAAAAATTACACAAAACAAAAATGGATAAAAATTATACTTCTCAGCAATACTTTAATTTCATATGTAAAAAAAATTAATCATCTTTCTTATAAAAGCTTCTGTAAATACTAAATAACCCTTTTTAATTAATTAAGCTTACCATTAATTAATTTTTCATTTTATAACTTTTCAGCCACATTGAGAGAAATAAGGATATATTTCTTTCCCCATCGAAAAATAGTTTGGAAATAAAAATTAAAGGAACCTTGAAATGGAACATATACTATCTAAATAGTTTTCTTGTTACAAAATACATTAAAAAGGATTAAAACTAAACATAAATAATTTTATTGACACACAAAAAAAGGTGATTTTTGAACATGCATTTATAATATATAGCACTAATACAAATAATTATAAATAACATGTATAATTAGTCATTAAAATTATTAATAACTACATTTAAAATTTTAAAATTCAGTCACATGTTTTGAAACAAAATTTGTTTTTAATATATAAACTCCTCAGTCAATTTATAATTAAAAACTATATGATATTCAAAATGATTTTGGCAAATAGCAAGTGAATAATATTTTAAAACCCAATGTAAAAATTATGTCACTATTTCTTCCCTCCCCCCCCCACTTCGCCCATACATATGCTTTTATCGTAAACTTGGAATCAAAATGTAAAATAAATAAATGTATTTTTATTTAACATTATTTTATTTTCATGGAAAAACCACCTAAGACTTCAATCTTATGCAGAAATTTCATTTTAGGGTTATTATTTTTATAACAAAATTCTTCAAAGTTTATTTACTCATTTAATAACAGACTTTTAAAAAAGTTTAATGTCACATTTTTAAATAGGCAATTACCTGATCTGTAATGGTTCATCTTGTAATTCTTCATCATCAACCTGTAGAATTAAAGTTATAAATAGTTCAATAATTATGTAAAAAATTTATCTTCACAATAATTTCTACAAATCATAACTTTTTTTCTTGCTTTAACAAATAAACAAATGTAAATAAAAAGATAACATTTTGTTTACCTGTTTACTATTTAATTACTCATTACACATATTGTTTGCATGTTAATAAATACATTGTTATTAGCTATATTCATAATATTTAACAAATAAAAGATAATAAAATATGAATTTCAATGTAAAATGCAAAATATTAAAGATTTGGAAATTAAAAAATACAATATAAAATTATACTATAAGAATGGAAATAAGAGCAAATAAAATATGTTAAAAAATGTTTCAGTATTTAGAAGAATTGCCATTTTCTAAACACTGACAGTGAAATTAAAACAGTCATAATGCAGAAATTTTAATAAAATAATTCAAGAAAAAATATATCAGTAAACTTACCTCAAATCGAAACCATTCAGAATTCCATTCAGGATTAAGAGAGTGCCTAAACACTTCTGTTTTATAGGTTGTGTTGCTCAATTTAATCTATAAATAAAAGAGTACTTAAAGTTTAAGTTTCTATTTTTAAAAAATTTCAAAAGATATTTAGAAAAAAAATATTACATATAATTCAAACATAATAAAATTTAAAATGAATGCTGACCTCTACAAATGCATCACATGTATCACTTGCTCTATCCATAACAGGAAGGTTTCTTCCTGCTACAATTCGTACTTTAACTTTTCCAGGCATGTTTTCTATAAAACAAACATATTAGCATAATCATCCTCAAGAATCTTTATCACAAACAATGATAGTAGTCAATATATTATTGAAATTGTACAAATATATTATTAAACTGATTAATGCAATATTAAAAAAGCAAAACACATTGAAAAGATTTTACAGTAGATTTCAAATGTTGAATAAAAAAATATTTTAAATCTTAAATAATATCAAACAAGTCTGATTTATAATTCTCCTGGTGATTTGGAAAAGACTTTTTAAATACCATATTTTAACTATACATTGTAATAAGTTTAATACCTCATCTCATTACAGATTCAGGGAAAATATTAAAAAGGCTTTAAAATCCTTATCATTACAGTTAGCAAACTGTTCCCTAAAAATTAAAAGTTCATGTATAGCAAAATTGACTATATATATTTTACAAAAGCATATAGCTTCATCATAAGTGAAAATCAATAGTACTAATAAAATATTATTCCAACAAAATTTTAAAATCATAGATATAATATAAAGCCTAAGTCCAGAAACGAAATAAAAAGCAAGATTCCGTTGTAGTAAGTAAGCATTAAAGCGTAGAATTAAGAAAATTATTATTTGGCCATTATAATAGTCATTATTTTTTTTAAAAAAATTTTTTAAATAATAAAAGATATTACCAAATATATGCTAGCACTGGCTCAACGAATAATTGTATGATTGAACATCCCTATCTCTTTTCTCGTTACTTCGGCAGCTAACATAATTCATGTCATTGAAAGCAGAATGAATAGGTAAAATTTTTATTTTTTAAAAAGGAAAGATGAAAACTGCATTAAGGAAGCATATGGCATTTATCAAAGCATTATATTGGAGAAATCACACAAGATATAACAGAGAAAAACACATATGTATATTTGTAGAAATTAAAGTTCAAACGGAAAAATAAATTCCCATTTTTGACAGGGAAGACTAGCAGCAGAGTGAAAGGAGGAAAGTATGTTTATTTATTTATATTTTAATGCAGTGTCTGAAGCCGGTACAATCCCAGTTACAGAATTCGCTAATTGAGCATGGCTTTTAAGTATTTGATTGATTGATTAATTAATATGGTTTCAGTGCTTGGGACTTATAGCTGCTATAGCCTTAGTCCCCTAGTATTCAAATACTGAAGATCCGGTTAGTTTCTGACTAACGGAACTGGAAAAAGCTTGATCCCAAAAATTTGTCCTTTTGTGTGTATTTTTAAGCTATTGTATGAGCTTTTGAGTGGTTGGAATGTCCCCAAGTTCTTTTTGATATTTGCTGTTTTGAAAAATTACCCTGGGTCACAGCAGAGAATCACTTTTCATTTAGGCGACTATGTATTCTATTGTTTGTAACCCAATCAATCTTAAGATCAGAATCGGTGATATTTCTAGTTAGCAAGTCTACCCTTTCATTCCATATAATTATGAAATGGCCTGAAGACTGCACTAAAGGCCCTATCACACGGCGAAATTCCGTCAGCACTTTCGACGGCCCACGATGACGAAAGTGACGTCACTTAAGGATTTGCTGTCTGGTAAACCTAAAAACTTAGGTTCACGTTATAATGTATTTATCGCTCTTTATCCGCTTCTCCTACTTAGTGAATATCGGCAGTTTTCTTATTTCATAATTCGTGGGATTCTAGTCAAGACGTTGCTTTAATTTGATATTAAATCCGGGATAATTTTTTTAAGTGATCCCATTAGGCTTCAATGAATGCAAAAGCATTACAATAATATACATTACAATAATAGCTGTAATTTTTTTAAAAATTCAAACTATCTTGAAATTTGTCCATTGCAATTCTATTAACACATTATCGAATTAATTGAAATTGAATCACTTCTGCTTCAAATTTAATTTTTTAAATGCTTAATACAATGAATATAATAAGGATTGTAAAATGAGACAAGTTGTACATTTATCGAATTTGAAAATACTTTTCTAGCCATTTTTTCCTTTGAATGTCATTTTCATTTCTAATAGTATCAATCTTTTTGTTATTTATTGTAAATATTTATCGTGTCATTATATTAATTGTAATGTTTTTATCAAAATTAATAACAATGAATTCTGTAAAATAATAAAACTTTTTAATTATTCTTAGTAACAGTTTTGTAATTATTTTTGTTGTAATAATGACAAGTTAGTAGTAGTTTTTGTAGTAATAATGGCAATTGTTACTAATTAATCAAAATTAGTAACAATAAATTCTGTAAAATAAGGAAACTTTTTAATTTTTCTTAGTAACAGTTTTGTAATTTTTTTTTGTAGTAATAATGACAAGCAAAAAAAAAAAAAATGCTCCTTTTGTGTTTGTATTTTATAAATTCCTTTAAATGCATCTTACCAATATTAAATTTAAAACAAAAATATATTGAAAAGAAAAATTATTTGTGGGTGTGCATCCAATTAAGCTTAAAAGGTGCAAACCATCATAAATAGTGCTGAAATTTTAAAATCAATTTTAAGTACCTTAAAAGTGCTTATTTTTCTGGAAAAGTGAAAATAAAACAAAAATTTATAAATAAAACAAAAGAGGAGTGCCAATACATTTAAAACAAAATTAAATAACTTTTGAAATCTAATGATTTTTGTCTATATGAAAACTGATATTTGTTGGATCCATCTCGACAAATTTTAGGTTTTGTGTATAGTATAAAAATAAAAACTACTATTTCTAGATGTGAAGTACAAATAATTAAAGTTAGGAATTTGAAATATGGCAAGAAATTGATTCTGGAACATAAAAAATTCACTAAGAACATATTTTTTGGAATTTTAATTAAAAATAAAAACAGGATTTAAATGTATTACCACCATATCATTGAATAAGAAGTATTTTTTACTCTTTTAAATTTGATTGAATGTTTTTCCCCTCCTTTTTATTTTAAAAAAATAATTTTTGAGAATGTATATTGGACTTGATTTGAATTTATCATTCCTTTAAATAATTTTTATTTTCCCACATCAGTTCAAAATTATAAAACAATTCATCGAATAGGATTCTTCATTTGATAAATATTTGTAAATTCTAAGGCAATACACTATTTAGTCTCGCTCATTTCTAAAATTACTTTTAAAAAAATTAGTTAAATGTTTTTTTATTTTATTTGCAACTCCAGAGCTTTTTTAAAAAAAATCTTTGTGGATTTATTACCAATATTTGTGAAAAATAGGAATTATTAAATAATTTTCATTCAATAATAATAATCAAAAATAATTTTCCAAAATATGTTATTGCATTTTCCTTAGTTTTTTTTTTTTCAAAGCTAAAGTATTAAAACTTCATTTATCTTTACATAGATAATAAAAAACAGGTTTTTCGTAAAATTTCAAATTGCCAAACATAAAAAAAAAAAACTTCCACATTACATCAGGAATGAGAAGCAATAAAACACTTGTTTTTTAGTCTGACTATTTCCAAATGTGTAGCCATTCTATGCAACTTTCTCAATGCAAAATAATAATCAGAAATCATTCTAAATTAACTGTTAATTTGTTAAATTTAAAAGAAAACAAATGTAGAAAAAGAAGCCTAAATTTTATTGTCTATCATAAAAAAAGGTGATTTAGTGTTTTGCTAATGATAAAAGTATGATCATTTTTCTATTTTTGTCAAAACCAAATATGTTTTATATTTCTGCAACATTGCAGGAACATCTAAGTATTAAAATTTAAAATCACTATTATATTTTTCACTCTAACATTGGAGTTAAATTTTTTTAATTATATAGAAGCTGTTTACAAACTATTTAAGGAATTACTATAATCAAAAGATTATACTATTATTTGAATAAATAAAGGCTGAATATGGCCAAATATATTTCACAAAAAGAAAACAATTCACATCAGCATTAATATTTTTTTTTATTTACTTAAAAATATCCTGTTGGATCTCTAAAAATTCCATCATAAGTTCGAAGATCCTTCTAGAGAACTATTCCCCATACGGTAGTATAAGTTGCCCCACAGAATGGGGAAAAGATACCGAAACTATTTTTAGTATTTAGTAATATGTAAGATTAAATGCATGCATTTTTAGTATAGTAGCGCCAATTACGCCATTCTTGGCACGCTACGTCACTTCCAAAGTTTCACATGATTGGTTGAATTTCGTTTGTAAACAATATTTCCGTCACTATCGTGGACATTTTCAAGCAGGTTAGAAAAAGTTGACGATGACGGAAAACTTGCTTGACCGGTTGCCAGTGGGCACAAATCGACAACTGACGGCGAAAGTGCTGACGGTATTTCGCCGTGTGATAGGGCCTTAAGAAAGTATTGCAGAAGTTTGAGCCCCACATTTAATAATGAAGTTTAAAATTCCCAAAACAAAGTGCTGGTGACTCCAGGGAGTCAAAGAAAGATTACTGGAACAATGTCAAAACCCTATTGTGCATATATGTTAACAATGATAAATTTGATATTTTTAAAGAATATCTCTGCAGCCAGCATTTCAACATTACTATTATCAAAAGCAGGAGAGGGAATAATTCTACCAAAGGCGCTGTTTGGAATACCTGTTAGCAATCCTCCATTTGAACGATTCTAACGTCGAACGGGGGAAAAATTTCATACTTTTGTGGCATAAAAAAATAATCTTCTTTGATAAAGATCTCCAGAAAAATCCAGAAGGACGAAGTAAAAAAAGTAGGGATTTTCATCCAAATTCGCTTTTAATTTTTTAAACCTCTACAATTCTACTGAGGAAAACTCGTAAATTTAAAGAAAATTGACCGAAAAAGGGTAAAAAAAATGGGGAATGAAAAAAGTTTGCAAAAAATTTTCCAACCAAAACCCAATAAGAAAACTTGCAAGGAAAAAAAATTATAAACAAACAAACAAGAACAACAGCAAAGGCTAAATAAAATTATGAGCCTCTTGTGTCAGCTTGTCTCGAAGAGTTTTTGACCTCTTTATTTTGAACAGCAAGTCTCTTTCTGTTTGGAGAGATTGTCACAATGTCCTTCTACAAGATTATATCAAATATATGTTGAAGAAGGTTTTCAAAGGATGTTTCTAGCATTTCGATGAGGGAAACTCTCTGTTATCAAGTATCGTTTTTGACCCTTAATTCCATTTTTTTTTTTGGTTAAGGTATGTAACAAGGGTGTTGTTACGCATATTTTATTTTACGTCACGTTGCAAATTCTTCATTGGGCAGTCGGGTGTGAGCACGTCGTGCTTCCCTTGTTGTCATATGATTCCGAGCTTTGTATTCCATGATTTTTTGTTCTCTGATATATTGTGGATAAGATTATGATAGTGATGAATGTAAGCCTTAGCAGTTGTTACACTTAGTAGGTGCTTGAAATGAACCAGTGCGTGTGGTTTCATATTGCGGATATGTGTGTGATTTTTCAAATGCTCAAGTTGCATAGAAAAAAGAAAAACATCTTCCGCATTGCCGGGGGGTGATCTGTAAATAGCTTACATTTCTGTTGTATGATCTACAAACGAACATATTCTGGCAGTACTGTTTCCAAAATTATCACTAGACTAGTGATAGTTAGCTTTAAGAAAGCAAAGCATATGTGTGATTATAATATCATTGTTTTCATTAAGTTCTTTTACAATGTCTGAGAGCGATGTGGATGTATGAATGTCAGAAAGCAAGATTCGTTATGAGAAGTTCTCCCAAATAATATCTGAAGATATCGGAGTGTTTAAGATTTTGTCTAACGAAAGTAATTTAGCTGCACAAGTATTATCAGTCGTGGTAAACATAATTTTACCTTGGTGAGTGTAACTCATGTTGGTTATTCTTCTATGTTCAGGGATTTTTGATTTAATGTATGTATGTAGTTGGGCTGGATTATATTTCGGCAAGCAATCTTTTCCTGTTTTCCTTTGACTTTTCGCTGAAATAGAGTCCATTCCGGGACAATGGGAGCCATTTTGTTAGGATTTAGATATTCTAAAAGTGAATCTTCTTCTTCTAGCTTATCATGAATACGAAATGAAGAATGAGACAGTTTACAGTTTCAGAACACTAAGCTCACAAAGTGAGCAACAAGAAAAAAGGAAAAAGTATCAATCTCACCTGAAAAGCTTTGAGATAAGAAATGAGGAAGAAGCAATAATCAAAGGAACAAAACTTAAATCACCAAAAAATAGCAACCTTCGCACAGCCAGGCAGCAAGTTCTTGGAGGATGTTCTAACACTACGACCTAATCTCCCCACCACACTTACCAGTTTAATCTTTAAACAGCGAAAACAAACTCGTGCACATGCTTTGATAGAAGTGAGACTCGTTAACCTGCAGAATGGGCTTTTAAGTAATCCAATGTACGAAGTACATGTAGATCACAAATTATTATTATTATTTTCTGTTTCCTCATTGATTATTTTTCAAAAGTAATCACGGCTGTTTCAGATGCATTATGAAGTTTTTGCCTTTGATGATTAGGTTGTTTGGCGAAAATACTAGTTGAATTTAATTTTAATTAAATTATTTTATATAAATTGATGCTCATGATTATTTTAACAAAGTATTTTTACTCATTTAAATATGAGAGACTATTAAATCAATATTATTTTAAGATTTTCCTCAGTTCTGTTCAATATATGCATGAATCAATCTTCGTGGAATCAAGTACTATTAAAACCGTAGTTGTTTGGTTCTAAGTTCATATTGCATCGAGTAATGTGACATCATTTTTATATTCCTCATGTACAATAAACAGAAATTAATTAGAATCTTTCTTATTTCGTTTTTCATAATAGAAGAAAATTCTATAAAATATTTGATGAAAAAATTAAGATCATTCAAGTTTTATTTTTAAAAAATTTAATGTATTGTAGGAAACTGAGGGAAATTAAAAAAAAAAATGCAGTTTTTGAGAAACGAATTTTTCTGCAATTAAATGGGGATTTAAAAAAGACAATTTCTTAGAAATTTTGAAATGTTTCAAAAATTATTTTTTTAATTATATTTTTAGGAATTATCAAGACACCATTCCTAAATCACGTTTACTTTTTTTAAAGATTGAAGTTCTAAATAAATTTCAGAAAAGTCTCCAAATAACATTTTCTCATCTTCCAAAGCATATTGTTACTAATTTTATTACCTCTGGATCAAAGGATTTGACCTTCAACACACACGTTCGCTTCATTATTAGAAGGAAAAATTGACTCGTTTTGCAGTTTTTAATAAAATTATTAGATTTAATTATTTTCTGCTTTATTATCAATATCTCAATTATTTATTTTGTTATTTATTATTAACTATTATTTAAAATTAGATTATTTACCAATTCACCACTGATATTTGATAAAGATTCATTCATTCTTGGATATATGGAGAAATGGAGACCTGATAATAATATGGTTTCAATGCACACTGTACCACCAATGCTCAATGTACTGTAATGTCTTTTTTTCTTCCCTTATTTATTAAATTATTACTTTATCTAATGGCTATCTTTATAGGCATTCTAGATGAGTCGATGAAAAAAGTTAAAATGTAGAAATAGAAAAAAAGGTGCAAATGCCTACTTCATAATAATAATTCACAGTTAATAAAAACTCATTTATTATACACTCATAAAAACGTATTTAATTACACCAAAATTTTAAAAACAGAATAAATTTGTTGCTTAAAAAATAGCCCCCCCTTCAAATGGATAATTTCATTTTACAGGAATACGTAAAGTAACACAAGCTTTATAAAAAGTTAAAAAAAAAAAAAAGGCTATCAAAACACTATCATGTTTAAATAAAAACCTTGGTAAATTTATTCTACCATATTTTTATAATTATTTCAGCAAAGCATTAAAGCATTTTAAAGCCAATTTTTTGTTGGAAGCCTTTTTACTGGTTCAAATGTCAAAAATAATTGTGGATAAAAGCTAACTTAAAGTAATATTGCAATATTTAAACAAAGCGTCATTGATTCAATACCCGCTCCCAATCATTATCTGTTCATCTTTTAGGGTATAACCTGAAACTATTCTTTAAAATTACATTTCATTTTTAAAATTATTTTGTTTTACCTAATTTATTAGCTTTTTTTTTCTATGAGAGTTTGCTCTGTGCGTATTTCAGCACTGAGAAACTAATAAAATGAAAAAAGAGGGGGGATTTACAATAAACAATTAAAATGTACGTCAGAGCTCCAGTAGCTTATGAAAATTGACTGTGAACATCGCCGATTGATTTGCAGGTCACTTTTCAAGTTATCACTCTTTCCTTATAAGTTTATTAGCTCCAGAATCGATTGAACCACAGAAAAGGATATCTTTTTCTGTGGATTGAACTATACCAGACTTTAAGCGTCGACGATTGATATTTTATTTTATTCGTTTTTATTTTTTTATTCGTAGAGTTGAAAGCTCTATGATTGAAACAGCTCTAAGATCCAAACGTGGCCGTCGACAGCTAAGATCCAAAGTGTATCGTTTTCTCCCCAATGTTTTTCTTTCTTTCTCTCTGTTTGCTCTCATTAGCTACTTCCGGTTTCGTTTCTTGTTACTTCTACAGAAAACGTATTTCGTTTATAGAATATTCATTTTCTTTTTTTATTTGAGTTCACATTTCGGAAAGAAAAAAAAAAACTACTTAAAATAATTTATAGTAGTAAATTAAAATGTTATTCAGATCAAATAATTTACAAGAAAATTTTTCATCAATTATTTTAAAACAATTAATATTGTATTTATTCAAAAATTATAGTTCTGATGAACCAAAAATTGAAAATAAAACACATGAGTCTTTGAATATCGATCTGATCCTCATTAAAAAGTCTTGAAGCAGGAAAATTCAGGACTAGCAAAAATTTCATAACCACATTTATTCTAAAAATGGTTGCAATAAAAAAGAATCTTCTGAAACGAAACCAGATGTAACAGAAATATTAATTTTCCAAATCTCAGTTTGGGGAGAGAGGATAGTTTTATCATTATTTTATCGTGTCTCTCAAATTTAAGACAATTTTCATGATCATTTTAGTCAAAAAAAATATTGATTATTCTAGTAAGAAAAAAAAAATCTCGGATTATGTATGAGATATTTTAATTTTTTTTTCAGCTAATAGAATGGATTTTTTTTCTGCAATATATTATGATTGTTAATTTAGAAGGGTTATTGTATTTTCAGTTATTCATTTAAAATGAAGTCACAATCAATATATTAGAATTTTGTTTTAAATTCCAGAAAGGCTGCTTTATCTTAAAAATTAAATTAATACAAAATAAATGAAATCAGCAAAGCTATGCATTTTTATATAATGCGCTGCAAAGGAAGTAAAATTTCCCCAAATATGAAAAAACAACTTTAGTTTATAATAATTACACTAGATGGCAGCACAATTCATATCAAGTTTTCATAAAGATACGAAAATTATTTATATTTTCTTATGTGCATTTAAAGAAATCTTAACAGCTTTACACGAACGAAAAAAAATGGATCAGCAAATAATACATAACATTTTCAAATTTAATTACAGTACAACCGAATGTTTAATGCTTATATACATTATTTTTCTTCTTCTGTGCGTAGCAGAGTGGCGCAGTGGAAGCGTGCTGGGCCCATAACCCAGAGGTCCGTGGATCGAAACCACGCTCTGCTAGTTACTTTTTTTTCTTTCCTATTTAGGTATATTTTTAATTTGAATTAAAATAAAAAAATTAATTGCTTCACAAAACCTGACTAATACTTATAGATAATTAAAAGTATTTCCATTAAAAATTTTTTTGACATTAAAAAAATTACATTTTTACTGATAATTAATTATCTCTAAACTTTTTTGATCAAGTAAATCGACCTTAAATTTAAGAGCTTGAACAAAAGTTTTAATTTTAATTTTTAAAAAAAGCGGAGAAATTGGTTGATTCCTACCAGAACGAACATTTTTAAAGAGAGATATCTGTATAGAAAATAAGAATTAGAACTAAAATTCTATTTAACTAAACGACTACAAAAAGAATATTAAGAATTAAAATGCTCACAATAATTATATTTATTCATATTAGTTCTGATATTAATGAGAAAGTAAAAAAAAAAATTAATTTCTACTTTCAAATTTTTATTTTAGTATATTTAAAATCTTTATTTTCTAATTATGAATTGATTACAAATATCTGTTTAAGTGTCACGTTGAAAAAACAGCGACAAACGTAAAAAAAAAGGGGGGCATTCTGTAGAAGTTTCAGATTATTTACAATTCAAATTATTTGATCTCCATAAGTTAATAATTATTTACTCAGTTCAATGAATTCATTTGAAAAAGTAATCTTTCAAATGCATCCAACGATTTCTTGTCTTTATCTATAATTTTCTTATTTATATACATCAGTGCTTTAAATATAAAAATTACTTCCGATTCGTGTTTATATATTAATGACAACTATCTAGGGTTGTCATAATAGGAAAACCATAAAGTTGCCATCTTTGGCGAGTTATCGCCAACTTGGCTAGGAAGGGGGTTAAACTACTAATTACCCCTGTTCGCTTGGGATATCAGTTTCATTAAAGTGTATGCTAGAAAGTTTTGGGGAAACTACTTCCTCTAGTTAATTGAATAATTTTAATGCTTTAAAGAAAATGTTCATTTGATTCCTCATAATATTTATTGCAAAAATTGTTCTCACATAACTACAAAAAATGTTTACATATCTTCATCGGCCATAAACTCTCCTTGTTTAAAATCAAATGAGTAATGTATAATGGGAAAGCGAATACAGCAATTTTGATTGGAATTCACCAGGTGAGTGATATTTTGTATAGGGTAAAATTCACGTCCAAGTGCTTAGAAGGGACATCGGGTTGTAAGGAGATGGGGATAGTTAGGGGTTGAAATTCTTTTTTTCATAACTTCCTTGTGACTGAATACCTGCAGGAGTGATCTCCCCTAAATTTTCCCTCCTATTTTCTAACGAAGGGGTTATCAATCATTCCAGTTAAAAAAAAATATCGACTATGGCAAAGTAGAGAATTTAAAGCATGGTTTTGGCGTGCATAAGTAACGAAATATTAACCTTTGGCGTGAATATAGCATTTTTAATGGATATATCCAACAATTTTAGGCGAGTTTTTTGGCGATTAATACTTAACATATGGTTAATAATATCCGAAAATCTAATTTATGCTTTACAAGCGTTTTTTCCAACTGATAGAAACAAAATTTGACACAGTACAATTGCAGTTGCATACTATTGTTGTTGTGACTAATGGCACTTGCCGTGGACAAGCCTCCGCTGATACGATCAGCAGAATGTGAGCCTAAGAAATGCGTCTCTTTTTTACAAGTAGCGCCATCTAGGGCCAAGAGAACGACTCAGCTATACATACGTCACAAACCTTTTTCGGGATCGGGCTTCATTCATGCATATTCATTCACTCATTCCAGATCGTAATTTTGACCTGGAACAGAGAACGATCACCTCTGACCCAGTACCCCCAGTGATATTATTCTCGATATGGAGGACTTTGCGACCACGAACAAATTTAACGATCGCCAGCCGCCACACACTCGGGGAATGTTTTGGCCGGTGAGTTTCGAATCGAGTCTAAATCTAAAAAACGAATTTTATTCATTTAGACCTCTCCGTTTAATAGTTACATTAACTTATATTTGAATAGTCAAAATTTGTCAGTAACCCACACATTTTGTGTATAAATCATTTACCTTCATTTCTCCAGCTCAAAGCTTTTGAATTATCTTTGTTACAGACTCAATTTTTCGAACTCATTGAGGTCTAAAACAATTTTAATAAGCAGAAGCAAAAAGGTACTAATACACAGTAAAATATTTCAGAGCAATTTTTATTTAAGGGACAAAAATATTAAATTCTGAAAAATAAATGAAAAATTTCGGTTCTTAAAATTGGGTAATTATATTTTTACAAAATTATAAGGATCTTTTCATATTAAAATGCATTTTTTGACGATATTTTAACATTAACAGCAATATATAATCAAGAATTTATTCTATTTAAAACATTTTATTTTCATTTAAGGAATTGCTGTAAATATGGAGTATCTTAAAAATATTATAAATATTATATTTTAAAATACATATTTTATAATATATTTCGATATTAAAATGCATTAATAAAGATTTTACTATTTACGATTATAATTTTTAAATATTATAACAAGAAATAACTTCTAAATAAAATTTTCTGCGTGTCACTCTTGAAAACTTTTTTTGCCATTTGAATTAGCTATATATATGAAAACGAAATTTAGAGTTAAAATAAAATGCAGTCATAAACGATACAACAATCACATAAACGCGAGAACAAAAATCGAACTAAACAGTATCTAATGGAGGAAATCCAAGGTCAAAGGTGAACACCGGATATGTGCTTATGGTTCCGCATCTCACCCCTTAATGAGTTGGATTCGCCGAAATGTAGCCGTTTCAGAACTCGTTGACGATCAGTAACAGCAGTTTCTTAAAATGATTATCTAATCCGTAACTGTACAACTCTGACAGCCCTTGAAGTATGCCTGTTAGAATCATTATTTGCATTCTCTTCCACTTTTTTTATCCTCATAGTTCTCCTTCTTGCGGAACTAGAAGAGGAAATGGTAGAGGTGACTTTCTTTTCCTTATATTTCAGGTCAAAAGGAATGTGCTTTTGACTACTAAATCACTGCTTTTTTTTTGCAAATGAAAATTCAATAGTTTTTTTATTAGTGGAATAGTTTTTTTATAAGGAAATAGTGGATGAAGCATTCCATAAGTAAATATGCTGGAGTCTTGCTTATACAAAACAAAGACATTTTATATAAGCAATATACATGACATAGCATTAATTTGGAGTTGAGTTACTTCTATTTCAATAGTGGGACGCTGTACACTCCCTAGTATCTGGGTCTCGACTATCCAGCTTCCGTAGTATCCGCTCTAGTTTTCTGTTATTAAACGTAGAAGTCGATACATTGGCAACATTGCCAAGGTACTGGAAGTGGACATCTCCTACATGTCATGCTCAACATGCAGGTTGTGACAGGAAAAGAGCAGCACTCTGCTCGTTGTTTCGTCAGTTTGTAACGGTACTTATGTATTAGACCGTCGACGCCAACGGTTTAGTAACTCATTGGCGACGGACTCAAATTTGGCGACTGACCGTCGACGCCAACGGAACTAACAGAATGGCGGACGACTGTTAAGGTTTGAAATTTTTTTTTCAAATAATGGTGGTTTTTTGCCATTATTGGTGGTGTAGCAACTCCTTGACGAAACTTTCAAATTTTCGATAAAGGTTGAGGGTCTAATATATAAGAGCTCAGATCTCAATTGTTGCCGCTACACCTGATCATAAGTACACAGCAAATGCTACGATTTTCGTACTTGCCAAGGTACTGGAAGTGGACATCTCTTACTTGTCATGCTCAACATGCAGGTTGTGACAGGAAAAGAGCAGCTTTATGCACTTTGTTTTGTCAGTTTGTAACGGATCTCGGTACTTACACGTATTAGACCATCGAAGCCAACGGTTTAGTAACTCATTGGCGATTGATTTAAATTTGGCGACTAACCGTCGATGCCAACGAAACCAACAGAATGGCGGACGTCAGTTAAGGTATGAACAATTTTTGAAATAATGGCGGGTTTTTCGCCATTTTTGGTGGTTTAGTAACTCATTGGCTACTCCCTCAAATTTGGCGATAAAGATCGATAGTCTAATATATAAGACCCCGGATCTCAATTGTTGCCTTTATACCTGATCATAAGTACACAGTATATGCTACGACTTTCCTACTTATCATGCTCAACATAAGGTTGTGACAGGAAAAGAGCAGCACTCTGATCGTTGTTTCGTCAGTTTGAAACGGATCTCGGTACTTACCTATTAGATCGTCGACGCCAACGAAACCAACAGAATGGCGGACGACAGTTAAGGTATGAACAATTTTTGAAAGAATGGCGGTTTTTTGCCATTATTGGAGGTTTAATAACTCAGTGGCGACACCTTCAAATTTGGCGATAAAGATAGACGGTCTTTCTAATAGAATATATAAGTACACAATAGTTGCCGATATAATATATAAGTAAATTGTTGTACAACGGCATATCTAATATATAAGTACTCAATTGTTGCCGATATACATGCTCATAAGTAGACAGTATCTGCTACGATTTTCCTACTTACCAAGGTACTGGAAGTGAACATCTACTTGTCATGCATATAATGACAGAAAAGGAGCAGAGCTCTGCTCGTTGTTTCGTCAGTTTGTAATAGATTTCAATTGTTACCGCTGGTCCTGATTATAACTACAGAGTAAGTACGGTATTTGTAAATTGTTCTTAGGGTGTGCTAACTATTTTTAAGTGTACCACAGTGAAAGTTTCAAAATGAGTTAAAAACGAAAAAAAAAGGGGGGGGTGATTATGGAAAAGAAATTACTCGCTATACACTGACTAGACAAGTATAGCAGCCAAAAATATAACTTTTGAGATATATAAACGCATAAGTTACCAATACAGAACTCGATACATTATTTCAACTCGACACATTACCGGCAACGGTGTTTATGATTCAACAAGCCCACTTCTCCAATGTATTTCGCGTGGCTTGAACTGAATGAAGAGCTTAATACTCACTAAAAAAAGAGAAAATACGTATTAAAACAGTGAATTTTGGTAATAAAAACTTTAACCTCTGGTATTAATGAGCAAAGAAATGTATTCATAGAAAACCGCCCTTTCCAGCTCATCTTTTCGTCACTTTAGGAAGGATACTCGGGAATGTATTGTACATAAAAATTTAGAAACGATTTTTATACATTTTACACTAATTTATCTACTATTTTTAAACTCATGGGAAATAAAATTAGCAACCAACAACTCTATACAGTGGCACAGCCATGTTTTATTTCAGAAACTATACGAAAAACAGAGAAACGAAATAAACATCACAAGATATGCTTATGTGGATTTTTTATATAAATATTTATATATAAAATGCTTCTGAAATGTCAATTTTATTAAATATTAAACATTAAGCAATATCTCATAAATAACAACTTTTTTGAAACCATCTATTTTTTACAATGGTTTTTAAGAACACATTAGAAAGAATCACAACAATCATAGTACAATGCAGGCCTCTTCTGTAAATATATTCAAGTTTATGTACGAAATGGCAGGTATCAGATTCGATACCATTAGTCAAAAATGTACAAATGTGAATATAAAAATGGCAACAACAAAAGTAATTTGACACTATAGACAATACAAAATTACCTCGGAGCAGATTTAGTATGAAAATTCATTTTTGCACTTCTGGTGATATTACTTGTATATTTCGAGATTGCTCCAATCAGTGGTAATGTTTTGAGGCATATAAAGGTTTTTAAAAAGAATAGATCACATGGTTGCCCCAATAAATGAAATATTTTAATGGTAAGTAAGACTTATAAAGACATCAGATTTCATGATTTCCCCAACAACTGGAAATGTTTTGAGGCTGAGAAACACTTTCAGGAAGAATAGATATCATGAATGGTAATATTTTGAGACTGAGAAAGTCTTCAGAAGGTAACTTATGAATGCTCCTGAAATTGGAAATATTCTGTGGTTGAGAAAGATTCCAGTGACAATGGATCTTATGAATTGCAGTATTTTGAGATTGAGAAAGGATTCCAAAATATTATCAATGAATGGTTACATTTTGAGACTGAGAAAAGTCTCTGAATAGAATCTCATGATTTTTTTTCCAATTACTGGTATTATGACACTGAGAAAGGGAAATGAAAGTTCTAAAATATAAATTAACTGAGTTGTATATTGCTTGTCAGCTGCTGAAAGCTGGAAGAGAATTTATTTTCAAGAGTCTTTTTAATCATTCGTACTAATTTTAAGATAATTAATGCTATTTTGCCAACCGATAACTTCTAAACTGTTACTAAATTATATAGGAAGAATTACTTTTAAATACTAACCAAAAACATTGTACCAATTTTGAGATCCCAAATGGAAAAATTGTACCAACTCAAAATTTAAAACAGGTAAACAGAATTTGCAGAAAATGCAATTCAAAATTAATATTTACAGCTCCAAAAGAATTCATGGCAAACAACATCTAACAAATAAAGCAAATCGTTCGTCCGTTTAAAAAATTGCAACATCAATATTTTAAATATAACAAACTCAATATAAGACTAGTAATGTAAAAACAAATTCAGGATTATTTACAACATTTAATTTTGTAGGGTCAACTTCTGAAAAGAATTATAGTCCATTAAAACAGAATTACAGTTCTGATGCATATTAAATATTGTATTTCCAATGCCGTAACTGTCGTAGCCTCTGTCCAATCTATCTTCTTCGAATTGCTCGGAGCTGATTTCATTGTCTCCTTCACGGCCATTTAAAGAAGATTCTTCTGAACAACCCTCACTAGATTCATCTGACTCATCTTCACTAGATTCCTCTGGTGTATTCGAGCCACTCATTGTCTCATCACCACTTGGAGGACCAGAACTATAGTCACTGTCATTTGCAGAAATGGATTTAGAAACTACACGAGATGTGTAGCTAGCAGTTTCCGGGTTTCCAGAGTTTGCGTTACTGAAATAAATAAAAAGTCACGAAATTTTATACCAACTATCTTAAAGATACTAAGTATCTATGTAAATGTCACTATCAATTATTAATTGGGTACATTCTTTTCTCAACTTTTTGGTATAATTCCAAATATAGATGCTGAATTTGAATTACAGTTCAAAAATATTCGTATTATGTATCGATGGAATAAAAAAATCAATTAAAAGTTTAAAAGAAATAAAAAGATAAATCAATGATCAATATCGTGAAAGATAAATCGTTAAAAAAAAGCTTTTGATTTCTTTTGATGAAATAAGAACATCAGAAAAGCAGGCGACAAAGTTGTTGATCATGCACTAGTTCACTGCCACTCGCAGCAATTCCTTCAAGTGGAAGTTGTCCTTGAACAAAAGGTGCATAGAATCCCTAAAAACTGACAATCATTTTGATCATGTTTTATGTCTTTTATCAGGTTGAATTCCATTATATTTAGAAAAAGCGCCCAGTAATCTCTCTAGTACTTCCAACAGCATTTCTTGAGCTAAAAGTTGTTTTGGAGCAAGAGATACAAGTTATTCCAGAGTAAAAGTGGCAGAACATTCCCTACAAGAATTTTTTGAGAACGTTGATTCTGTTTTATTCCTTATCGCTGTCAATTTTGGATATGGTCATGCAAAGAAAACACATCTGCCCAACCTTTCGAAATTTCGCACATTTCCTAAGCTGAAATCGGCAACATCAGGAATGGTAGAAGATCTCTCAAGAATTTTTGTAGCAATCTGTTTACATTCCTTCACTATCTAATATTTGGGCAATGGTGGGTAGTCTCACACCCTGCTAAATGTGCAGTTTATAGAACTCTCGTCCAGCTTATCATATTTAGTTTCCCCCTAACCACTAATTTGTCACTAACTTTAACTTTTAACTGTCGTTTATTATTCCGTTCAGTTTTCCAAAAAAAAAAAAAAAAATAATCAAATGCTTCTTAATGCACGTGCACACACAGTTCTTTCAGATCATCGCCCAAAATTGAATTATTTAACCACTGAAGATACGCTTCTAATCGCAAAAATATTTTGAATGCCTTAAATATATATGCATATTATATTGTTAAAATAGATAAGTGTTCTGTTGAAAAAAATTATGAAATTCATTTTTTATAAAATCCTCTGCTCTTATTATTTCTGTTTAATATAATAATCTTGACACACTAATATTTCAAAGAAAAAGTTCCATTTCACTATGACCCAAATTGACCGAGTTTTGAGGCTTTGAATTTTTTAATTTTCAAACCATTCAATGGAATTGTTTCCTCGAGGTATCTTTTGATTGATGGGTCTCTCGTGAGAAGGCTTATCAAGTCTAAACCGCTCTAAAAATAATGATTTTTCAAGGAAATATGCATGGTCAATTTAATCACTGAAGATTGGGGGTTTACTGCTTATAACATCAATGTATTCGTGATTTTTTTTTATTAACCCTCTCACTGCTGACCCGATCCAAACGATAATTCAAATTTTATCCTGGATTGCCGCTTTTCGTTTTAAAAGAAAGATACAGGATGCAAAGGGACAATATCTCTGTTGATAACTCGTTTTATATCCAGCTCCCATCGTTTGAAACAGAAAATGGCCTACCAGGATAGAATTTACACGGCCGGTTGGGCCGGATCAGTAGTCAAAGGGTTAAACACATTACAAACAGAGTATAGAGATCGTTTACAATTTCTTCAGATTTCGTATTTGTTATGAAATATATTTATTAACTTCGAAAATTTTAAACATAATTATCTACTTCACTTAATTTTTCCAATTGAAAGTATATACTTATCATTCACAGTATAGGAATTAGCTATTGAGAAAGATTTTAAATTAGAACCATTATATGATGAAACAATGTTATAGTTATCATATAATTACAAAATAATGTGTTTTTCCATTGAGTTACATTGCACAAATAAATAAATAATTAAAATGAATAGGATGTTTTTATTCATTATAAATGGGTAAGAATTTATTCGATTTTTCTCTCGTGCTCATTTTAAACAACTAAACTCTACATACCTTTGAAGATCGCTACAACCGTAATAACCTCTTCTAAGGAGCTTCAAGAAGACATTCCAGATGCCATCTACTGAGAAATTTGCTCTCCCTTGCACTACTTGCAAGATTCTGTTTACAAATATATGTAAAAAAAAAACATTTTAAAAATAATATAAAATCTTTTCATCGATATAATTAAAATAATTTATATAACTACAAAAGCAGTCAGTCAACCCAAATCAGTGGTCCAAATTTTGCCAAATTCTGTTTCGAATGAAAGCTTAAGATATCTAGATATGCCGTCTGAACTAACTTGCTTCCCACCAATTTCAAAAGAAATTACAATATTTCACTAAATATTTTCAATGGAGCAAAGTCTTTAAAAAACAAAAATAAGTTGAAAAAGATATTTGAAGGACATTCCATCCTCTTGACAGAAACATTGTAGTATGATAATTTAGGTTTGGTTCTTCAATCTTTAAACAAAAATTTGGTTCTGATTATAAAATAGCTATAGAACGAGCATTTGTTAATCTCAGGTGCATATTTTGAGGATTCTAAGCGTTTTAAAGTCTTTTCCAAGTGTTTTATGGAAGAATCTTCACCTAATCACATTCTTCATTGACTGATCTTTCTCCAGACAGCATCTTATCACACGGCAAAATAGTGTCTACACTTTCGCGGACAGTTTTCGATTAATGTCCGCAGGCAACCGGTAAAGCAAAGTTTTCGTTATCGTGAGCTATTTAAAAAAAAAAAAACAGTCTGAAAATGTAGACGATATTGACGGAAATATCGTTTGCAAACGAAATTCATCCAATCATGTTAAACTTTGACAGTGACGTAGTGTGCCAAGAATGGCGCGATTGACGCCAACCAAGTAGGAGCAATGAAAAAAGAGTGATAAATACACCATAAGGCACACTTACGCTTTTAGGTTTACTAGACAGCAAATGCTCAAGTGACGTCACTCTCTTGGTCATTTATCTACGAAAGAGTCGACGGTATTTTGCCTTGTGATAAGGCCTTTAGACTTCTTCACAGCGCACGACTTCATAGAGTTAATATACCCCTGCTGTTCTGGAGGTTGTGCAACAAAAACAAAATTTCGAAATGAATACAGTAGTTGTGAATGGAGTGCTCTTTCAAGATTTTTCATCAAAGAAAAAGTTTTGAAATTCCTTTTAAAAATGAAGGAGGTTTTTGGAGAGCAGGCGACTGCTAATGAATTACTTAGAGGTCTCAAACTCTAACATAATTCCAAGAAGGCAAAATCAAATTAGAGGTGGAGGATTTGGGAAAGATTCTTTAAGTATTTTAAATACAAAGATTATAAATTTCTAATTTACAAGGTTTTTAAGTGGAACGATGAATGTTTGTTAAGTAGAGATTCAACTAAATGGATAGTTAAATTTTTAAAGTCTTTTTTTAAAAAATTACTTACGAAGATATCAGGACATAGCCAACTTTTGCCGTCATTATATTAGGCCAATTCAAATAATAGAGCATCTTCATAGAGCGATATTGCATGATCTTATAGCTGATATTTTTCTTGTAATCCACAATCGCCTTTTCAATTTCTGCAAACAAAAACCGCAGTATTTAACTGTTTAAAATAACATTATCATAAAAAAAAATAAAGTATTCATTTTCTAAGAGATATTTATTTCTTTAATATAATAAATAAGAAATTAATTAGAATTTTAAAATATATCATTACATCATATTACTTTATATATATATATATATATATATATA